>CAXAMN010028461.1:106451-286247 GCA_963970005.1 Durusdinium trenchii | reverse complement strand
TCACACGCGTCTTTTCCTCTCTTCCCTTTGTCCTTTGAGCTCTTTCCACGCCCCCCCGGCCTGCTCTTTAGAGCTTGCTCAAGCGATGGCACAGGGGTGCGACATGAATTCTGAAAAATAAGGCGAAATCTTCGGTTGATGGGAGTCCACGGTAAGTGCATACTAGCTAATACCGCTAACCCATCGTTAACATAGGTGCGGGCGGTGCGGGCATTTTGCCACCTCCCATAAAGAAGTAAACGATCAAGTGATCCCCACTTCTTAAACCAGTGAGTAGCCCCCCCCCCTTCGGAGAGAATAAGGCCTAAAGTCAAAAGTGTCAAAACCTACTGCGACCAGGGTGTCATTAAACATTTTCCTCCACTGAGGAGCCTTCGAGCATAACGGTGTTTGGTGTGACACATCCAAAGTCCAGCGGTGAAGCCACCGAATGACCTGTTCCGACGTAAGACTCACGCTTTCGGCAGCACCCTGCCGTTGTCCTCCTTTGGTGTAACCTAAAGCGATCACAGCTGGTCCACGCTCCGAGGAAACAGAGATGCCAGCGGAAGTCAAACCTAACAACTCTCCCGTTCGCAGGACTCCATAAAAGCCCACGAGGAGTGAGATGGCAAACTGGTATTCTTTTTTTGAAAATGGCATACCCGACCATAGTCTGAAGCGCCTCCTCCGGCAAGGGTGGGGTGCGGCTAGGAATTTCGTTGACATTCCAAGCCTTTAAAAGGCGCCAGGTGGACGGCAGCTGCTTCCGAACATTGGGCTGTGCATCCTGAACTCCAGCTACAGTATCTGCAGCTAGGGCGCGGCCATAGCCTTCACTCCACAAATGTTCCACATAGACGCTAAGCAAGCGATCAAGTTCATGAGTTCCACGGGGAAATGCTAGACCTTCGTGCCGCAAGAACGCCCAAAATTGCTCAAGTGCCTTTTCGTATCGGACTCGGGTCTTCGGTTGGACAGTAAGTGATTGCAAGCTACCTAACTCAGCTCTCCGTTTTTTCCTCTCTGCTTGTGAGCATCCTTCAACATGCGCTTTGGCTACTTTACCCATTTTTTCTTGACCGGGTGCCGACTCGGACGGTCGGCTGGGTTGAGCTCAGTGTGAACATACGTCCACACTCCATGTGCGCCAGATGCCAACAAGAGAGAGTTTATCCGGAGGAGCGTTCGTCGAAGCTTTCTACTGCTGGAACGGCCGCGTGCAAGAGCATGTAAGCACACCTGGCTGTCCACAAGATGCAAAAACCGAGTTCTGATCCAACCTTTGCGAGCAAACCTCCACTTGAGTGCAGTCAACACGGCCCTCATCTCCAGAACGTTGATATGTTCAGCGGTACCAGACCACCGCCAGCCACATACTGTCTTCCACCGCCAAAGGTTGGATGGAATGCTTGCACGCAGACGGTGATATCGTTGGACATCTTCTGAGGGGGCCTGCAACAACAGATCCTCTCCCTTACCGCTGACCAAGCCCGTGAGCTTGCGAGCGAGGAGATCAGGTTGCGCTTCACCTGCTTGTCGAGGGACACGCATATACGGTCTCAAGAGAAAGCCCTGGAGACGTGAGCCTCCCCCTGGCTTGCACTGTTGCATCAAGTCTGCCAACGACAATCGATTGCACAACCCACGGGGCACGCCTAAGCAGTGAAGCAGCCACACAATGACAAACACGCACCAGGAGTTGCCTAGCAACGACAGTCGCTCATCTCTCCATGCGTCCCCACGCCTCTGACCTTTGGGAAAACAAGTGGCTGTGTATCCTCTAGGAAACCCCATCAGGACTTCCCTTTCTTCAACGGAAGGCAGGCGGACTTGTCCATGTTTGTTTTGCACGCAGAAGTCACGACGGTACTGATAAGGAGGGAAACGATGGAAGTCCTCGTACCACCTCTGTAACTCCTCCGCATTGCATTGCTGCACCCCTGCGGGTCTCCGGCCTGGAGTTGGCCTAGGCCTACTGGTAGTGAACGTAGGGAAAGGTAACGGACTGCACTTGCTCCACCCAGGCTCCAGAAACTCACCTTCCCCATATGGGGCCTCTAGCTTCAGCTCTGTTACCTGCGCCCAGCCTTCTCCTGTGACCGAGGAGATGGAAGAACCATTGCCATCTTCCAACTCCCAACTCGGCCAGTAGAGACGTGGTCTCCTACATCCAGTAATTCCAGCAGCATCGATCAGAACCGGTGTGGTCCCTGCGGATTGACTCATTACTACCCGATCAGCATCATCCATGGATCCTACTGATTCCATCAAGCGGTGGACCTGAGCCCAAGGAAAATGGGTCCTGAGCAAGTCAGCAATGCGTTCGACATGTGGAAACAAGGAGCTCCGGTGATCTCGAAGCGCACCACGCCGGTCTGCATTGAGCCCTGACACTCCTTGACACGGTGGCCCCGCTCCCAAGAGCACGGCACTGACCTGACTAAATTGGCACGCCCACGTCTTGACCATCTCCTCATCGACCTCCTCAACTGAGCTAACAAACAGTGTATGGGGAAAGCGGCTCTCGACCACCCGCCTTGCCGGCGCGTGGCACTCCACAGAAACATGTCCGATCACTGTGAGACCTACAGCATCAGCAGCAACACGCAGCCCTCCAATGCCGTCAAACAAGCCCACAGTCAAAACAGTGCTAACATCCTCCATTTCTGCAATGTCACCTCTAACTTGTAGGTTGGCCGCGATGGTTCCTACCGTGGAAAGCCCACACGAAGCAGTCACTCCTCCACCAGTTGTTGACGCGTCCGACGCTGTAACAGTGCTCGACAAGGCCAGCCTAAAATTCATCCGCGCCAACGGGCTCAGCAAGCAGAAGCGGCTCAACTCCAGGCGAACCCCATCAGGGATTTGTTGAACGAAGGGTCCTCCTTCAAAGCTCTGGATGAAAGCCCACACCTGGTTCAATGCACCCAACAAGGGTCTACGGAAGGTACAGAAGTAGACAAAGCCTCCAGCCACCACCTGCATTTGCCGCTGGGCGCACTTCCCCGCCATGAGTAACAAGTGGCACAAGCGCAAGTACTTTGCCAACTTCTCTGCTTTCGGGGACGCAACACCTTTCTCACCGTCAACCTCGGCACCTTGAACCTCGGCATGCATAGCCCTCGCAACAGCCTTCTTGGGATGCCTTGGTACCTGCCGCCTGGCATACGCCTCACGCAATGCCTCAACGAAAGGGGAACAACTTCCTTGGATCTGCTCGGCCAGCTCACTGTGTGTCTTCTCCAATAAGTCAAAGTTGTCCAAGTAGACCCGGAAAGAAGGATTGCTCCAACTAAATGGTCGATCCTTTCGATGCTCTGCCTCCCAACCCGCCCTTCCACCTTTTTGGACGCATTCTCGGACGGCTTCACCCACGATGAACCGGTGGATATGCTGGGCGAGGGAGACAGAGTTGCAGAACCCCATCGGCAGTACCCGACTGCATAAGTAGTATGGCCCCTGCTGGTCTGGCCAAAGCCTACGTGGTGCCTTGCGCCCAAACGCCAGGAAAGAGTGCCAGTCTTTGGGAACCGTGAAAATGTAAAAGAAACACCTCACATCTTCGGAACTCAGCAAGAGGGTCTCACCATCCTTGAGGTCAAAAGGGTGCATCGACGGCCAAGCCGGCAAAGTGCTAACATCGCCGGCCATCGGTCTACATATGCGATTGAGCGGCACCAGGTTCATAATCAGCCTGTGGACTTGCGTGTCACCGACGGCCTCGTCCTTGGGAACGCCGAAAAGTCCGTTGAACAACCGTTGCCCCTGCACAACATGGACCTCAGACTCCCGTATCAGGCTGCACACTCCCCTGGTGAGGAGCCCTTCGCACAGGGCATCCCATGCACCCTCTGGGACCATAACTCGAGGAGCTTTGGTGAAAACTTGGTCCTGTTCAGGCATCAGGTACGTGCTGAAGTTCAGGGTGTAGTGCAATGACCCCTTGGTTACCACACTCTCCAAGGGCACTGTGCCTACTTCACTGGGTAAGGCGTGCCTGACGTTTTCCCAAGTCGTCATTTGAGCCACCTTCACCTCATCGCCTTTGTAATCTATGGTCCTCACCGCCATATACTCCTCCCAACTCAGATCAGGGAGGTTCGGGCACCTTGCAACAAAATCTTTCGCCTCCTCAACCAAAAACATGCAAATTTTTATGTGAGCGGACGACACTTTAAGTGTATCTGCAGGGCCACTGCCATATAACGAATTGAGAGCACTCATCAACCCTCTCAACACCAAACCAACCGAACGATCAACAGACTTGAAAGAGGGGTGTTCCATGAGCAAGTCAATGGGGAGAGGCAAAAGTTCTCCCTTGGACTTGACCTTGCAAAGCGTGAACAATGACAGGTCACGGATCCAACCCTCCACGAACGAATCGACAGTACGAAGACCCTGCTGCGCTCTTTTTTCTGCATCCATCTCGGACGGGTGAAGTTGCAAGCTCGCCGAAGTGGCACCTTCAGCGGCTCGACCTGTACCTGGCCACGTACTCAAAGGCGTAGCCAAAACCCCAGACTCATATGGTGCGTTCTGGGTCTCATCACTAAGGGCATCTGGGCAGTGTAGTTTGGGCATAGGTTCACTCATCCTCTTTCTGATCTTCCTCAACTCCTCAGAGATCTCATCTTCTTCCAGGCGTCTCACTTCTCGGCTTTGTCTGTTCGAGCGCGATCTTTGTCTCCTCCTTTGTGTTTCCCATCTTTGCTCTTCCCTTTGCCTTTTCCCTTCTCGCCCTTCGATTCGCTCTTGCCGCCCTTCCAGGAGTTGTCCCAACTCCCCTTCTGGAGGTTGCGGCTCTTCTGCTCCTCCCGATTCTCTCGGGCAACCGCTGTAGTTTCGGCTTGTGAAGCAAGATGTCCTAAGTCCATCGGCACCACTTCGAAGCGCTGGGCTATCTGCCAGGACGATCCGCTGGCCATGCTTTCCAGTGATTTCAATCTCTGAACTAAAACGTCCGCTGCATAAGCTGGTTGGCAGCTCAACAGCGCGTCCAGCGCCGCTGAGATGTTCAGAGCTTCCCTGGACATAACCGGTGTCATCTTTTGACGTAGGATCTGTCTGTAAAATTGGAGGCCCACTGGCCCCACCATAGCCCCCTCTGCAGTCTCGTGCCCCTGCTCTTGCAACATCTGATTCCTCATTTGGCGGATTGCATGGTAGGCCAAGGCACCTGGTCCGGCTTTTGCCGCCAACTGCGTCCTCTGACTTTCTTGAAACAAGTCCTCCATCCCCTCTGCTGCCTCCGAAATCGAACTCGCCCCCGATGAACTTGAACTCTTCGACCTCCTCTTCATGGCACGCCTGGCTAGGCGCGAGACCTTTTTTCGAGTTCGTGCATCTTGGTCCAACCCTGTCCCTTTGTAAAGGGCCGCATGCTCCTTCTTTCCTGCCGGCTTGAACGCGCGCTTCTTCTTCTTCTTCCTCACCTCGCTCGATTCGCTGGAGTCCTTGATCTTCTCCTCCTCGCCTGCCGCCTCCTCTCGGGGTCTTTTCTTCTCTTCTCTCCCGGCGGCTTCTCCTCGAGCCGCTGCGTCGGATCTCGCTGCCAATCGTCTCAACTCCTCCATGCCACTGGCCTCCTTCAAGTTGTCGCTCCAACCGGGAGCCTCCCTGCCTCGCTGCTTCACTCGCTTGAGGTGAAGGATATCGTCCCCATCTGGGACGTTGGAGCAATCCGGAAGGCAGATGTGGCACCGAAGAGGTACACCTGGACTCCCCGACACCCATCGTAGCAAGCCCTCATCCTCGGTCCCGGTCACTCGGGCCAGTACTTCCAGAGCTCCGCCCTGGAATCGAATGGACTCCACCTCCAGCGCGACCTGAATCTCCCGGTTGTAGTAGGCTCCCACTCCCAGGAGTTGGAAACCCGGTCTCCATACTCCCACTGGGATCTGATGGCCTGCAACTTCTCCTCCTTCTTCGAACGTGAGATCCTCTTCACCGGCAGCTGCCGGTCTTCGACGTAGAACACCTCGACGACCCTCTCTTGCTTCACCTTCCTCTGCACCTCGGTCCCTTGGATGTCTCCCAACGGCTGCTGGTCTTCTCAGCGGCCTAGGAGGCATCCAGACCGTCCTCACTTCCTCCTCCCTGCCTCCTCACGGCTCTTCTTCTTCTCCGCTCTCCTTTCGGCCACGAATTCTTTGAAATACTTTTGAGTCTCAACCTTCTTTTTGCCTTTGTTCTTTCCTCTCTCTGAATCGTCAGGCTCCTCGTAGGGCTGGAATGTAGGCCTCTGGGCTGCCACCAACTCGACTGGTCGTCTGCCTCCTCGATCACGGTCTTCCGTCCAGCCCGGAGGGGGCCTAGGTGGAGTCCTTGGTCGAATGACCTTGCGAGATGCCTCAGCCTCGTCTCTTTCCTCAAGTGCACGGCTTCCTCTAGCCTCGGGTGTTCTTGAACGACTATGTGCACTCCTTCTTCTCCGATGGGAACTCTCCCCTCTTCGCCTCCTGTCTCTGGGGCTCCTCGATCGCGCTTCTCCGCTCCTCCTTTCTGTGTCGCCGCCTGTGGTGAGGAGATTTGTCTGAAACCTCCCGTACACCAGGTTCCTGATCAGCCTCCTCTGCTTCTTTCTCAACCTGGTCAGCCTCTCTCTTCACGCTGGTTCGTCCTGTCTCCTCACACTCCTCTTCTTTTGGAGCTGCCTTGCTCTTAGCCGATAAGTTCTTTGCCCGGTTGTCCTCTGAGTCCTCCTCTTCTTCCAAGTCTCTGTCTCGAGGATGATGTTCACGTCTTGCACTTGAAGCCCTCTCTGAAACCTCTCGCCCTTCTTGGTCTTCACTCCTTTCCTTACCTGCCCTTTCTACTCCTGTTGCCCTTTCTCCTGCTTCTCGCCTTTCTGGATCTCCTTCTGCTCGTCCACCTCCTTTCCCACCGTCACTCCCCCCAGCCCGGGAAGGAGGGTGTGCCAACCCCTCCCCTGTCCCAGGCTGGTGGGCGTCCACAAAGTCGCTGAGCTCACCGATCAAATTCCGGACTCTGACGGTGGCAAAGTCCAGAAAGGC
The DNA here is from genome assembly GCA_963970005.1 of Durusdinium trenchii. Lineage (NCBI taxonomy): Eukaryota > Dinophyceae > Suessiales > Symbiodiniaceae > Durusdinium > Durusdinium trenchii. Next base: position 279,252 of record CAXAMN010028461.1, on the reverse strand, counting down.
CTGGGTAGCGCTCGAGAAAGTGCCCGCTCGAATGATACGATGAAGTCGCACCACCGAGGGACACAGGCTGCAGCGGCACGCGGGGTTGTGGCCCCACATGCGCGAGCCAGAGCTGCGGGGGAAAAAATTCACTCAAGCTTCACACCGTCTTTAGATACGGGGCCGTATGTTCATATATATGGACTCCAGCATCTGTTGTTTGCGGAACGAAATTAGCATCAACTAATTAGCAAGCTGAGCCAAGGGTCGTACATGGCCTGGACCAGTAGAGCCTTGGTTGGATGGGAGAGCATTCTGCACATATCCGGTATATTACCTTCGACTGGATGGTTGAAACATGACATGCTGCGAGGCTCGGTTCTTCAGCCAATATAGCAACTGAATGGGTTGTCATGATTCGTCGTAAAATGGAGAGCGCTGTGTACCCCAGGGTGAACCCTCCCACAAGCCACAAGAGCTCCTATGACTTAACAAGACTTTTCCGCCCAGCGGGCTTATCACAACTGGGAGCACCAGTTGCAGTTTGAACCTCCCATGGATTGACTATGTTTGACTCTTTGGTTTGGTTCAACCTATTGAAGCGACAACACATCTCAGATGTCTCGTTTCGAGGTTCGGCGGGTCCAAACTCGCTACCTCCCTCCACTGGCGACCACTCTGTAAAGGCCTGCAACGCCTGCACAAAACGCCAGGTCCGTTCGCCGGGGTCCACCACCATGGTCAGCCCAGCGAGGAACAATGTCTTTCTCTTTATATAAGTGGCCTCGCTTCAAGGGTGGGGGCATTGATTTCCACCGCGGGAAATCTTGCAGGCACCAATTTTGCACTCGCGTGCAGGTGGACCCGGGAATGAGAGAGTTCTCTGATTCTTGGGCTGCACCTCACGGTCGGCCAAATCCCGTGGCCGCAAGCCAATGCAAACGGGGTCCCCGTCAGTGAAGGTGAGGCACTTGTAAGCTTTCGACGACATAAGTCCTTAATGCGACTGCAGGGACCGCAGGGACTGCGTGGAGGAGGTGCTCCAGAAACCCATGGGATGCCGTGATGGAGGAAAAGGACTCTCCAACAGCTTGCCGACCGTTTGCCGACGGAAACTCTCTCTCTCCATCGCCCTCTCCAGGTGCCAATGGAAACGGTTGCAGGTGAAGCCTGGAAGCCTGGGGAGAAGAAGACTTAGAAAGGACAAGGTTCCTCTATGATTCCTCTTAACGTCATCTCCTTAACGTCATCTCCTGAGTCCTAACATAGTCCTGTCTCTGTCTGTCCTTGGGGCGAACTCTGGGTGTTGACGCTTCTGAGTCCCCAATGGCCAGTTCAGCATCATCTGCCACAGACTCTTATGGATTTGCCCCCCGTGACGGGCCAAACGGGTGAGACAGATCAACACCTACTGCCCAAACATCGCGTAGACGCATCGCGCGCACAGCGTGGACGGCTGCCAGGCATCTTTCCTCTTTTGCGTGTTCTCGACGCCAACACCACCTAGTGAATACAACTCACAAAGGAGAGGATCTCCACCCGTAGAATTGGTGGGTAACCCAGTGAACAGGCACCGTCAGCGACATCAAAAGGGCTAAGACGTTCTTGGTGAAAGGAAACAACAACGTATGAAGTTATGCCCAGAAGCAACTACCCACATGCTCTTCTTCCCAAATGTTGCTCAGTACCAATGATTATTTCTTCTGAAATTTGGGCTGTGTGTCCATTAACATGTTATTAGTTCAAGAAAATGAATCCCACACACAGCTGCAGAAGATGTTTAAACCACATCCCTCTGTGAGGCACCCTGGATCAAATACAATATCGGAAGCCCACTGGCGATATCTGAAGTAGCCCCTGTCACCGGTGTCGGGTGGCTCCAATATTTGGCCAGGGACCATTCACCGCAAAGGGCGATCGAGCAAGGCGCGCTGGAGACACAGAATTCCTCAGCACGTCGTGAAGCTGAACCGGTCATGCCTGATACAGGAACCCTAGGCCTCCAAGTACCTTCTGAGAAGGTGTTTGGGGTGGGTTTGGAGGGTCTAAATACCTTCTGAGGAGGTACTTGGAGGCCTGATACAGGAAGGACATGTCCGTGCGTTTTTTGGATTGGTGCTTTGCACGGGTTGGGTTTGCCGGATTGGTGCTTTGCACGACCAATTGCCCAATTAGCCCAGGGTCTTCGTTTAAGAAAACCCCTCTGTAAATCTGTGGCTTGTATAGTTTCCAAATGTTTCCAGAGTGAAATCAATGTCTATGCTATCGAATTCCTAGCTGCTCAGAGGTGTTGGACACTTTGGTTGCCAAATGTTTCGGACATCTTTAACACTCCTTTGAACGCTTTCAACTTTCCAAGAAGCGCTCAGGTGAGTTTAAAGAGGAACATGGTTCCTCTGTGTTCCCATCTCGAGGTCTCAAAACGAAAAAAAACAAGACACATCAAACAACTAAGCAACTATAGGCCAAATGGCGCCGTTTCGCGTCGGTCGTGGTTCTCCCCCCCAAGAGCCAAGGCCTCCCGTTCCAAGCTTCGCCGTGGGGCCACCCATCGGCATCCTCCAGTCGAGACCTTGGTGACGGCGCGTCAGGGCTGTGAGAGGAAGTTGGAGGTAGCAAGTAGTCCATTCCCGTGTTTGACGAGCAGAAGATCCACAAACAAATGTTTCACAAAAGAGTGTCAACTTTCTCAAAGAGATGCTCCCATTACCATCAACCCAACATAATATATCATAATATTGTTGTTTCGTAGTGCAGGGATGTGCAGGGTGTTTACATAACACTTGTTGTCTGGGGGGAAGCAAAAAGGTTGCACCTATAACCAATAATCAGTCGACATGCCAATCATGCCAATCAATCAATCAATCAATCAATCGACCAATCAACCAATCAATCAATCAATCAATCACAATAGTTTCATCTTTTATGTGCATCTCGAACACCCGGCAAAGTCACTACACACACGGCCATTGTGGGAGCTCCCAAGGTAATTGTGCCCCAAATAGGCCCAGATACTCTGCTCGAAGATTTGTCTTTCTCTCTGCGTCGGCTGCATCAAGTCCCTCAACTCTTTCAGATCGCTACGGACCGCAGTGATCCTCGGCAAGCATCAGTGGCCCAAAAAAGGACTGAGCCTCACGCAACCTAGCCATACCTAGCCAGTGCATGATACCCAAGGTCTCAACTGAACATACTGGAAATGACATTTCAATGTTATATTTCTTTATTGTTATATATGTTAGGCCTTTGTGAATGTTCCACCACTGTCTTCAGAACGAATCCTTCGTCCGAAGAGCTACTCAGCTACTCTCCACAAATCTATCAGAAGCTCTTCAGTTCTTGATGGACCGCCCGGCCTGGATTCAAATTGTTTGTCAGTCACTTCCATTTAGTGCCATGTTGCTGGGGCAACAAATCCGCTGTAAAGAAACATGCCATTCCACCCAATCTCCATTGGTCTGCCTCCCCCGTTTTGGTCGCCCTCTGCCTCCGGTCCGGTGCCCCAGTTTTATGTGCTCAGAGTCGATGTGACGCGCTCTTGCTGCTCCTGGCTGATCTTTCCAGTCACGGCGTTCAAGACCTTGGGGCTGCGGGGCGAAACAGGTCTCTGCGAGGCCAGTGCCAGCGCGTCGCTACTAGCAACAAGTGCAACACTAGTAACATATTGTGTAAACCTCTCTCCCTCTCTCTCAAGCGCTCTCTCTCTCTCTCTCACTCTCTCTCTCTCTCGATTCGATGCCTTGTTTTGAAGAGTTCATTGTGAGTTCGCATCACTTTCCCTTCGCATGGCCCGGCATGGCACCAAAGCTAGATTTTCTCAGATCTTATGCCATACCTTCGTTCACTACTTGCTGGGCACGCCGGTGGGATCCAAAGCTCGGCACTGTGCTTTTCACAGCGGACAGTCCGTTAGATCAGGTATGTTGCGAGCATGAATTCTCCAAGCGTCAAACTAAGGTATTAAAACAACTTAGGTGTTGTGGTTCCCCGACCATGAATGAAGGTGGGCACGTAGAAGAACATTCAATTCATAGTGTACTTTCTTCATCGTGTCCACTCACTCTTCACATGTGAACACTCCCCCAAAAAGAAGTGCTGTAGGCTGCAAGAGGGCAACACTGAGAATGGTCCAGAATGGTAGATGGAGCTTGGACGTGACCCATCCTTATACAAAACATCTGTGCCGATTCTTAAGTGATGGAGATGGAAGCACTTTGCATCAATCTGGAAGCTTGACATGGCTCCCCTATCACCTGGGCCTTCAACAAAACACTTATATAGCATATATCTCAGTAAATATTAAGTAAAGGTAGTAAAGTAGCACGGACACATAGCATCGACCGGCAGCACTGCCTTCCTATGTCGAGCCACTGCATCTGTTTCGGCGGTGATGCTGTCGTGAAACCTCAGTCGAGCACGGGGCGGCCGTCGCCGCCGTCGCGGCCGTCGCTCCGAAGTCCCAAGCGGTCAGTCGCTCCAAGCATCACCGAGCCATCCGAGATGGCAAAGCTGGTTGTTCAACGGCCAATGATAAGCACAGTGTGGCACCCCGACATGCCCGACATGCCCTATATGATCCTTGAAGTGATGCTCGGCAAAAGTGATGCTCGGCTCACCTCATGCATTGCTAAGTTGGGGGAGCATGGGAACCTAAGACTGAAACCTCTGGCAGTGGCAGTGGCCAATTGACCCTCAGTAATTATCAGCCCCTCCACTCTCCTTTCCTCCTTTCGCGCCGCATGAAGGAGGAGGTCCAAGGCTGGTTTGATCGTCTTAAACATTTGGGGGAGAAACATGGGTGCGCAAAGAAGAGTATGCTTCGATTGCGCGTATCACCTGCCACTTGCTGCCCCCACTGCTCAAATCTCAGCGGCTCTCGCTGCAGCTGATCTTTGAGTGCCTTCAAGCCGTCAGCGTGCGCCTAGGCAAAGCGACGATGCCAAGTGAAGGTGGAAATACACAAAGCCGTAGGCCCACCTCACATGTATTTACTGTGGCACTGGGGTTGTCACCTGTATCACTTGCATGCACGATGTCATGGCACTGGTCATCGGTGCTACCAAGACTCTCTGAAGGATGATGGGCAAGGATGATGGACAAGTCCAAAACGTTCAGCAAATGTCAGGAAGCAACTCATCGCCAAGCAAAACGCCAAGTGGGAAGGATACCAGAAAATCTTCAAGGTTCTAGATTTGCGCTGGGGTCCTGGGCGATTCTTGCCAAATACAGGAATTATAAATTGGGTACTGTAAATCTGGTATAGTCTTTCGTAGTGAGACATCTGATAAATTCCGATAAATAGCTTCCGAACTGCACAACGCCAAGCAGCTTCTTGAGCGAGTGACAGGGACCTCAGCACGAGCCAAACGGGCCTACAACGTTAAATAACAAACCACCAGTAGTCAAGAATCCGGAAATAGATACAATAATCCTTGGCCTACCCAAAGGGGAATGTTAGTTTTCATGTTTCCTTCAACCAAAACGAAATGGACTTCTGAGCCAAAAGTACACAAAGGTGGCCATGTATACTAAGCGGCTCATTGTGCTTCTGTTCTATGTTCGTGGGTGGAGCATGGGAAACTGCTTGTAAGATCGTACGGCCTGAAGACCGGCAAAAACAAAGGCACCCAAACAAAAACCCTGTAGGCGAACAGCTACTCTGGCTGGGGCTGTGAGGGGCGCAAGTCTCACAGAGAGAACGCATCAATTATATTACAGTATATAGATGGATGCGGACAAGAGTCTTGATCTCACCACCCAACCTCAGCGAACAGGCGGTTTATCATGGGTGTTCTGTTCCCTAGGGAAACAGCTGGATGACATGTTGAAACATCAAATACCGTAGTAATTCAATTACTGTCCAATCTTCATGCCAGAAAACAACCAACAACTTGAATTAACAACTCAAGTTGACATGTTCTAATATGTGTTCTAAGCACTTTTGTGTGTGTTGTGGACTAATCACGGCTTCATCCCAAAGAGCAGGGATGTTGTCTTGGACGCTGTGTTTCTGAACCCCTTTCCCTGAGTAGAACATGAACAAAAAGGGATAAACCTGGGGTGCACGTGGAACCACCACAAGTCCGCCAAGCCCGATCTTCAGCCCTCGAATTGGGGGCTTCCTCTCACAGGCAACCAGCGATAGTTTACACTCCCTGGAATCTTCATGGAAGTGGACAACTACTGGTTTGTAGAGGAAAATGGTGCCATCAAAGTTTGGAATTCTCTAACTTGATTCAATGGCCGGACCCGCAATCACCAGGTTTGACCAGGTATATATGACTTGGGCTGAATGGGCTGTTGCATTTACCATCACTACTGGGCGCACTTGCCCATGGGGTTCGATAAAGAGCAAGATGAGCAAGGCCCATTTTCTTATGAGCAAGAGCATTTACCTTCACTCTTTCCAAACTGCTACCAATCAGGTTTGCGACACGCATATGCTTTCCGTCAAGTGGTACAGTTCCTTGGAGAAATATCCTCCTTGATGAGTCTTTTGCATTTGGGCTTTGGTCATAAAAACACTGGCTTTCTTTCAGACTTACGCTGCATCAAAGAATCAAACACAACCATACACGTCCATCAACATGTTTTACCATGTCGCATCACAAGTTTTCATCGTTCGATATTCCCCTCGCTCTCTGAATGGGATTGATCTCAACGGAGATGCTGCCAACATATTCCAAAAGAAAGTTCGTAAAATGATGGTTCGACATAAAGATCTTGATTCGCTCTTGGATTGGCCCCCGCCGAATTGGCTCCAACCTTTTGTTCGCACACCCGGTCTCACCTCTATGTATTCCGTAGCCTTTCTTTTGGTTCTCTGGTCTTTAAATTGGACTCCCTTCCTGTTTCTCATTCGCATTGCGATCGGGTTCACAACCTACTCGACAACCGGCTTATGCCAAGGGGTTGAGTAGCAGGACAACCTCGTCTTAAAATTGTCATCCAAGGGGCCATGCCATCCACTGGCATGATCATTCCAAACAGTAGACTCTCCCTCCAAATCATGAGAGTGGATGGCATGGCCCCTTGGAAAACAATTGCAATTTTCCTCCCAAAGCCTTTATTGTTCCACTTCCATCTTTAGCCGAAAAAGCCCTTCAAGCGGTAGATCTCCACGACCCCTTTTCTTCCAATACTCCTCATCTGGTGCCTTTCCTGTGCCTTTCCATGGGTTCGAAATAAAGCCGGGCAGCAAGGAGTCCTGGCGTTGCGACCGAGTCTACGCGACTGGATGTTGACATGATATGATGCAACTGGGCCGCGACGGGATTTCCACTACTTGTCAACACTCACCATTGCACACATGTCGACAAGTTGCAACAGAGGTTTCAACAACGCCAAAGATGGGCCGAAGAGGCCATGTAGTATGACAAGCGCCTCTCCCAGGGCATAGGGTGCTTGTCAGTATATCGAACATATGACACGTCAATTCATCCAAGTTGTAGCTTGCCAACTTTACCAAAATGTCACGACAAAATCTTCCTCCCAATATTTTGATATATTCTTACTGTGACCATGAAACTCATCCACACTTCTCTTTCATGCCACGATATTCCAATACCACGAACGGTGTTCTGAACGTTCATCTAGAGAATCTAGTGGCTGTAGATGAAATGTAAAATGATGTATAGAGTCTAGAGTGCATATTAGTGACGAATTCATGCCATATAAAAAAGGGGAACAAGCTCTGCGGTCAACGCTCCATCCCAGCACGGTGGTCAACCCGTCCGCCTGGTCGGCCCAGTGCCGTGCGTTCTGCGCGCACTGATCCTGGCGATACGCGCCGTCCCGAGGGGAGGCATCGCCACTGTCCCTAAGGATTGGGCGGTTGGGGGAAAGGATTGGTTAAAGTGGTTTCTTGTCGTCCATCCTCTTTCACATGGTGAGCTTGAACAATTACGGCGACATGAGTGAGCAATTGCCGACCTCCAAAGGGTAGAACGACCATGCCCTTTCACTCTGAAAGAGCAGTACATAGTAGAAAATAAGTTAAGAGAAGAATGCGCGTCTCGGCCCTGACAACTGGTGGGCATCTCCACGATGATCATCTTCACAGCATCCGAATGGTCATCCAGGATACCAGGCGTTGCAAGAAAACACAGTGAGACTTCAGTTTCTCCAGACCCCACGAGAATGGCATTCAACTACTCAGTCAACTATATTTAACTGATCAATGAACCAACCAACGGATCCAACACCGAAGGTACCGTTTGTTGCATGACCGTTGACCAAACTGCTGTCCAAAGGCAGTACTCTTGGAACAAACTGTGCCTTGAGCTCGATGAACTCTTTGCGCCACGGCTCAATCAAGGCACTCGCCACCTGGTTCATTCACCCAAACCCAGTGGAGCAAAACAGACACAAATGGACCTATCTCGGGTACATAAAGAAGCTCAGAGGGGGTATGGCAAATTTAGGCTGTTGATTAGCAATTAGATGGTATAGTAGGGGGCTTTGTTAATCAATAGTCTACAGACTGACTCACTAACATGGAAGTGGATGGCAAGGTCCCTTGGTAGACGACTTTCCTTTCCGGACAGGGAAGTTTCACTTCCACGTAATGTTAGTGAGTTGGAGTGTACATTCTATTTTCTGAAGGACCTCTTCATTTCCCACCCTTCAAAATGCCGGTCCCGTGAAAAGCGAAAAGGATCAGCACGGATTCATGGCCCAAGCCACAAGCTACTCAGCTGCTGTGAAAAACATTGTTTAAGCCCTCATGTTTTGTTTCATCCATGGATCAAAAACCAAAGATCAGAGCAAAATCGGATCTTGGAAGTACTCAATGTACATCTTGCCGTCCAGCTCTCTCCCGCTCTCAACCAAACACGCGAGCCGTGCTCGCGTTTTCACGCACCTCCGGCAAGGTGTCAGACAGCATCGTCTTCTGTGTGCCTGCAGAAAATGCGACTCGGTCCGCCGAACGGTCGTTGCTACGAACAAGCGTGCGTGGATGGCATCCTGCGCTAAGTTGTGTGGGAAGGAGACTTGGATCTGTGTGAGTCACCGAAAAAGCATGACGAGTCCATTCCGAATTGGATCACCTGATCTGAGCAACGTTGTCTTTTTGCTATGTTTGCCCGAGCTCCTGTCATATTAAAACATATCTATATGCAGGCATGGGAAGTTGATGAACTCTTCCATGGTGTGTTCAACATAGGGATTTTATTGTATTCTGTAGAAGCTTGGCTCTTGCACCGCATATAGTATATAGTATAGACAAATGGTCTAGAAGGGGAGCACTCATGTATACCCAGGACTTGGCTTGTAAAGCCACACTGTCACCCCAGGCATGTGCTTTTGAATGAAACCAAACCAGTTTCCAGGGCCACATCTCATTCATCAGCGCAGTCGTTCAGAAGGCCTTCCAACTTGTCAAAGGACGTTTGCAACTCTGTGAACCTCAAATGCCAAGCTTGAGACCGGCAGCAGGTTCTCAACAGATCCGGGCCTTCGTTCCTCCACTACTTCTGAGAGGCAAAATTGTTCATCAACAGCCCACTGCTCAGGGTGGTATGCTGGCACAACACGTGCGCAGGAACAATCAAGCACAAGGGATCCGCAATCAAGGCATGTCCTCAACTCTTCTATGTTCTGGACCTGAAGACTTCCAAAACCGCATGTTTTCCTGCTCAAACAACGCACCAAGTGACAGTCGGTGAGTTTCACGCTGATGAGCAGCACGCCGAGTTTCCATGCAATCCTGCAGTTGAAGTCTGGACACAAGGGGTGAGGATCTGCAATACAGATTTTGGGGGCCCCCAATATGAGGAGCGCAGGCTGGTTCCTGCTTCTCTGGGCCATCCGATGCAGCGAAGCCGGACCCGTCTGCTGGCCATCGTGCATATCCCAAGAGTCGATGCTTACTTGAACCATCTTGAACATGTTTAGTGTGAACATAATCGTAGGTCGTAGGTCGTAGATATCTGGAATTTTACAGGTCGAACCTCGCTCTAAAAGGAAACCTCTGGCACGCATCGAAGGAATTCCCGGTGACCAGGCACCCGGCCGCCATCTCGGCACATCGAAAGGCACGGAGTTCCCAAAGTCCTCAAAGTTCCCAAGCCTGGTCTCCAGCTGGTCAAACTTACTGGCAGATTCCTGGCTCGAAGCCGGACAAGAAGCCGCAGGTGTTTGATGTTACGAGGAGATGCCATTTTGGGGTCACAGCTACAAGTACTGGGCATGATTGGGCACCGGCCGTTGTTCGGTGCAAAGAAATTGTTGCCGGAGCAGTTCTCAAACGACGAGTAGGCCCCACCCCCGCATGAAATCCGTGCTTGTCCCAAACCACAACGGTGATCGCTCTATCCTGAAGATATCCAAATGACAAAATCTTCTAGAGACTTGAGAGAGGACGGGGTGAACGAAAGGTAGCAGGCAATCACAAGTAACCCTGGTAGAAGACCATGACGGCGTGAACCGGCGCAGGGTGGATTTGATCCGGGGGGCCCCCCCCCCCAACGAACAGAATCATCTCTTACAGGACCAAACTCAATGCACAATCCCAACTCCTGATTGTAATACATTTTTGCTAAAGCAAGGAGAACTCAGGTAGCTCAAGCTACCTTTCGTGAATTGGACATCGATGTCTTTTAATTACATCCCAGGCCCCAGTAGCCCCAGTAATTACAAAGTCACGTGGAACTCCTTTCCAAACCTCTACACTCTACACTCCGCCAATGAAGGACCTGATCCTGCATCCTCCTGCAACCCTGCTGCCCAGTCGCGGAGAAAGTGGCCAACCTCGGACGTGAACAAACGGGTGGAACACGGAAGTATACCAAAAAGGGGCCCACACTCATGCGCTGGCCTAATCAAATTGGACGCACATACATTCCCATTTCGTGCAACAGTGGATGATGAACAAGAAAAGACCTGTCTGAAAAACGATAATCGTTTACCGACTGTGACGGGACACACCCGGCAAGCATACGCAATCCTACGATATCATACGCACGATGCCCACATGGTGTCCACAATGTCACAATGTTCATCTAACCCACAGGCCCAAGGTTTAAATGTCAGGCTTGGGGAACTCACATGGATGCTCAAAACGGCTTGTGTGTGGTTTCGCATGCTGAGAACTTGACTAGTCAAATATATATATATATATATATCCCCAGAGTGCGCAGCACCTCACTGACTGAAGTGTGAGGGTGACTGGTGATCAGGGGAAAAGCTCGTCCCACCTGGTTCTCTGGGCTCTCCGGGCCGGTAAATCAACAAGTCAATTAGCCATTCCACCATTTGGATGGATGCGTTTCTTCGTGGCTTCCACGCTATAGGTCATGGGGGTCGCATGTCCACAAAGGAATCGCTGCCCCTTGCAGACCAGTCGAAAGGGGTCGACTGAGATCGACCGATGGATCGACTGAGACCGACGAGTGGCTTCTGGCTCAACTCGCTGATGCTGTCATCCAGTTGGCTCTGCCAGGCTTCCTGGGCTTCCTGCGCACAGGAAGAAAATACCAGTGGATTACAATCCCTTGCCCCACCACCCACTATGCTGAGCCCAAGTCTTGTGGCAACGAACGCACCTGAACGCGACAACGAGACTCTCAAAGACCAGCCTCTATCTGCCCGACCAAGGGCCACAGGATCTTTTCAACCCTGTAACCAAATCTGGAATGCCGACACCCCCGTGTTTGACCATGTTGTTTGGAGGTTTTTGGTCTACCAAAGCCACTCAGAAGACCCAGATTCGGCCGAAGATAGCTGAAGGCTGAAGGCATCTCAAGCCACAGGCATGGTTTTGCTTTGGCGCCCACCGGAAAAAACGCCCCTCCGCACAAGTGAGCGTGCACGCTGTGGGTTCGGTTCACCGGGGGTTATACAAACAGTAGTGCCGGAAGTCGGGCCTTGAGGGGTGGAGCATGGCGGAAATCGTTGGTTTGGTTCGGAGCGACCTCGGATGCGACAGACCTCGGATCTCAACCATTCCCATCAGGGTCTTTGGGAGTGGCATTCTTTCAAGCGATTTCCCAAAGGAAAAGTGTCATGTGTGAAGCCACAAGCTCGTCAATCCCGCATCGTTCTCCTCAAAGGATGTCAGCTTGGCACCAGAAGCATCGCGCAAGGCCTGAGTGAATATTTATCAAAGCAAGATTGGAAAGAGTGGCGAGGAGATTCAGCATCGATATATATATATATATTTATTTAGTCGACAACATAACGCAATTTGTTAAAAAATGGATCGGGTATGATTTGGTGATCATGTTCTTGTTCTGACCTGGCCATGCACTTGAGGCAAAGACTTCTCCGACCGGACCCCCTCCAAAAAGGCATGGCCTGACTTCTCAGCGCGCAACAACAAATTGTCCAAACTCCTTTCTATTCAGTCCCTAGGTCCCGAGTGTGTCCTTTCTGAACCGCTCTGTGGTGGGACTGGCGGGCGAACTTCACCGACAAATGTTGTCCCAAATATGGAACGACTTGAAAAACACGGAAAAAAAACAATCAAATGCATCCTCACCCTGAAAAACGACTCCTTCCATTCTTCGGAGATGGCCACAGTTGCCACATCTGCCACTTCACCTTCCAAGAAACTCTAATCTGCTTCCAAACCTCTTCCCTGGATGTCTCCAGCCCTTGGGACATCCTGCACGGCCAAGTCTGGCCAAGTCTTCGATGTTTCGAGTCTTCGTGCCGACTGGCCGGCCGCAAAGCTGTGGAAACACAAGATACAGAAGCCCCCCAAACCATCATTGATGTCTTTTCCTTGGTTTGCTTGGTTTGATCCATCTTGATCCTGTTTTCTGCTTCAAATGCTTCGTCAAATTCATTCAGCAATCAGAAATCAATCCGCAAATGCGCTGGGATTGGGGAATGAACCATCTGTAGGCATTTTTCCAGTCAGGCATGGCCTTTCTTGCTTTAAATAATTAGCAATTTCGGATTTGGTCCATCGCTTAGTCTAGCAGTCTAGCAATGCTTTATTTAGTGTGAATGTGAGTGCCCTCCCAATATCGGGTTATAACTATAATAGCTCCTCCCAAACATTCGGTTCGACTGACCATGTCCGTCGACCTTTACCAGTAAACCATTGAGTCCTCTGCATTCTTGGTGGGCCAATGCGCCTGAAAGGAGCCAAACTGAACCCATGTGTAAATCCCAAAAGGCGTTCCACATTGGAGGATGAGATTGCTTCACTCCCCACAATCCTGACAAGGTGATGTCTCAAATCAAGGCACAGGCCTGGGTCTGTTGAACTCTGTTGTCAAAGTTCTCCCAACCAATGAAAGGAAAACAACGTAACATGACTTGTACCCTTGATGTACAGATATGTACAGTAACTCGCAGGATTTTCACCCCAACGCTCCCCGAAGGCTCGCCGCGGCGGCAGTGCGGATGGGTCCGCTCCTTGTGGTTAGCTCCTCTAGGGCTCGAAGTTCGCTGGCCTCGGCAAGTGATATGGAAGCAACCTGGCGATGGGCCACGGGAAACATACGCACTTGGTGTCCTTTCCAGTTTCGGCATGCAAACCTAACATCCATATAAACGAAAAGTGTTATTACTTGCTGTAAATAATCATTGTAAATAAATTTGATGAATATTTCATGATATTTACATAGTGACATAGTGGTCTTGGTTTTGAAGTTGGAGATTGTAGCCAAGATGGCCATAGGAACATGCAAACGGGTGTGTGGGGGTATCCAAGATCAAAATACTGTACTTGAGGATTGCCATTTTCGCAGGTGGGAAGATCCTGCCTATAGTGCTTATGGTTTTGTGATGTTTTGTGATACTGTATTGTTTATTTATTGTTGATGTGGCATTCATGTATATAATAGATGAATGTGGCATGCTTGTTGACTAAGGTGGAGCCACTTTTTGCACTGGGTGGCCAAGAGCTAGGCCCCAGGTTGTCCTCGAATGGGAAAGCTTGTTCCCCCTGTTAAAGTGTAATTCCTTCTCATGACTTGTGCTGCTTTCAGACTAACAATGATCCGAGCTTTGAAGCCCTGGGATCATATATTTTTTGTCGCCATCTGCAAGCCACAAGTGCTTCAGCCAAGCTGCGCCCGCGCTCATCCTCAGCTCAAAGCGGGGTAATGAGGGGACACAGGTGCAGTATACTTCTCCTCACCCTTCATGGCTTCCCCTACTGACCTCCAACGATCTTCAGATCTGGGGTTGCTCATTGTGGTCATTGAGCACCGTACTCTTCAACCCCCAAGCTCCAGTTGTGCCATCTCTTGATCCAAATCAAACCCTGAAGACTTCGACATCTGGAATCAAGCACGTAACGGACAGGAAGGCTCACAACAAGCACGCCGCTTGCGATTGGGAGGGTGGGTCCACAAATCGCAAAAACACGGCCACTTATTATACCACCGGCTATACTACCTTCAGATGAGTTTGGGCTGCTAGTGTCTTGAGAGTTATCCCAGGTTCACTCCCCAGTCAAGTGCAACCTTGAGTTTTTTGTTAGACTTACAGTATATAACCCTCCCAAAGTGTGTATATATATGTCGAAACATTGAAAGCCGACTCCTATCGGCACGAAAGGGCGTCTTTTCCTAGGCTTCAGCCGAGAGTCCCTGATATGTCAGCCGAACGATCGATCCACCTGTCCTCTGAGATGGATGGCGTTCACGTGTGATTTTCACACTGACTATAAATCTTTCAAGACTTAAATTTTCGAACGTGCTCTGTTCCGGGAATCATCGGACCTTGCTGCTCTCCATTGGCCAGCTCATGGCACTGCACATATTCACAAAAATCTTTGAGCAAGCCGCCAGCTGTCTTGGTGCGTGACTTGCACCAGCGAACGTATCCGACCTTCTTGGAGTCGGTGCTGGAAATGAGATCATGATACGAAACACTCTGGTTGGCAAATTGGCCAAAACTCACAAGTGTGCGGCCCCATTCGGCCAAGCTTGAAACACCATCAGGAAAATTAGATTCAAAAGCAGCATGGTCAATTTCATAATCAACTGGGAACGGAATGGTGCGGCCTTTTGGCGCAGTCCAAGGTCCTCCCTCATAGCCAGGGATGTCACCTTCCCACATGATGGTGTAGCCAGCTGGGGCATCATCAGTGGAAGCGGAAGCGTCTGCTGCCTTGCTGGTAGGTTTGCCCTTGAAAATGCGCTTGACATTCTTGGAGCCAGCCTCTGTGGCTTCACGACGCTTGGCGGCATCCGTCATGGCACCTGCACTCTGGACCACGCTGAAATCGCTCTCTGACCCTGGTGGGCTTCCGCTGGGACGACCGGCGGACAAGGTGTCCTGGAGTGTTTCCATAGCCACACCTTCAGCCTGAGCCTTCTGCAAGAGGCTCATAAGCTGTTGCTGCTCCTCCAAAGACATGGGCATGGTCAGAAACAGCAAATGAAAGTACGAAAAGATGAACAAGCACAAACCAGTCTTGAGCACACAAAACCTCTGCACATATCAAATTCTATTTCGTGAAACTGGCTTCGGCTTCAGTGATATTGACAGACACTCACAAAGATGCAAGACATCACATAACACATCGAATCTCCCAAAGTGATTCTATATTATGTATCTTATCTTGACTACCCCGATTATCACACTGAGCTTTAACCATTGAGACTCATGTTCGGCACTGTGGGTTCGTGTCGATTTTGCCGACGGCGGTCTCGTTCTGCTGCTTGCTGGGCAAGGACAAAGCTTTCGGGCGAGATCTGGTATGTTGACGACCGGATACAGGAACGCAGCAAATCGATGGGGTCTTGTTGATCTTTAGTTAGTCCGTCAGCTAGCATGCGATTGGTGGGAAGCCATCGTATGATGCCCTGAGTCAAACGAAGAGATTCTCTGATAATCACTATATCAATGCTAGTACGACGGTCATCTACAGCCGTTGGTGCTGAAGGGGACACTAGGTGATCATAAAGAGATTTGCAGTCCGTGGCCAATATGGGAGGTCGTCTGGCCAACATATCTCGTCCGTCACGTGGCGCGAAGGCTCCATCAAGGGCTTCGCACAACAGCAAGCTCACCCATTCCACTGAACCACTGGCACTAGCCATAGCTTGGCTTTCGGCGCCAAGTGTTGAACTCACAGCTCGAGACAGACGGTAACTCTTCCACAAAAAAGGGGTCCAAGGAGCAACAGCTGATTCATTCAGGCTTTTGTCAGTGAATCCCAAAATGTAACCAGCTTGGGTGTGGTCCCCTCGGTTTGCCCATGCTGCGTCCGAATGTCCGCAAATGCGTAAGTTCTCCGGCGGAATGCATTGAAAAGTGATTTCCAGATCCTTGTGCTGACGAGCTCGTCTAATGGCGTTGTTGGCATCTCTGAGATTACGGATGGTGGGTCTTGGAAAAGACTGTTGGGAGATGCTAGTCTGTACCGCCAGGTCAGGGCGGCTTTGCGAGGCTAACCAGTTTAGTCCTCCATTGATCGCTCGCAGCACTTTGATTTGTCCTTCGTGCAGCAACGTGTCGTTGGACGCACCTTTTGGAATCGTGGCTGGTCGGAGGGACTCAGCAAACAGCTTTTGTGACAACTTGATAGACTTGGTCTTGGGGTTTTGAGTATAGTAAGTGCCACAAAACTCGCCTTCACCTACACGCCATTTCCGATAGGGAAAACGATCTTTCAGCTGTTTGACACTTTCCTCGAACAACCGTCCTGAACCTCCTACTGCCGTGTCATCTACATGTACCCCCATGACCCCACTCAGTTGGTTTTCCGCGTTTCGTAGGAAGTACAAACAAGGGTCGAAGATGGATTGTTTCCAACCTGCAGCACATGCTTCCTGATGGAAGGTTCTGAACCAGCTTGACGGTGCATCGTTCTGTCCATAAACATTACCTACAACTTCAATCACTGCATCCGGTGGAACTCCTGGGATTCCTCCAGCAGGCTGAGTGGCATATAATGGCCTGAACTTACTATCTAAGGGGCCTGCCTCCATGAATGCACCTTTGATGTCGCCCAATTGCAAATCCCACTGATGAGAACAGATCAGTTGCATCAACAAGGTCCGAGAGATCTGACTCAGTGTGGGGGATTTCAGGAGACCTTCTTGTGCTTTAGCATCGAGATCAGGATCAAGGTGCCCTTGTAAACACCATCTACTCTTGATGCGAAAAGTACTGGGGTCGGACGGGTCTATCGACTGATTCTCTTCCAGTGGTTTTCGGACGATGACAAACCGGCTACCTATGAAACGATCTGGAAAGTCCTCTTTCAGTCGAGCGGCTTTCTTACCATAGTGTATGTAAACAGCTCGTTTATCCAGGATCGTGTTCCACTCTGCCAACTTGGATTCATCGACCAGTTTCTGTAACTGAGAGTCCGCGTTGGTGTGCGGAATTTCCTTGCTGAGTTTCTTCTGTATGTAGGCTGCAACCAAGACTTCAATGGGTTGTTCTTCGGTCCAACACGCAAAAATCTCATGCTCCTCATCAGCTAGAAGGATCTCATCATCGTTTCCCTCAGTTGTACGAGGTCGAGAGAGAGGTGGTTCATCAACGGGTCCTTCCATGAGATCAACTGACCTTTTCAGATTCTCGGTGTTCCTCACCTCAGTCTCTTGGTTCAGTGTGTCGACCAACATTCGTGGAACCATCTCTCTCATCATTTCCACAAAATCATCCTCACGCATAGCGGGAGGTCTGTAGAGTGCCGCTTGACCTGCTTTCTGTGTCACGCGTCGTCGGACTGGTCCGTACGACGATGGTTCGGTCTTGGCTTCAGCAGGACCGGCACTGGAGCTTGACCCACCCACGGAAAAATGTGGAAACTCATCCTGATTCTGGTCGGAAGGTGCTGTGTTTGCTTGTGTCACATGCTCATTGGTGGTGGTTGTCTCGGTTGTACTGGGTGGGACAACCTCCATTGGAGTGTCCAATGTCGGACTGGGTTCCTCGGCATCTGGAGCCGGTGGAACGCTTACGGTCGCTGGAACAGTTGCTGGAGACTCGGGCTGCACTGATGGATAGTGGCCTGGTACCAAATCAACATATTGATGACTCTTGAATGTACCACCTTCCAACAGATCTTTTATACCCAGTAGTTCAGCTTGAGGACTTTGCAACAATGTTTTTTCTTCGGTTGTCGCACTTCTCAACTGTTCCGGAGCTACCCTGAAAATCTGTTTGCGGTGTGCTATGACATAGTTGCGACCTATTTTTCCCATCACAACAGCTGTGCCAAACCAATGACCACCCTGAAGAACATGTCCCTTTTGAGACTGGGTTCCTCCTTGATACTTCTGTTCTCTCCAATAGGCTACCAAGTCTCCAGCTTGAAATTCGGGCATCACGCGAGGCCTGGCGGCCAGTGCTCTTCTCAAAGACTGATCACTCTGCAAATCAATCACGGCCTTGCGGGCTGTGGCTCGGATTTCTTGAGCCTTTTGGATTGCAAAGTCAGTGAGGCCCAAAGTCGCGGGAACCACTCTGAGCGGTTCATCGAGGAGCTCGGTCGGGACCTCTGGATTCTTGCCGAAGACAAATTGATGTGGAGTGAACCCGTGATTCTGAATCATTGTATTCTTCACATGAGCTTGTGTCACCAGTTGTTCCCAGTCTTCCTTGTTCTCGGGCGTGTGTTCTTGTACCAGCTTGGCGAGGACATGTGCGAACCACCCACCGTGACGTTCAGTTCTCCCCAATTGCCAGTGTGCTTCTGCTGCTATGGGTTTGCACTGTATACCCAGTTGGTCCAGGTACTTCTGCATAGGTCTGCATAGGTTCTCCTAGATTGGTTCGCGCGGGGTCCATCACCAACACTTGAGGGGGTCCGAACACTTTCACCCATTGCTTTGAAAACAGGCGCTGAAGAACTTGGGAGGTCTCTTGCTCGTGGAATGGAAGCATGAGTTGGTAATTACTGGCATGATCCACTACATTTAGGGCTTTGATTGTCTGGTTGGGTTTCCAGCCCTTCAAGTTCTTGACATCGATACCGACCACCTGGTTGAACGATTGCGGACGATCGACCTGAGCCGGCAGAGGAACCCGAGGCTTTCCCTGAGTCAGGCAAAAGTCACAGTGTAATTGCCTGGCCATGGTCATGGCTCGTTCGGAGGCCTGCGCATGTTTGAGCAGGCGCACGAGGTCTGAGTTCGACGGATGACCTAAGTTCTTGTGCAATCGAACCAATGCCGACTTCACCCCCTCGTCGTCCTCCTGATCGAGATCTTTTTTGACCATAAACACATCATGCTCATGCTGATATGACCATGGAACACAACACGGCATGGCTTCGGATGCCAATTGCTGAAACTTAGCAACCGTGTTCATGACAGCTTGTACGAAGCTAGGTGTGTACTTCCCCGTGAAATGGCTCACGGAACCCACAGTGGGATGGGACCCTGCCACCTCTTGGTGGCAAACATGGTGTTTATGCTTGGGTCCTGGACAGCGTCGTTCCAGTGAGTTCATGGACTCGTGACTGACTAGCAACCTGGTGGGTTTCCGGATGAGCTTATCAGAACCGGGGATTCGGAGACCAAACCTGCAGAAATCACATTCCAGAGGAAAGCCTGTGCTACTAAGGCTTGCACTTCAGGATAGTGCCAGATCCGTGACCCTCTGGGATGCTCAAACAACGCTTGTCGTCCGGCATCCAGCTGTTGTTGAAAAAGCTGGCAGGAGAAACGGACAAACAAGCGGCTCTGTCGGATCCGAAAGGCCACTTCCTGAGGCGTCATGTCCAACGAATTGATGTTGAACCACCCGCTTTCGTCAGTGCAAGGAGGACATACAATCAACAAGTCTGGAGGATTGTCCTTGAGTTCTTGGGCCACTGCGTCTCGAGTGGCTGCCTGGGTGAAATCAAAACCTGTCGTGAGATCGAAAGAACGGCATTTTCCTCCAACTGTTTGAACCAGGGGCGCAAACCGAGGTGGACAAAAAACTTCAGCTACGGTGAGGCCTTTGTTTTGGTTCCTTTCAAGACACTTGCGGGGATCCAACTTACTCACCTGCGATCGAAGCTGGCGAACATAATGAATTGGAAGGCTCTCAAGCGTGGAACACGTCTCCTGCGGCTTGAAAACGAACTCAGTCCGAGTATGCAGAACTCCTTCCGGGATATCGTGTCTATAAAAGGCTTTACCTTTCTGTGGGTCTATTTGCTCATTGAACAACACTTCACCCGTGTCCAAGTTCGTGACCTTACGTTTCACAATATTCTTCCAAAGTGGGCCCTGCTTACCTATGGTAGGGACAGTGTGCAAAAACGAATCATCCCTAAACCATGACTGAAGCGAAGCGGAGTCACTGGGCTCTGGGTCATCACGAGCTGGTGGCACGAACTCTGCTGTCACCGTGGACGGTTCGGGATGAGTGCACATGACCTCTTGTTCAAAGTCAGGGGTGACTGTCTCGCCAATCACGTTCACGGCAAACTGACCAGCCTCATTGGTGGACAAAGGCACCACGACTTTCTCATCAAACAATGTCAACTGTTGTTGTCCAAAGTCGATGACAGCCTTGAGGGTTTGCAGCGCGTTCCTAGAGATCAGGAACGGGGCATGTCCCCTCACAATGGCTGTCCTGATGGTCCCCTTCTTGCCACCCAAGAAAACTGGTAGGCGGATCACGGTGTGGGTTGTCTCTTTCTCTCCATTGCCGAACCTGAAGTGGTTCACCTCGTGCAGCTCGGGAGGCTCTGCGATGTTGGCTGCTTTCCATAGACGTTGAAACTCCTGCAACGTCTGACGTCCGATGATGGAGCGTCCGCATCCAGAGTCCAGGATACCATATCCCGGTGAGCTCACGAGCAGTACTTCGGGAAGCACGGTGGAGGACTCCAGACGATCAGAATGTCGCTGTCGCAACATGTCCAGAGTCGACATGGGAGGCGGAACAACCGCTGCCATAGCCACAAAGTCTTCGTTGTCCCACATTGCATAACCATCAGACTTGAGGTCAGAGGCTTCGGTCACCAAGGCTGCTCCGGCTTCACGCTTGGCAGAACTGTGAGGGTGACCTTGAGAAGAACTTGCTGCTTTGGGCTGAGTGCACTCCTTCGACCAATGGCCAACTGCTCCACAGCGATGACACTTTGTTCGGCGTTTCAACTCTGCGATCTCGACGCGATAGCTTCGTTTCAAGTCTGAGGCCGCTGCGAACTTGCGGGTCCTTTGCAACTTGTTGAGCTCTTTGCGTCGGTCCTTCCAGGAGATGGCCAAGGCTTCGGCCACTTCACGTTCATCATAAATTTCATCCTCTTCAACATCTCCAGCAGAGACATTGTGTTCAGCGAGGAAGGATTCAACCTCCTTGGACAGATCGGGGTCATCGTCGTGCTCAGGACCTTCGGTTGCAGTGTGTCCGAAGTCCCCTTCAACCATACCTGCGCCGAAGTTCTTCTTTTTGACCACGAAATCCGGGTAGCAGGAACGCATGGCACGTCCAATCTCTTCCCGCTTCAACACTCCAAGGCTGCGAGCAAGGACAACTGCTTTCTGCTCATCCGTCAAGCCAGATCTATTCAAAATCAACCAGCCGCGAGCTTCTTCAGGAAATGTCACATTGACTTTCCTTTCACACTTTTCAAACAATTCCGAAGCCCGCGAAATCCAGGTCTTCAAGCTCTCTCCGTCAGCAGCCTTCAGGTTGAAGATCTCGGTGAGGGTCTCGCTCATCTCATCGCTGGTGTCCTTTTGAGGAAACCGCTTATCCAAGCGGTCGAGCAGCACTTTTTCTCCTCCCTCTTTCTGGTACGAGGAAGGATCCAGGTGTTCCACACACTCCAATGCCTTGCCTGACAACAGAGTGTATATGTAGGCCCCACGGGCCTTGGGTTGCACCTTGTCTTCCAAGGTGAGCAACTTGTTCAACACCCACACTTTCCATCTACGGTACTCTTTGGCGTCCTCGGTGTCACCTGAGAACGAACGGAGGCTTCCACTGCCTTCCAACGATGCCGCCATGGCGTTCACGTGTCGCGCTGAGATCCTACTCAGCGGGAGCCTAGGATAAACCTAGGCGCCGCTACCAATGTCGAAACATTGAAAGCCGACTCCTATCGGCACGAAAGGGCGTCTTTTCCTAGGCTTCAGCCGAGAGTCCCTGATATGTCAGCCGAACGATCGATCCACCTGTCCTCTGAGATGGATGGCGTTCACGTGTGATTTTCACATATATAATCAACATGAGGAAACAAATCAGTTCAGAAAGGATGCCTTCATGAACTCCTGTGCAACCAGTGCCACATGACATAGGATTGAATCCCAAGTCATTTGGTAAGATTCATGGATTTTAGGGGCAGGACCTTCGACCGACTTTTTCAGTTGGTCCCTCCAAACACTAACCACTCAGGAGTTACCCAACAATGATATGCTGTTTTGCAACTATTTTGTGGTCAGCTGGTAGTATAGAAAGGACACATGCCAACATTTCCCTTCGAGGGCCCTCGACCTTCAGAAATGACGTGGGGAGACCCCAAGGGTTATAGACGCGTGCGTCAAGCTTTGCGAACACCCCGATGAGACCTCTGGCAAGAGCCATTCTTTCAAAGAAACGTCTTCTTCAACTCGCCCATGCTCATGTCCAATTGGTTGCGAAAGCTCTCCTGCCACCAGCATGACGCATCCCAGCAAAGCTGTCATGTCGGGTATGACCATCAGGCAAAGCAAAATGGACACCAAGAGATTAAATCACTCACTGAACGGGATCAGCTTGCATTACAGTGCCTCGGCAGTGTGTGTGTAGAGCTGTCAGGGAACATTTTTGACAATTATGGATATAGCTGCAGCCTGACATGCAGAGCCTGAAATGAGCTAACATATTGAGTCAATTGCACCAATGGCATCTTCCGAATCTATTGTTGAATAAGCATATACAGTGATGTGCTGGAAGCGATGTTCTTGACGTGTTCTTTCTATTTGGGAATTTATCCAACACAACCACACAACGAGTACTTCAACTCCACTGGAAAGAAGCAACTTGCAAATGCTTATATGAGTTTTTGCAAGGCGAATGCTTCCAAAACCACCTTGGCCGGGACGGAGAGACAACAAAAAAAGGATTGGCTTCGTGGAGAATTTCCAGGGCCCAAGGATTGGCTGGGCCAACCCATCATCTCCTCCAGCGAGGCCAGCTTGGTATCAGATCGCTCTCGCAAGACCTCGTGGATCGAAGCGCCGTCGGTGAATCACTCGGTTTGCAGGAGTACGTTGAGTACATCTGCCGATCTGTGTCTCACTCAACAAAAGCAAGCAGAATGCCACAAACATCGAGCCCACGGGGCACTATAAGAACCCGCACACCTGTGAAGCGACTGCTGCAGGGTACCGATCGAAGGTCGTTTCTTGCTATTTTTGGTGGGACGCTGGCCGGTATCACACCCCTTCAGCATGGGACCTTGGGCCGTGACACGCTCTCTATTTATGCTTGTCTTCGTGTCTGCTATATTGATGTCATGTTGTCCGAAGCTGTATGTCAATGTGGATGTTTTTAAGTGTGTTCAACATGTATATATTGTAGCATAATATGCAAGAACCTTTGCATGAGCAACCTGATCAATTGCCCGTCTAAAATCTGAACGCACTCCGCCGCAGAGTGGATCTTGCTGGCAGGAGTCCTTGCTGGCCAAGGAGCTCTAATCTGCTCGCCAAACTCTTCCCTGGCCGTCTCCATGCCCTCTGACATCCTGGCAAGCTCACCGGCTATATATACACGTTACGCGACGAACTGCTTATCACACCCCACGAGCTTTCAAGCAGTACAAGTAGGGTGCTGGTTGCTCGCTCCCTACAAAGATTACAAAGCCCACTTGGCTCATAGAACCCATCTAAGCTTTGAGCGTCCAAAGTGGCAAACATGGATTCCAAACCTCAGGCCTCTTCTTGTATGTACGTGTATGTATAACTCATCCTTGACGTATCATGAAAGAAGTCTACATTACATGATCCAGCGTGATTCCGATTTATACCCCCCATTTGGATTGCAAAACCTTTTCATGTCGTTCATATGGTGGGTTGAAATCCATCAAGAGTCTACATTGGTTTACCTCCCTACGAGCGACCCACCCGACTTGGATATTTGTGCCACCTGCTCTCAACCCAAAAGTCCGTCCAACGGTCGCCTCTGCCCGAGCTCTGCCATGCGAAGGACCTCCAGCGAGGTCTCCTCCGTGCTCTGCTGCGCCTCTCGAAACCGATCCTCCCAACTGCGCTGGGACCTCGGCGGCGGACGCAGGACAATTCTGCGCGTCCGGCGGAACGGGGACGGAACGGAGGTGAGAACGTTGGGACTTGCGGAGGTGAACTCCAGGTGAACTATGGGGAGAACTGCAGAGATATGTGATGGGCCAATCAATGTGAACACTGGTGACGATATCTTTGCGAGTGATGTTTTGTTTCTCTCACAGTGGACCAACAATGGTTTTTGGATGTTCTGAAATGATGGATCCTGAATGACCCAAATGTGATTTTGATTGAACTGGCTGATGCAATTGGTTTCTGGCTCACTTACGCAGGTCTGCGCTCAAACATATCTGGAAATGGATCGAAGCATCTAATTATGTCATAAGGCAAAAATGATCAGGCAAACCTCTAGATTCTCGATCGCGATGATCTTAGCACTCATAGCCCTGGATTCACGTATCTCTGCCAAAGCACTGCTCTTGGCGGCTTTTCATCTGCGCCATTTCTGCTTCCAACCTGAGTATGGAAATGCTTCACGTTTCTCATTCTATGATTCTTCTGGATGAAGACAACTCCCCACAAATAGTTGCAAGTACCCGGGTCGGTGCGTCGCTTGCGGGGATGTTTGCATCTTTCTTCACCTCAGTGGATGCTTGGACTGCTGAAACTTGGGTGAGTTGAGCCAACCTCCCAGAACCAAAACTCACATCGAGAGGCTGATCCTGCTGCAAGCTTAGCCTTGCCAGCATCTCCTCCAGCTTTTCATTGGGCCTGTAGATCGCAGCAGATCGAATGTGATTGCCAGGGGGTCCAAGTGGTGGCTTTGAGACCCACCAGTTTCGCCACCAACGATCCTCCAGAATGGCCCGCGGCTCATCAAACAAACGACCTCCAATGCTCCACCTCGCAACCTGCCCCCCGGTCCCACTCAATGGGAATCCTCCATCCAAATGACCAAACGGGACCAACGGATGATGGGACCCAGCGCCGAACACTGCCATAGCACCTCGCCTGGCGTTGGAGGCCTGAAGCTGAGCCTCGATACTCCGAAGACATCACGCTTCGTGGGCACAAACCCGTCTTTCGATTAGGACGGTCATCTTCCAGGGGCCCATGGTCATCCATTTTCCACTTCCATGTCGTTCCGTGGTCGTGTCCAAATCGGCTTCGTCTCGGTGTCTGATCGGACGGTCCCCGGCCGATCAGGGAAACGCCGCCCAAGGACAGTACAATGGATTAGCTGAAGATAGGGCCGATGATCTGGGAAGAACCACATAGCCTCCCAACAGGAGGCATGCCTTTTCCGGAGATTGGTCACCATGTCACACGGCTCGAAAAATTGAAGCAAGACCCCGGGGGGAAGGAAGAAAGGAAGCTCTTCTGAGTGAATCATGTAGGACGGAAAGCCATGTAAAGTTTAAAACCATTTGTTCTGAAGGTGCTCACCTTGTTTCCTGTGTTTGGCATGGTGCTCATGCCGTATTTACCTTCAATTAGTAGCACCCCTTGCCAGTTGTCCAAAGAAACATCCTGTCAGAACCACAGCGTGTGCTCAGGATCATTCATGGCTTAGCCATTCGCCAGTGTCCTGAGCCCAACCCTCGTCACACTGTCGGGAGTGCCCTGCGACCACCCGCTGTGGTGTCGAAGGACCGGCGTCGGCCCCTTGAGTTGTTCACGCAAGTCTCGGCAATGTTCTTCTAAAGTCTCCTGGGGCAACGCCAAACCCAAACGCCCTGCATGGGGCTTCATCCGATTTCCCTACGGTCGTTGACCCGGGCATATCTTCCAGTCCCACGGACGGTCTGGAAAACATTTGATACCATTGCTGTCCGGTGGTGTTGTTTTGCTCACTGGAAATATCTCCGATCATATATTTCATGAGACTTAAGGCTAAAGGGTGTCACACATAGGACCCACTACCTGGTATGGACTTGTATCGAATCTGCCCGCCATGTGCAACAGCATTCGTTGATGGACAACAGAATTCCACGCATGTTCTGCATCAAATCGCTGGTCTCGGCCGTGCCGGTGCACCAGTTCGACCCGGGGAGGAGTTGAGCGGCTGTGGAGTTGGGAAGGGACAGGGTTCCCAGGAGTTTGGCGGACTTCAGTGCTCCCAGGAGTTGCAGTGTATGTTCATGAGTCCTCAGGGCCTTAGTGCCTGACTTCCTAGTAATCTCAAACCGTAGTAGCGCTACTCGCGGCGCTATACCAAACCTGGGCGATCGAACAGGGACATCGAAGCCATGCCTCGGATCGGCCATCAGTTGTCCGCCCAGGTGAACGAGTCGTTCGACCCAGGTCGTGGATTTGGGAGCTTTTTGTTGCCGGTGTGGTCCGAGAGACAACTGAACGAGTTGAACGACCCGGTTGAGAAGATCACAAGTTGCCTGCGACACTTCCAAGTTGCAACTCAATCAGTGGGAGGTCTTGACAGGGAATCAGCACATCAAAACGTGGCACAGAGGGCGTCGGAGCGACATTTTGAGGACGAGAAAGCGGTGGGCGCGAGCTCGGACTCCTTTGTGGCCCGTGCTACGTCATAGCATGAACATGACCGATTTGCCGGCTTATGCTTATATCTTCGTGAGAGAATACCCCCCGTCTGTGGATTAGATTCGATTCATGCAATAAGTTGAAAAAAGCCAACAAAGATTTAACAGAAACTAGCTAAGCAGCGGGTGCAGGCCTGCGCGTGCCCAGCCTGACAACCAAAAACGGATTTAAAACTAAAACAATAAAACCTACGTATACATTGAAACACACAATAGAAAAACAAAATTTGATATGTTTCTGGGGGGGAGGTGGCATCAAACAGTTTCGAAATGTTTATACAATGGTTCATCACAAGGGGACATTTACATTTCTGTGGCAATATAACAAAGGGAAAAAAAAACAAACAAACAATGGACACTCCCCTCTTTTCGGGTCAAGCCGACGAGAAGCGGAGAAGTGGCTCTTGGGGTGGAAAGCCAAGCTGGTTACACTCCCTGAGCAACGCAGGAAATGAATGGTCCCGGTTTTTGGGATGGACATCTGAATGCCTAACAGGTGGTGAACTCCACTTCCACAATCATTTCGGGAGGTGTCGCCTTTGCCTTGTTCGTGATGAGCGAGGCGTCCCCAATGCCCTGCATGTTGTCCACTGGGTACGAGAAAGCTTAAGCACCTAAAGGTCCATTCTCAGGTTCCATGGGGACCAGGCTACGCCGTGGAGGCGGCGCCTTCGTGTGTAGGGTCGATTCATGTCGATTCACTCGAAGATTTCTGGCAGTGCCACCCACAAGTCTTGACAGCGGATCATGGCGCCTCCGCCATGCAAGAAGCCAATTGTGGTCCGGGTTGACCGACTCTGGGCATCTTTGGTGGCCAATTCGGCGAAAGTGAAGCACTCGACCCCGAACGTCGCATGACAGCGGTAGAAGCCATGAAACCAATCACCAGGCACCTGAAAGTGAAACCCCTGTGAAAGACACGGTGAGAGCGAAGAACATGAGCAAAATACTCAGGAGCTGCCTCCACGGCGGCGTTGCCATGTTATATAATCTTCCCGGATGTATCTTAGCCGCTCAATGCCGTTATGTATCCTGGGTCCCACTTCAAGCGCGGTCTCAGTCCTGATGCAGGGTCACCTGCTTCTCGAGAGATGAACGAAAGCGACCTTCAGCCTGAAACCAGCGAAGGATCGGCAACTGTCAGATTTCTTGGGTAGGACTCGCACATAAATTACTTCCACACAAAGTGCCCAGGAATCACCTAGAACTTGGATTTCTAGAGCTGTCTGGCCTGTTTCACGAGATAACTGCATGATTGATCTTCCACTAATTGGTCCAAACCCTTGAATTTGACACTTCATGCTTTCATGCGAAGAACCGAAACAGCAAGATCCAGCAAGTATTCTATCCACATATTTAACCACTTTTGCTGGCTTATGGAAATGGCGGCCTTATCTGACCGTATGTTGTTCCCAAAGCCTCCAGTTCCAGCTTCAACCCAACAGTACTCCCAACTCAGTCCCTCCACGTTCCTCGCCCTGAAACCGGCGGCGCCTTCCGAAGCTGCTGCAACAAGTCCGACTGAACCTCTTCCAACCGCTCCATCTGAACCTGCAGTCCTCGCACCTGGTGAGCGCCGGAGGTCTACGCCACTTCGCGCCCGCGATGCGGATGCGCAGCGGGCGCGGAAGCGAGCTCCAGCGGCTTTTCTTAAGGCATGCGGCAGACCCCAAAACAAATCATCCACACGATCTGAAGATCGTGCACATCTTCGGGATCAGCATTGAAAAAGAACACATGAATGTGACTGCTGAATGGACCCTAAAGAATCTAAAATGGTAACCTTATAATATAGGGATCTACTAGGGGCTCCTGGCATCGCTACTAGGAGCAAGGACGTTACTAGGGGCTCCTGGCCTTACCACTAGGAACAAGAAGCTACTAGGGGCTCCTGGCATCGCTACTAAGAACAAGAAGCTACTAGTTTCCTATGTTATCTGAATTGATTGAAGAATGACCCAAGATTTCACCCCCACCGTGCCTCACCCACTTTCCCAATGCCGCCCAGAGACGTTGCTCGTCAGTGACACGTCAGTCTCCTCTGGCTTCTCTGGTCGCAGCTCGGGGGCCTCAGTCACCTGCTGAGCCAAAGCAGACATCTTCTCATCAAACATCTGCAGGCTTTCCTTGATGGACTCCTGCTTTTGGGTCATGGAGAGAGCCCGAGATTGATCATGATTTATCCGGGGTGGGCGCTTCTTTCCGAATCCCGAAGCTCATGAAGAGTGCCAAGGTTGTAGTTGTAAATGTATGCCAACATCGCTAGAGTGCACATGTCAGAAAAAACAACAACCTTAGCTACAAACTGGACCGATGCATATGGCCTCTGACCAGTTTCAGGGATCTGCACTGACCCTTGTTGGCTGCCTGCAAACTGGCCAACAAATAGATAGCAAGAACACACGATGCACGGGGTGAATCTGTAGCAACAACCAACTGCAACACCCTGCATATCAAGGAATTAGGAATGCAAACTAAGTAACATACCACTACAGTCCTGCAATTGCAAAATCTTTGCATCGTTCTCTTCTCGAACGGCACGCCAGCAGCCGTCCATCCAATCTCTATATCTTTGTTCATCCTCTGACGGAGTAGTGGCCGCCACCTGGCGAGAATTCACATGCAAGCCTCAACATGCCATTCTTGCATACAAAGAGGGTCATTCTTCCTTTGTCACTTGACTGTTGTGCTTCATGGTAGGCACCTATCGGAAGGTGCCTATCGGAAACTCAATTGCCATTGAGAATTAATCAATTGCATGTACAAGAACATATCTGACAACAAAAACACAAAGCACCTGCTTGGTCGTGTGGGAATCTGATGGCCTCATCTGTAGGAGGTGTGGCAGGTGTCGTCGGCTGTGTATCTTCTCCCAGATCCTGCCGCCCAGCGTCGACGGAGTCAGCCCTAACCCACGTCAACCATAGGGTATCGGAAAGGACCAAAAACAACTATATAGAAAACAAAACTCGCCTCATACAAGTTCCTTGCCCAGAGCTAAACACATCCCTCTCTCTCTCTCTCTCTTTCCAAATTGTTCTCGTCATACTTATATAATTGCCAAACTTTCAGGCCTTAGCTCACAGCCTATGCACGAAGGAGTGGGTGCGGAAATCACATAGATCCGGCGGAGAGGGAGTTGCGGCGAGGGACCTCACGAGTGCCTTTTTTGCGTTCGCTCGTGTGACCGTAGCAGAAAGACACATACCGGCAAAAGTTGTTGAATGAGTCAGTCGTTAGGGCGCAAAACCCCAAGAGTGCCAACATTCAAACAACTCAAAGTGTTGGTGTCACATGCCAGGCTGTGGTCTTTTCGCTAGCCTCCAAGCAAAACAACAGCAAGTTGGCATGGACTAGGACAAGCAAAACAGATTCATGAAGTTCCAGAACAGTATACAACATGCACAAATCCATTTATATACCAAACAGCCCCTGCAAACAATTAATTACATATGACCACATTCACCCCTGGAATCCTAGTCATTATAAGGGTAAGTGCATCCCTGAAACCACCCGGTCATGTATGTCATATTGCCTACATGGAGTGCGGCTGGGCCGTCACTCTTGTGGTCTTGCAGGGTAAACGCTTGGACCGATGAAAGGTCCCCGTGTGGCCGGTTCTTTCCATTTGGGCCCCAACACGGGATTGATCGGAAACAAAATCATGCGAACGCAATGTGCTGGAGAAATGAGATTAAATGATCCTTGCCACAATGCTCTGCCATGCTCTGCCAGTCCCTCTCCCATGAAACAAAGCGCGCTGAGCACTACTGCCTCTCCTGACCGCTGCTGAGGATGGGAGTCCTGCGGAAAATCCATCACTCGCTGCGTTCCCCACTGCGAAGGAACCCAAATGGCCGAGGTTGATTCATCTACCCCAAAGCACATTCCGAAGCAATTCAGGGGAGGACTACTTCCTGACTGACCGGTACTTGAGTGAACTTGAGGCACTTAATCTTACTTGTTTTAACTTATATGATAAGTTCGATAAGTAAAAATAAGGTAAACATTAGTAAAGATAAGTATAAGTATGTAGGATTCAGTAGAACTTTAAAAAAATACACAAGAAACACAAAAAATAGCGGAAACATGTTTTGTACACGTTGTGGGGTTGTACGTATGTGTGTTGTTCGATCTGCAAAGCTGGAACTGCTTCTCCCGGATAGAATCATACCCATCATGATTCTGCATCGCCTTCAAGAAGCCATCAACTGCTTTCAAGTTTTATTGCGGAACCCAGGAATGCTTGACAAACAATCTGGGCAATATAAAATAATTCCTGGGTCGTCGGTTAATTTCGTTAAATTCAAAAACTGAATTTAGTGACGTCGTCGAAATTACGAAATTATGGTGACGTCGTTGTGCCCTAACGCCCCCAGCCAGCCAACACGCTGGCCAGCCAGGGGCGACCAAAGCTGAAGCCACGTGTCCACCTGCGCGCGAGAAGGCTCTGGCTAGTGGAACTGGAGCGATTGCAGTGGGTCTTTTGTGGTTCACACAATTTTTGTTCGTGTAGTTTGTTCACCAGCAATAAGTTTGGTCGTTCGTACAAAGATCAAGAGCCAGCTCAGCAAGCACAATGGATTTTTGCCAGGGAGGGAAAACTATTGCTTGAGGTCCGCGACACAAAGTGCAAGACCACCATTTCCTCTGACTGGGTGTTTTCCTCAGCTTGGCTAGTACATGCAAATTTGACAACACGCAAAGGAAAGCTAGCCAAAACCATTTTTTCCCAGCGTAGTTTGCCGAGCTACAGCCTGATAGAGCCCCAACAATCCACTTTCAAGGCCGCCAGGCCTCAAATCCTAGTTCGGCGAACTAGGCCCGAAATCGTTTTTGGGGACCCTTCTGAAAAGGAGAGCTTCGTTTCCAGGCCCAGATGGGGAAACCCGACGACTAACTTGAAACAAGCTCCTGTAGTGAAGCAAACTCGCGTTAGGACCACATGCTTCACCTATGAGATCGGAGAAGTTTATGGGTTCGATTCCCCTTGCCCCCCTCCTGTTTCCTTTCGTTGGCCCAAAATCTTGCTTCAAGACAAATTTGACAACACGCAAAGGAAAGCTAGCCAAAACATGCCAAAACCAATTTTTCCCAGCGTAGTTTGCCGAGCTACAACCTAATAAAGCCCCAACAATCCACTTTCAAGGCCGCCAGGCCTCAAATCCTAGTTCGGCGAACTAGGCCCAAAAACGATTTGGCCAGGAAAGAACCAGTCAGGTTGGGCGTGAAAGGGAAAACAACCAAACCATCACTACTTCAAGTTCCAAGGATCTTTTCCGTCCATAAGATCTGGCTGAATGGTCCGTCTCTGAGAGGCTTTGGGGCTAGGGAACACGCTTGGCCGAACGCGGTCCGTAGGTGCTGTTGGGCACTCATCATGGCTGGAGGGCCGCTTCATGGGGGGCACAACTAAAAGAACTTCAAAACTTCCCGACCTCGAAATTGGGCAGTGTTTTTTAGTGGTGTGGAGAGTGAGCAGGTGAGGCATGACTTCTTATTTTTTTGCAAACTCGAGCCCGAAAACTCAAGCAAAACTCCAACTGACTGACATCCTCTTCCCCATGCAAATCCAGTCCTAGATCCAGTGCCCACGCCCGCCCGCGCCTCCAAAATCTCTGCCAGGACTGTGAAGTCGATGAAGTGTGTGTGTGTGTGGTTTGCGTGTGTGTGTGTGTGATTAGTATGACCATATACCTTAATTTCAGCTTGCTCGTTAATTTCAGGTGACGTCGGTGACGTCGTTTTATATTGCCTAGAAACAATGTGTTTACACAATGTTCTTTTAGATTCCATCTGTGCAAGTCTGACAAGCAGTGTTTATAGTGCCAGCGTTTTGTGCTTGTGTGTGTGGGTGGGCCTGCCGCGTGTTTGATCTTCAATCAAACTGGTTTCCCCGAACAAAACCCTTTGAGCAGGCAAACACATGCAACAAGACATTCATCGAACAACATCTTCAACAAATGAGCCCTTGTTTTGAATATCTCAGACCTTCAAACTGCTGTGTTTCACCAGAAATACGTAGAAATACGTAAACATGAGTAGAAATAAGTACAAACATAATAAGTATAAATAAGTACGTTGGTAAAAAGTTAACTATTTCTACTTATTTTGGCTAAGTTAGATCAAGTAGCATTGGTGCAAATCTTGCACTTATGGAACTTATGAATTAATAAGTTGAACTTAAGAACTTGTACTGCAACTTATAGTACTTGTGGTTGTACTTAACGTTTCTTAATGTAGATCAAGTAAGTACAAAAGGAAGTAGTCAGGAAGTAGGGGTGGCCTGGCTCAGGAGCGAATCGCCTGCTCATGCGTGCCTCGCGGTTGCAACGTGAGTTTAGGGTACAGGACCAAAGTTGATCGCACAAACCGGATCCAGTGGTGGGGTCAGGCATCAAACAAAAGGTGATTTGCACGAGGATTTGCCCAGAAATGGTCTTTGGCATTGCTTTCCCAGGAGCTATATACAGTAAGGGGAGCCAAAAGTTCTCTCCATCCTCACGAGCGGTGCCGCGGGTCCTTTCGGGCTGCGGTGTCGCCAAAGATGGGTCGGAGACCAGGCAAAAGTCATCCGGTTTGTGCTCTTCTGCCGGTGCCTCTGGCGCCTGACCGCGGGTGTGTCTGCAACGGCATTGGCATTTGGCTGCTGCGACTTGGAGAGGGTGAGAGAAGCCAAAGAGAAACCCCTGCAAATCATAAGCATGGCAGGATGCTGCCAGGTCCCTCATTTCAGCTCCCTAGGTCTCAGCATCCAAAGGCATCCAATCAGCTGCAGAAGTCCCCATGGTCCAACCTTTTTCTGGTCCAACACGAGTCTTGACCTGGACCTAGTGGATTGCATTGGCGTCTCCGAGTCTGAATGACCCCCCACACCGACACCTGAATTCAGGGGTGGTGCATAATGGAGCACTCTGTGGGCATGGCTGGTAGACTCCAGGCTCCCAGTAAACTCTGTGGATGTATTGAGTTTCAGTCGTTCACTTGCCTCTGCTCATGTCTGCTCTCCACACTCCCAGCTCCAAACCAGTCAGTGCTCTTCCCCTCTCTTTGAAACACGTCCCCGCCCGTCCTCAGGAGGTTGTCCATCGGTTTCCCCCGGCCTTCCCTCTCAGCACCTGTGGCAAACTCCCCCGGCGTTGGGCGTCCAAGAGTAAATGGCCCACTAAGTGGCCGAGCTCCAAATCACTGCGTTGCCGATCGCCCATGGAAACCTCCGTTCGTCGCACACGCGACAACTTTTGACGTCGGACCCGTCTGACAGGGAGTGGACAAGTTGTAAGGTGTACGACGTACGGTCATGAGTTGTGATGACTTAAGGTATATAGTATAGCAGTTATAGTAGTAGGAGGGCTGTCGTCACCAGCCCAGCCTTTTTCATGTAAACATTTGCCAGGAGCTCTACCGAAGCCAAGGGCAGGCAAGTGAGCCGGATCTTCAACTCTGTTGCACATAACATCGCGGACCGGTTCAGTTCTGGGAAGTTCTAAGGCCACACCGGCTCAGCGTTTGATCAGTGCTCCAACCATCTCTAACCTGCAGCACTTTGTGGAGACAGAAGGTTGTGTGACTGCTATAGGGGCGGATCATGGAAGCCTCGTTGACACTGAGTTTATCATGTTGAACTCTCGGTAGCTGAAAATCATCTTGAACATCATAAAATCACAAAAAATATCAGAACATGCTGGCTGGACTTTGGTTCACTTCCTTCACTTCCCCCACTCCCGCCCTCTTCCCTCCTTTTTTCGGATCTCTCTCTTGGGCTTCTCGAGGTCGTGCCTCCGAGCGCTTCCAGCGGAACAAGTTTCCCAGGCTGTGGCGCGGAGACTTCAGGAACACGCTCGAGCGCGCCACGGTCGAACTCGAGGGCCGTGGCGACACCGCCGTCGTGGAAGACTCGGAGATGGACGAGGACTTGGAGAGTTTCCGAGGCATGCTCCTTGGTGCGGTGGAACTTGTTTCAGCACTGGGGCTCTTTTGGTGAATTGGCGCCATATCCCACATTTATAAATTATAAATTAAAAAAATGCAAAAAGAATCAAAAAGATAATAACAGCAGGAGATGATTCAGCAAGGTTATCGCCGATCGCTTTTGAGGGGGGGTCGATTGTGCAGATCTTGGCCCAATTCCCGAAATTCATGATCTCTCTTAACTAAACTAAATTTGGCAGTTGCTTGTATGGAAGAACTCGCACAGTCTCGCACATTTTGATGGGTCACTTGTGGGAGCTGCATGGAATCAGTTCTATCAAGCTACTCTTTTCTCGCGATTCTTAGGGATTCGTCAGTATCCTCAACGGTCTGTCCGACCAGTCCCCAGCGAGTCGGTATCCATCGCCCTTCTCGGTGCAAGCAGGAAAAACACATCCATGGTCCATGGCAGCCCCGCGCTTGGACCTGAAAAGGCCACCCTGCTGGTCTAAACATTAATGGGTTTTTCGTTGATGAAGTGCTTCTCCAAATGTCTCTCGCGAAACGATCCCAGCATCTTTCGCTTTTGATTGTTTCATATTTTTTCTCTCCCCCTCTCTCTCTCTCTCCAATCTCTCATGCTTTCTTCATCTCAGCGTCGGATCACACTCGATGACATCCTCCTCGTCAGCGATCGACACCGCCGACGCGCGCTGCTTCACCGGCAGGCGCAAGGGAGCTTTCTTCGCGATGGGTGACGAGGGCGACGAGGGCGACGTCGGTGTCGAGTCGCCAGCGTCTGCACCTGGCGTCGAGTCGCGGGTGGGAGCGGCGAAAAACGCATGGCCTTGGGATTTGGTCTTGGATGGTAGGGTGCATCAAAAAATCCAGCTGAGAGTCTGGCTGACAACTTGGTCAGGACCGCAAGATCAAGCAAGGGGCCTATATATTTGATCCTATTGTCGTTGACATACAGTGACATGGTTATCTGATCAGGCGGTTTCTGATGTAATGCTCAATGCTATGCAGTGGGAGCCTTGTATGGGAGCCCTAAAGCAGCAAACACCGACTGAACACCCGTATCCAAGTAAAATGCATGAAATCCTCGAACCATGTCAGTCGTAGAGGGTGTTAACATGTTAACATAATCTCGTTCTGGTTTTGCAAAGAATCGGCTTGGAGTTTCATCTGGACTTAGTCAACCACCACACCTACCACACCTGGTCCCTATCTCTCAGTCCCTATCAAAGGATCGGGAGAGCACCTGCAATGATCAAGCAACCCCAGCCCACCCCAAAATAACAACCTATATGATGGACATCATTGGTTAACTAAAACTATATATGTAGTAAATATATGTGAATTATAATTGCAGATAATTGCGGATTCCATATTGTCGTATTCACATGTTCTAACACTCCCCAGCCCTGCAAACGCTTGTGAAAGACGCTTTCAACATCTCCAGTGGCCTTTGAAGTGGAAACGGCCAAAGGCGGCCGCTGCCGTGGTGGAGTGGATGGGCAGTTGCGTCATGGCCTCCGTGACTTCCGACACATTAATCGCCTAGGAGATCGCGTGGCCATCATCGGCGCGGTCCAAAACCCTTGGAGGCACCAGGTCCAACATCTTTTCCAAGCACGACTGATGGGACTTTCATCTATCTCTATATACAGATACATATATTCATATATATTTATACATTGACCCCGGGATACCCGGAGTCAAGCCCCCAATAGAGGCTAAAATGCCATATAATACATGGAGTGTCTGGAATATGCTATGTGTCTCTGCCTGTTTTGGGAAGTCCCCAACCGACCGCCGCCAGCAACAACAACAACTTAAAGGAAGACAGAAAAAAACACAGCACGAAGAAACACCTAATCATTGTAAGTCTACCTGTGCCCATTTGCTTGCTCTCCGTCCTCTCTATCTGATAGGCTCCACCGAAAACCTCCGAGAAACCAACGTCCTCACGTCCCGACTCTTGCCGCCGAGGTGGCCGGTGGCGTGATGGAGCTGGTGCGCAGGATGCCGCGCCGCCGGGGCGAGGGAGGACTTTCGACTTCCTCGCCCTTCCGGAGGCGATACCTGAGGAGCGGCTCTGTCGGAGCGGCTCTACGCGAGAAGAACAACATCATCTGCCCACGGTCCCAGTGCCTGTTCGAAGGGTGTTGAAAAACCGACTGTTGGAGGGTCCTGGTAGGGAGATGTTGCGATGTAGTCATTCCATATCAGTATCCACAGCCTAGGCCTCTATTATTTGAAAGAGGACCAGCCATGGCAGCTAAGTCTGCTGGTGTTGAACCCCCCAAGCTTCTTGGATTGCAAAAAGATTTGTCGGTCCTGGAACGGAGCATGGAGATTCTGCAGGTAATTATTGGGTTGGACCCTACTTTTGGGTTGGGTACCACAAGTCATCGGAATGTGGTGATGATGATGATGATGATGATGACGATGATGGGTTCCTCTGGTGACGCGATTGGATTGACTCCACTTCCATTAGCCCAGGCAGTTCAGTATTGGATGATCACACAGGCGGTTCTACATCCTTCTACCCACTGGGCACTGTGGCGCAGCCACCCCATCACCACTCTCAGCACCTCCACATCACCTGCTCCCAGAATACTCCGCTAAGTTGGTCTCCACATTGGAGGGCCGAAACGGGCTCTGCTCCGCCGCCGCCGGCCGACCCTGTGAGCGTCTTTCCACCACCGGTGGAGTAGCGGCCTGGAAGTGGAGGAGAGCCCGGCAATCCAAGGAGGACCATCCAAGGATTACCCAACCAATGCCACTCAGTTGTGTAGGTGGAAGTTTTCGGTTGAAGGTCCAAAAGGTCGCAAGTGTCGGCCTGCTGTGGATTTTTGAGGGTTTTTGAGGATTCAATGGAGGTTCCTCAGGTTCATCTTTCATTGGAGGGAGGTTTGATGTCCTTATCCAGTCAGGCTCCATTTTTCAGGCCTCGGCCTTGGCCTTGTCGACCCAGTAACATCAGTAACTGAGTTGTTGCAAACACTTACCACGTCTTCACCCAAATACTTCCCCTCCTGTTTCACCCTCTTCGTCCCGCCTCACCCCTGGGCTTGATCTGCAAGGCTGCCTGGCTGGCCAGCTTCTGGAACTGCTTCTGCCGCTCCGCCACTGACTCCGAGGCCACCTGATTCAGGTGAGGGTGGTGAGAAGCCACCCAACAAAACAGTACTCCATCCAGGTGTTGGGCCTCTACTGGTCCTGCGGGTCATGCTTTGGAATGTGCATTTGACCAAGGTTTAAGCTGGTCCTTGCCCATCCTGTCACGGTGTGCGAAGATCATTTAGATAGAGGTGTTCAACCTGATAGCAATGGCCTCCAACCTACTAGCGATGCTTCACCGAGCCATCCCACATCAGCCATCCCCAGGCTCTCGGCCCCACCTTCTGCCGGAGTCGTTGGATGGCGCGCACCAGGATTGCTCGCTCCTCCTCGTCGGGGATCCAACGAGACTCCTCTAACACGCGCTGCGCCAAGGATCCCAGGCGTGGTGCGTCGCCTGCGTCGCCTGCGCGGCGGACCGGCGGACCGGCGACCGATAGGGTCAAGGGCCATGTCTCATGCTGTCATATATCATGAATCATCAGCCCTGGCTGCCATCAGAAAGTCGTATTCCCCAGTACAGTAACAGTATATACCTCCGGTGTATACCAACGTTAACTATATACATCCTCCTACTTCATGGAGCTTGGGGGCTACAGTAGGGACAAACATGTGCCAACATGTGCCAACTGTGGTGGGAAATTCAATGTCAATGGCTGGACCAGAATCTGAACCTCTTACCACATGACCTACCTTGCTTGGACACCTGACCGTTTGCTTTGAGAAAAACGCAGCACCAGGAGACCTCAAGCACAGGTGAATCACACCCAAACCTCCAGCACCAAGAACAAATGTATATTTCCAGGGTGTTTTTAATGCTGACATGTTTTCCTGGGTGTTGAGGTCTCCAGGCCTCGATACCGAACTTCAGCTCCTATATATATATATATAGCGCGTTTCAAGTTTCAAGCACTAAGAAAAAATAATCCACTAAGGAATCCAAGGAACGTGTATCACATGTGAAGACTCCTCCCTCTTCCCGGAATCTCATGGACATGTCCATCTGAAACGAAAAGCCATTACCTGGTAAACAGCATCATGAGCCCAAGGTGCTGAGTAATTACCAAAAATATCATAAAATCTATCGAACCGTCAAAGTTTCTATTCTATGTTCATACTACAGTACATCTGCAGGAGCAAAGTCGGGCCGACTCCCTAAGTCCTTCCGAACCGAACCTTCGGCCATGCTCCCTCGCTCGCTGCTCGAGACATCAGGGTCTGATGGCTCCACCTCAGCCAAAATTGGGGCCTTGCTGGGCTTTTGGTGGAGTTCTTCAAAAGTGATCAGAAAACGGATGAAAAAGGCCTTGGATGGCCTTGGCCTTGGTCCTCATTCTGGTGCTAAGACTTCGTTCCAATGTTCCATGCAAACTGGAACCATGTGTCAATCAAACAAAATCAAAAAAAGGCCGATACAACACCTGATACATCATAGTACAACCTTCATTGATCCCTTGGCATGGTCCAGTCCTCACGGGTTTCATACTGTAAGTTCGCATGACTCCCATGGAGCCCCAGTTTCTAGCTGGAGCTCCTCCCCCAACTGACTTCCTCAAGGCTTCCCACAGACTGTCATCGGTGCTGAAACGGAATCCGACGATTTCCCGACGGAAACCGAGTGAGATAGCCAGCGGACTCTTTGGAGGCAAAGAAGATCGAAGCTTGTGTTCCATCAAATGTTGCAGGTGCAGGATTCTAGTGATTGACTTGAACATGTGTGTATATGTTCTAAATATATATATATATATATGTATAATATAGATACCAAAATACATACGGAGAGGAACACTTTAGAAACTTACACCCAGTCTAGATTACAAATACAAATTAACATATAATAATCCATCAACACTCGAAAAATCCATCCCACAATCCAAACCGTCTCGCGCCTCCTAAGTCCTCGTGTCTTGTCGTTTCTACTTCAAGGCACCAGGTCTACCTTGGGCAGATCTCTGTCAACCATCACCTATAGGAGCGGTCAAACCATGTCTGACCCACTCAACCCAAGGGCAGGCAAAATCGGCTGCTGACTTTGAAGGGCTGCACCCATCGAAAACAAATGTATGTCATCTGTTGTTTTGAGGTTGTATTATCTTATATCATGTTGATGCAAAGGACTACATGGCACTTGAAAGCCTCTTCACCACCAGAACCGCTTCAAAACCACAGATCGCCTGCTTGACGTACTGAATGCATCTAATAACAGTAATATCTGGAATCTAGAGCAAGACAATGCAAGAAGCATCTTGGAAATATCCTTCAATCCCCGGTCCAACAGGTTCAATATCCTGTTAAACACACTGCAAAAACTTGTCTTAAACATTTGTCCTCGGAGCTCACCGTCCCAATGCGAAGCCTCCCTACCACCCTGAGCGGAAAGAATTCCTGAAGTCCTACCGGACATTCCCAAAAGTCAGTTTGGCTCCGCGGGCAGTCTGACTGCAGTGCGTTCTGGAAGGTTCGCCTGAACACCACATGGGCTGTAGAGGGAAATCGTCCATGCATGTCCATGTCATCAGGTTCGGTCT
Organism: Durusdinium trenchii; assembly: GCA_963970005.1. Lineage (NCBI taxonomy): Eukaryota > Dinophyceae > Suessiales > Symbiodiniaceae > Durusdinium > Durusdinium trenchii. Next base: position 239,058 of record CAXAMN010028461.1, on the reverse strand, counting down.
CGAGCGGGCATAGGGTGTTTTTGTTGGGGACTGCGACTTCCCTAGCGATCCGGGTCCAAGCCTCGACCCCCGACATCGGCGACGGGTGGAACCGGCGGGGGCGTCAGACGTGGGTGATGTGTTGCAACGTGTGCTTTGGCTACGAGGTGGTTTCAGGACGTGCAGTACATGATTCAGTCGACTCTCTTTTTTCACATGTCAGGGGGGGCATGTTTTGGGCAGCCACCTTCCACCTGGTGGACACGTCTTTCTGGGTCTGTTTCCTGGCCGGTCCAGCCTGTCACGATCTGAAGCCGAAGGATGCGGCAAACGGCGTTTTCACCAAAACGGCGGGTGTGCGACCACGGGTGTGACCAACGGCGTGACCCACCGCGGAGCTCAACAGGTGTGGCCGGGCCCAGGTCTCTCCAGCGAGTTGGTCGAGATGGCGGGTGTCCGCACCGGATCCTTCTTCAGTGACCCTCCACTCCCAGCCAGGCAGGATTGCAACTTAGCGTTGCCATGAAATCAATGGTCATTGTTTTGGGGTTGTCAGGTAAGGTCCAATGTGCAACTCATGGGACTTTGCTCTTAGCTCAGCTACCAAAAGGAACCGGGTGAATACATGTGAATACCATTGTTGCGATCTGAAAGCACAATATGGAATAGACAGGGCCCTTTCTGGATAATATTGGATAATGGGTGATAATGGATATCCGATTTTTGCCTGCCAGGCAATGTTTGATTTGTGCGGTCCATGAAAGCCTGCCAGACCTATCAAATTCCAGCAGTTCAGTTGGTTTGACTTGTCGCTGTTGACCGCCTCAATCCTGGTCGCTTGAAATGAGCCTCTGCCGAACGAGAACACTGCTACCACCGAGGCCGCCACTTTGAGGTTCGGCGTGCCGGCACCTGGTTCCCAGGGAGCCATGAGTGTTCAAAGGACCTCGGAGCAGCTTTTCAGAAAGCCGAGCCTGTCCGAGTTTTGAAAAAGGCACCAGGTCTACCGCTGGATGAGATGTTGGGCATGATGCCAGATCTGATGTTTTTGTGGAATTCAGGTTGAGCTCCTCAGTGAAGCATACTCAACATTTGTCAGGTCTTTGCTTCAAAGCTGCCAGGTCGAAAAGCCACAAGCATTCAAAATGTGCGGGGTTCTCCGCCAAGGGTTAGATAGGGTCTGAAGCCCCGCGCAGGAAACCTGTGATGTATTGTTTAAGAACAGCTCCCACGCTGCATTAGGTGGAGGCAGGATCCATGGACGGCTGGACGGCAACTTCCAGTCTATGCCCTACAAGGATGCAAGAATGTGCCTGGACCCGTCTCTCCCTCTCTCTTGCTGTTCCCCCCATCAGCTTGCCATGAGTCGATTCCGTTCAGGGTCCATCCCAAGACTCCCGGCTGCAGCTCCGAAACGCTGGCAACAAAGGAGAATGTCGACCTTCACATGAGGAGTCGCTTGAGACACTTCCCTGGCCCCAAAAGCAGGCAGTTTTTACTATATTATTATATATATTCTTCGTTTAAAGCTATCATCAGCTATATCATGCTATATCTATTACGGAGTGACCTTGACTGATTTGGACCACCCACCACCCAACATACAAACAAAGGTCGGACAATTGGTTGGATTTGTTTTGGGCAAGTAGATGTGGATGTCGATTCCCAACAAATCCCAAGAACTGGATGCCTGTAATCAAGATCCAAAAGAACGCCTTCGGGCAGCGGGATTTTGGACAAATCGACCTCATGAGAACCTCGCCAGAACATGCCTCTAGTGGTGTGACTCATGAATTAGAGGTGCTGTAGTTACTGGTACGAGCTTTGACTGATCCTGGTTTTCTCTACCACAAAAACCACACACTAATGACTCTTGCGAAACAGCAATCTGTTTCCTGGATTTGAGGTTGTTTGAGGGTTTGTGATGTCATTCATTGTCGTTCTGATTGATTTTGTTACAATGCATGCACAGGCGTCCTCCATGAACCATCATTTCGATCGAGGTGGGCCAGGGGGCTGTCCAAAGAAGACCACAAGCAAACCATGAAAGTCCGAAACGGCGATGTATTGCTCGACTCCACTCTCAACTCCATTACCCATACACTCCATGTATGGCATATACACACATATATATATATATGCCAACATTGAACCCCCTGGCACCACCCCAACTGATCGGCAGTCCTATGGCAGTCCCATGGGGTGCGTCTGGGTTATATCTTGGCATGTTGGACGACTCGGATCCCGCCTGAGGCCGCATTTCTGCCAAAAAGCTTCCCATTTGGGTGCGTCCTCGTCAGAATCCGGGAACAAGCAATGTTGGATCGGTTCGGTCGCAAGATGTCACATGATCTGCCGGCAAGTTTAGCATGGCCAGCACCGTGCAAGTAGACCCATGTAGACCCCCTGTGTAGACCTCATTGTCGCATCCGATCTCCAACCTGGATGGTGGAATGCACATCGACACCTCGTTTGGCTCGTTCCACCGCCTCTCGACTCGGTCGGCTGGCGTGTCCTGTGGAGAAGTCTCCGTGTATAGCGCACTCACCTGAGCTCGCGCGGTCCACTGGGCGTCGGAAGGGTTGCAAACTGGGACCTTCACAGCAGCTGTTGCTGCCCAGGTGGCCAGGTGGAGACTGGTGCAAAAACGAGGTCCACATGATATGGTCCACATCAGATCTGGAATTGATGCAGGGGACGCTTCATGATGCTTAAAGGCAACCTTTGCCATTCCAAATGTTCTCCCCCCAAAGGCTCATGGACCCGAACCAACTGCTACATGTTGGTTCGGTCCAAAACCCTAGTTGCGAGGGTCAGGTCAAGCCCAGCCCCAGCTATGAGGGTCCAAATGAGCCATTGGAGCAAAAAGGCATAAAAATGTGACTTCTCCGCGATGTCGAACTGCTCGTCACCTCTTCGGCGTGTCGTTTCTACCTCCGATTGACGCCAGGTGAAAACAATGGCCGGCTGAGCCATAGCCGGCTGAGCTTCCCTGGCATATGGAAGGCCGACTCCAGAGAGCTTCTCCAGACCTGCAAGGTCCTGCGAGAAAGGTCACATCCCGCTTGAAAAGAGTTGTTGAAACTAATTTGTCTTTTTGGGGGGTGCATTTAAATTTCTGTTAAACGACAACCACTATCATCTGTCACTTCAAAACAGATGGTCTTTCAGCACTTGGAAGATCAACGTAGAAGTCGCATTCATAAGAAACAGGGCTATATAGAAAGGCCTTCCATGTCAATAGTTCTGAACTGTTCTGAAGTTCTGAATGGAATTTGAATGCAATCTTCTGCCTCCCGGTGTGCCACGCCCTCCACGCCCTCCAGCCGCCACGCCCTGGCTGGCTGCCACTCCTCAGAGCGGATGAGCACTTCGGCCACCGGCAGCAGCCGCAAGGCGGAGGCGTCACCCGCCAGGACATGGGTGATGACCTTGACATGGACAACGGGAGTGGAGAGGATCCGGTCCGTTTTCTTGTTTTACTTTGGGGGGCGGGACAAAACTGGAGGGGAGGAGATTCGGTACGAGTCAGTTCTCTGTCAACTGATGTTCGGTCCAAGGTGCCAAATGCGGGCCAGGAGGGGCTGAACGTACCAACCACATGTGAGAAACACGTCCGAGGTGGACAAGGACCCGTTGGGAGCCTGAAGAATTCATTTGGACTTGTTGATTTGGGGCAAACCCTTGTTCCCTCGAACAAGGACAACCGCAGGAAAACAGCACTTCCCGCGACGATCGGCGTCCGTGAATCTCAGCCAGCTAAGAAGCTAACATCTGGAAACCAACATCTCTGAATGAATCACGTGCAAACCTGGCTTGTATGAAGATCGCTTCTAATAACAAGTGCCTTACTACTAGTAACAAGAAGCTTCTAGTAACAAGTGCATCGCTTCTAGTGATAATTTAACATTCAACATTTCATCCGATGAAACAGGAGCGAGTCACCGTCCAATTGCTGGTCTCCATGGCCCACTGGCTCAAGGTCACCACCTGACCGTCGCCAAGCGCCGGTCGACCGACTCCTCGTCTCTAGCGGCGTTGGGAACAACGCGGTGTGCCGTTTGGAAGGGGAGCAAATGAATGAGTTTGAAGACTCTCTCTCTCTCTCTGATGGTTTTCCCCTGTGTGTCCTACGCAGTGCAGCTCCAAAAATAGATGTCCTTCATTGACTTACAGGATGTGATCTATATAGTTGGTTGAGTGTTTTCAAAAGGTCTGCAATGGTTGTACCTGGAATAGGCCTATACATAACACAGCCATAGCAACTTTATTTCATAACTTGTTTTGGGCAACTTTCAACTTCTTTTGGTAACTTTCAACTTCTTTCAACAACTGCGTTTTAAAGTTACAAGTTTCTTTTACAACTTCTTCTCAGTTACAATGCCCAAACAAGGAACACAATTACACAAAATGTTGGTGTTTGATCAGTGTTCCGGCGACAAACGGTTGCCATGTATAAATATATATACAAGAGGAAACTTGTAGCTTTATACTAGTGTTCGGCCAGTGTTCGGACATACATGTTGACAAGTTGTAAACGTTTATTCAAAACAATGTTGAGTTATTTTTTGTGTTCGGAAAGTTCTTCCTTTAATCTAAGAGATTTAACGTGTGTATAAACAAGATTGTTGCTGCGGAAAGATGCGGTTTGTTTGCATGCCTTTGAAGACCTTCTTGAAAACGCCCAACTAGTTCGGAGAGCGGTATCTGCGCGGAGCCTGTAGTACCTGTAGTACAGATCTCGTGGCTATCTGATGCGGGGTATGGATTGCTCAGGGCTCTGCGGTATGGAAGCGAAAGGATATGGGCAATGGAATGAACAAGACTCTCAAAGGCCTTAAGTAAATATCAGCAGCAAGTAGTATAGCACAGCCATGCTATAGGTAGCAAGTCCAGCTTTGAGGCAGCCCAAAAGGCGTCCCGAACCCTGACCAGCGAGCTGTCTCCAAGACAATAACCGTGGCCCGTGGCCATTTTGCATCGCACTTGGTGATGAGAAAGGTTACACAGTCACAAGCGATGCAAAAACCAAAGAAGACAACCAAGGAAGTGCTTGTTGATTCCACCAAAACGTTCAAAACGACGACCATCAACGCCGAGTGAGCAACGTCTTTTTTTGATTGCATCATATGATATCATATTCCATTCCCTGCTGAGCAATTGTCAACCAAGAAAGAGATCCCCAGTGCTTCTTTGCCTGTTGAGCCGTAGATGTGGCCAAGCCTTTGACCTGCAAAGAGTCTGCAGCTCTGCTTTCCAATTCCCAAACACCAAAAACAGCAGGTTAATGTGGATGTTTGGCGGGTCTGAGGCCGGATTATACAGGTGGGTTGGGTTGCTTGGTGCGAAGAGTCAAGGATTTCGGATAGAAACTGAAACCAACTGAAGTCACTCTGAGGAAAAGTCGCATGGGACATCTCTTCCACACCCGACCCGCATGCTTTTGCACATGACTCGCCAACCATGTTCTACTCCGATGTTGACATCAGCATCCATCAAAACTAACAAAACATATCAAAACCATCAATCACCTGGTTGGTGCTTGAACAACTAAACAATATGAGTCAGTATGAGTCAGTGGGTTCAATCTCCGGTCCTTCCGCCCGGTCCTTCCGGTCCTTCCGGTCCTTTGACGCTTGTCCAATGAGCTTAGAGAATGGACCGTTGGACCCTCACAAGAGAACATAGACTCCCCGAACCATTGGACTCCATTGCGCTGATTGGATGAATTGAAATAGTTCGATGGACTCGTAGTACTCCCTGAAATGAATGGTTACGTGGATGGAATGGCATGGCCCTTTCACTTCGGATTCCACGTCCGATTTTCCAGGAGTGTACGACGGCCAAACGGGCGCGCTACGCGACCAATGCTGATGCACCGGCGGACAGTTCTTGAGTCTCCGGCGCTTTGGGCGCTTTCCACTTGCCATTGCCTCAAGAATCCCGGGAATTCATGTTTCGCTCCAGCATCATGGTCATCGTCGTCATCGCCGCGCCGAGAGAAGACCCACGTCCCGTAGAACACATGCTCCGTTCAGAACTCTCAGGTGTCTAGTCTAGAAGCACATTCGCTCCAAAACCCTTAAAGGCAAACACCTGCTTGCAAAGCAGGCAACAAGCCCGAGGCAATGGGGCTCTCAACGTATAAACCTTTGACTTTGACACTTGTTCTATTTCAGTTCTCCAAGACCAAGGACCAGGGTCAAACGCAACAAAAGCATTGGGTCTGGCACTGCATCTTTCTGGCAATGGCATCCTGAACGGTGATGGCCTCGATGATCGTTTGCATAGTGGCTTCGCACTGCTGTGCCCCAATAAAGAATCATCAAAAAGACTTGTCCTCCAATCAACCATTGGATATCATTGGTGCGTCTTGCGCCGTCTGACATGTACATGTCTTGTCTATGCTGAAATCCTGAAACAAAAGTCCTTGAGCTGGGTCACCAGCTGTTGTCCTTGCAACCATTCTTCACAAATTCACATGCAGTGCATGTTTCTGGGGTCCCTGGCAGTCTGCGGTACTTGTCGCTTGGCCACTTGCAGACAAGCTCGGGCCGCACGTACCTAGGCAAAACCGAACGCCAACCAAACAAATGACCCCGCCTTTTGCATAATCTATGGGGCAAGGGATGAAAGCAGCTTTCGCAGCAGAAGGAGCTCGTCTCAAATTATCAACCCTTAGAGTCATGGCCGCATGGCCATTGCCTTGGCAAACGAAGGGGAGAATTCCAGAATCTTCAAACAACCAACCAATATTGGAGGGAAACTCATGGACTGAAATGCCTTGACTTCCACAGGAATCAGATTCAATTTAGGGTCCAACATGGTCCAACGTGCATGTCTTTCCTCCCTAGCAATGAGAAGCCTGAACAGCGGCAGCTTGGGGGACACACAGCATACCGGGCCATATTTCATTCTCAAAAAACTCATCTGCTTATGTGTCTTCAATCCACATTAAACAATGATCTGTCAGTATGATCAATCATCCCGGAATCATCCTAAGTAAAATCTGAAGACTTTTCTCTCAGTTCATAAACATACATTGCCATGAAACTAAAAGCATTCTCTGACACTACCACCCAGCTGTCCCAACCCGCACCTCCCGTTCAGTGGTGCCCTCAATCTCCGGCGCGGGGGCAGTGGCTGGAGAGAACGGGAGACCTGAACATCGAGGTGATCAGAGGTGCTGAACCCTTTGATAAGCTTTTATCCACAAAAAATGGCCGGAAGGCAAACATGTAGCATGTGACAATGTGCACAGTTTTAGCATGTCCCCCAGTCCCCCCCCCCAAAGATCCCAAAGAAGGACCTTGCGTCAGTATAAGCCTAAGCCCGCTCAGTATAAGCAAAATGGGTCAAGTCCTGACGGTCCTGACCGGCGTCTCAAACTGCCCCAATCCCAAGAATATGGACGTGGAAACAAGCTGGGATCGCTCTTCTGGATCGGTCTTCCACAGTATCTCCTGCTCGGGTTGTTCAATGAGCATGCTCAAACACCCAAACACTCAGCCGTCTGGAAGAGGGAGGTGCTGGGCCGGAGTCCAACTGTTGATCTGGCCGCCGCGGGAGTCCACCTCTGGCCGTTTTGCATCGTCCCGGACGGATGAACGACGACACATTGGGCGCCCTTCGGGCGCATGTCGGGCCGGGTGGCGTACTTGGCGGCGTCAGGCACGACGGGTGTGGAATCATGTGGAACCAACGGCAGTGGTGTCATGACTTGGCTTCTTGCGGGTCTCTGCAGTTCGGCCACCTGTGTCGATGGAGCCGTGACCTGGGTGCGCATGAGTCCGAGCTTTCTCTGGAGCATCTCCTTCATTGTGGCGAGCTGGCCTAAACCGACTGGCAAGACCCGGATGTGATCAGCTCCGCTTTCTGGCCAAATACCTCAGACGTAAATGAAGATACCTCAGACGTCTCGACCAGGTCGGGTGGCGCTTGCGCTTCTCAGGTTGATGAATAACCTCTTCTCTGGCGAGGAAGGGATCGAGATGTGACTCTGGCCCAAAAACACTACTTGCCCGCGCCTGTGGGCACGGTGGTCAAGGGAAGCAAATCCGCATGAAGCGCCTGCCAGACTTCACGGCGAGAAGGGTTGATGTGAGGATCTGGGCGATGTCCTGCGAGATCTATTTCCCCCCCAAAACCGTGTGGAAGACCAAGTTGCCCAAACAACGGGACTGTTCCACTTCCAGGCCTGCAGGGGCTCTGAACCGGCCGAACACCGGGTAAGACCCCGTCCTTTCAAACAGGAAGGGCAAGGTTTCCGTGTTCAAAAAGGCAGCTGGTCAAACTACGTAAATGTGAAATCTACCCGGGAATCTCTTTCTAATAAGGTAGCTGGTAGACCCTTCTTGGGAAAACCCTTCCTGGCCTGTCTCCTGAGCTAATATACCTCCCTCTCTCCATCTCCCCCCGACACCGCGGCGCAAACGCGTGGCCGCCCGCCACGCGTGGCCGCCCGCCACGCGTGGCCGCCACGCACGCCACGCGGACGCGGACGCCACGCCAGATCTGCCTGCCGTCGTTCGCCCGTGAGGCTTCCCTCTAAGATGTCTCGCACCTCGCTGTTTCGTTTTCGCGCCGCGCCGTCGCGCCGTACGAGCTTCGACAAGTCCTACCCTACAGCCGTCTCGTCGCGTTTGAGTTCTCAGTACCAGTTACTAGTAGACTAGCGTCCCCAGATAAGTCGCCAAAAAGACACTCCCAGGGTTTTCAGCCACCCAGGAGATCAGCATACTGTGCCCTGTTAATCCCTGTTACAGGGCAGTCTCTTTTTGCTTATAAGCTTCCTCAATGTCAAGCCCTACAAGCTTCCAAGTGTCCCTGTGTCCAAGTTTCAAACCCTACAAGCTTCCAAGTTTCCTTGCTTCATCTTAGATCAAGCTTGCTTCCTTGCTTACAAGCTTCCAATATCCAGATATGTCATGATATGTCAATAATGTCTGTGTATTTAATGTACCATCTGTTGGATCGCTCCGTGGCCCGCACCGCCGGCGAGAGCTGGGACCAACTCTCATCCGGCCAGTGAACAGAGGAGGCTGCAACCACTTCGTGCCGAGCCGTCCAAAAGACCTCGGGGGCTCCGGTGTTTAAACCAGTTACAATTGGATTTGAAACAAGAATGGCGCGTGGCAAAGACAGGAAGTTCATAAACTTATCAGTCAAACAAAAGCCCGAAAGCTAGACAAACAAAACATCAACCCGTCACTATAATTCAGTATCAAAATACAAACAAAATCAAACGCCTGGCGCTCCAAAACAACATATATATATATATATACACACATATCCTTTGGATTTGACGCTGGCCCTGCACGCGTCGTGGCGCATGACGGTCCTCGTTTTCCGTCGTGTGAGAGACGTTGTGTGAGCCGCGTGTCCAAGACGACTGCCGGCCAGGTCTGCATGAGCGGAAGGCGAGCGAGCCAGGCCTGGCCGGAGCCAGCCACGGCACGGTCCGGTCCGGTGGCATGGTCGTGGTGACACGGAGGGTCTGTAAGCATGGCATGGTCGTGGAGATAGACTTTTTCGAATCGATTTGGGGGTCAGCCTGTATACAATTAAAATGATTCATGTAGAATATTGTAGAATCTGATTAATTAATAACTATACCCCCCAGTCGGATTGAACAACCTCTTCACATGGATGGTTGAGGAAACATCCAAAGTCTACATTAGGGCCAAAGGTCTGACATCTGGATCAAACCTCATCCCTCATTCCAAAGCCGTCGAGGGTCTGGAGGCCCCTCCAGCAATCATGGCGGAAGCTGCTTTGTGGTCTTGGACGTTTTGACCGTCTCCCAGCACATGACGTCCCTGTTTTCCAACGTTAAGATCTGAGGCAAACTGGTTCTTTGGGAAAGAAACGGGGCGTGTACCAGGACCTCCGCAGTGACCTGTTCAGGATTGGTCAGTGACCTTTTACAGACTTGACTGAATTATATAAGTGAGCTCATTCTGGGATCTCAAACTTAGCCTTCGCGAATTGGCTTCGCTCGTGTGAAATCCAAGAGCCTACGCCAAAGGCTTCGCGAGCCTTGCCACACATATAATGTATCACACACAAATGCCTTCGCAAACACTGGTGAGTTACAGTCTGATTTTATCATTCAATAGAGACCGCTACTCAATTATTAGGAGGACTTCAATGCCTCTGGCTGTCCCAACAAGCACCTCGCGGCCATCACGGGCTCCGGCACCCTGGCAGGTTGGCTTGGCGATACTCGATGTATTCGGTGGGGCCCAACAAGAACAGGGGGTCTTATCAAGTGACTGAATAGTCTATTGGACACCCGGTCCCATGGTATATATAGTTTTACATACACACGTCCTTCCCAACGATCGAAACTTGAACGGAATGGATCCGTCGTTCAATCCAGCAAAAGACGGATGTTTCACCTGAGCCTCCTGCGACTGACGAAGCATGCACCGACCATCGATACATGCCAAAGCATGCAGCCTAAAAGGCCTAAGGAGGTTGGGGAATGCTATACATGGGCGTGCCCTGAAATAGGGAGAACCCCCAACCTTGAACATGAAAAGTACGAAAGCACAACCACACCCACTCCTCCTTCTATTGCACTCTGGCAAACAAGCCCTTAACGAACGGGTGCACCATGGTGTAGAAAGGGCGTGCCACATTCTGCTCCGATGTGAAGTAAACGTCCTAAAAACATGTGTTCCTGATGGACTTGCACTGGCCAATGTTCCTGTTGGTGGGCGGGGAGTGGTAATTCTTTGGAAGAATTGCGGCCTCAAAACCAGGGCAACAAACAAACGGTGCGAATAAATGCAAGGCTATAAACTTCTGCGACAAAGACCCGTCCTTTCTGTGTGCATGTTCATATGAAAAATAGATCCGTCGTCTCAGTAGAGTCAGTAGAGAACTCTGGATTATTGATTACTAAGCAATAAACATTAACTTCTATACTGTAAATAGCTTGATTTCTAGTACAGTACATACATGTAAATACCCTATAAACACATCAATGCCTCTTAACAAGGAACCCCTCCCCGCACGGCTGTTCGCACAGGCATTCGTGCGGCCTGCGCTGTTGGCACCGCTCCGGGGCGACTCGGCCTGAGAACGAGCGAGACGGACTGCCTGAGCATCAGGACCTACGGGCCTACGGGGTGATTGTTTGGAGCCATCCCGGTGGTTGTGGAATTTGCCCTGAACAGGCGCCTGGGGAATATAGGAAAGAAAACATGCGGATACGCTCCGAGCTTCCTTTGATACTTTCTGAAATTGGCAAGTCTGTTGCATACTCTTTAGATGTTTTTAAAGGCTCTGAGGTTCCAGGCATCCCCTGCACACCTCTAACATTCTTAGGTTGTTTCCAAAATTGTTTAATTGTTTCTAAAACTGTTTCTAAAATTGTTTTAATTGTTTGTAAAATTGTTCTAAAATTGTTTTAATTGTTGGTAAAATTGTTCTAAATTGTTTTAATTGTTTGTAAAATTGTTCTAAAATTGTTTAATTGTTTCTAAAATTGTTTCTAAAGTTATTCTAATTGTTTGTAACATTGTTCGAACATTGTTTAATTGTTTCTAAAATTGTTTCTAAACTTGCTTAAGTGTTTCACAAACTGTTTCTAAAATTGTTTGATTGTTTCAAGCATCGTTTGTAGCATTGGAAAGATCGTCAAATTGCCTCTTAAATTGTGAAATCAGTTGGATCATTTGGATATATAGCGGTTTGTAAGTTTGAAATACTTGTCGTTATTGTTTGAACATGTGGAGAAAGCATGCTTTGCAAACATGACCGCATCAGCGAACGGCGCCAATCAGCGAACGCACTTTTTCATTCAAACTGGCGGCCAGCAAGTCATCAAGCAAAACCTTAGCCTTGGCCCATCTCCCTACCTGGCCAGTGGCCTTGGCTGCTGTTTCTTCAACAAAGCCAGTGCAGCCATGGAATCTCCACTACCTGGCCAGTGGCCTTGGCTGCCGTTGCTTCAACAAAGCCACTGCAGCCAAGGCAGTTGCCACATCTTCTGAGCCGGGATCACTTGCATCGTCTCGTCGAGGAATCCATGGGAGGGACGCGACCCCAGCTTGGAACATGGCCATAGCCACTGGGAGCGCCATGGCGTTGCCGGCAAGGTCTTGGAGGAAAGAATGAGAAGAGCAAGCAGCAGGCAGGCTGCATTTATCTTGAAGGTCTTGGAGGAGCAAAATGGGAAAGCCTTGAAACATCAGAGCTTCCTCACCTACCATGAGCCGCTGGCGCGACTCCATCCACAGCTGCTGCCCTGGCAGCATGGTCGGCGCCAGCTGTTTGGGGCTACATTCTCTTTGCCAGCTGACAAAGCCTCCACGTCCAAAGCCTTGACAGCTCTCAGGTTCAGGAGAATACGGCTTTCAATCTCTGCCAAGACAAACTCACCAAGTTGCTCTGATATATGGCAGCTTGCAAGCTCTTCATAGAAGGTTTGCTCAGCAGGACTGCTCATAAAACTTGTCATACTCACTGCAGAGGCAATTCTGAGCAGCTTTGGCCAAAGCTAGCCTCAAAGTATAGCAGGTTCCCAAAGATTCAACGCCCAACAGTTCCAGGTGCTTGCTGCTCTCCTCAACAGACGTGACCACAGACTCTGGAGAAGAAGTTGGGCTTGATACTGCTGTGAACAGGTTCTGGAAAGCCAAAGCTGCTGCCTCTAGGGAGTCGAGGTCTTTGAGTTCATTGTCGAACAAGTCCCTGTTGGAGCTTTAGTCCATTCGCTTGCTGTGTTCCCTGGCCTGTCTGCCAATGGGCTTGACTTCAGCAATTCGATCGGCACAGCTCTTCTTGAAGGTAGCTTGGGAGTGGGCGTCAGGCTCTGGCACTGCGTCATCGACCTTCACCTTTGCCAACTTGGACTTCAGTTCAACAACTTTGTCCTGCAGGTTGCGCAAGGCCCTTTGGGCTCGCCCATCTGCAAGCAGTGTGTTTCCACTGTCCTGGCTGCCCTGCTTCCCAAAGCCTGTTGATGATGACGACGCCTTCCCTTTGGCATCACGACCTCTTGGGCCAGGCTGTTGCGATCCTGGCCTGTGGCCGCTGTTGAAGGCCTGCTGGTTGAGGGCTTGCTGCTGGCTGTGGCTGGATTGCTGGCTTGCTGCTCGCCGCGTCTACCTGGCTTCTTCTTTGCGTCAAGGTTTGCTGGAGCCTGATGTTGTTTTGGTTGCTGGGGTCAAAAAAGGAAGCAGACAATCCATTCTGATCCGCTGCTTTTAGTGCCTTCTGAGCTTGAGTCATCCTGACTGTCTTCGACTGCTGCCTGGCCGCAAGGTTTGATTTGGGCGAACTCGGCTGGTAGCCTCCCTGGCGCAAGGCGTCGAGGACTCCTTCCAGACTGAGCTCAGAGCCTTTGCTTTCCACTGCCATTTTGTCTCGCTGCAGGGACCCTTGATTGATCTGCTCCAATGCTGCTTTCCTCTTCCTAGCAAGGCCTTCGTCTAAGCCTGTGCGACTGTCGTGAACCAACTCAGACTCCTGCAGGGCTGAGTCCTGGTACTCTTCGTAGTCATACACACCCTTCTTGCCAGCATGAATCCAAATTCCTTTCACATCTCTACCCCAGAGGTGCTCTATCACTTCCTTGGTGGAGTCGTAGTCCCCATACTGTTGGGAGTCCCATGCCTCCTGAGTAACAAACTGTTTCTTGGGGGCGATAAATTTGCCACCTGTGCTTCTGGTCATCTGCATTTGCTTCAAGGCTTCCTGGAGCTCCTTCTTGCTCTGAAGGCGTTTGCGAGTGGGCCCGCCTTCATTGCGCTGTCGGACCCAGGCTTTGCGGGAGGCTAGAAACCCTCTATGATCATTCTGGTTTGCCTTCTTCGACACGTGCTTGTAGTAGTCATCCACGCTCTTATGCTCCTTGTGAAGGCCTTAGGACTGGGGGCCTGCTGCCTTTTTGGTCTGCTTGCCTTAGGACTGGGGGGCCTACTCAAATGCCTTGGGCAAAGGCACAGGTTGCTTTAAAAAACGGTGGGGGCTTTAAGCAACCTTAGCCAGGAGACCCAGGGCCGGTATACGTTAAAACATATCAGGCACAGCCTGCCACTTGGAACGCGGACAGTCTCCCCAGAGTCTTCCTCTTAGCTGCGCCAAGGCAGGCGTCCTTCCACCTCAGGGAAGATCTCATCAGTGGGGTACTCTAACGGGGACTCGTCAGTGGAGCGGCCATTGCACAACTGGCAGCAACGTCACTTCCGCAAGGTCAAGCTAATGCGGGCAAGGCCACCTGCCAAGGAAGCTGCTGTTGAGGCTCGCCCACTCCTGGCCTGTGGCCTTGGCAACCCGGCCTGTGGCCGAGGACTGTCTACACAGGCGTCTTCAGCAGCTGGCTGTTCACTCTCGGCACTTTCAGAACTCTCTGAAGTGCTCGCCATGGCTGGCCAAGGGCCAAGGCTTGTCAAAAGGCTGGTGGCCACTTGAGTGAGAGCGATTGCACAAATTGCAGAAAATATGTCTAAAACGTTCAAACAATATCGCAAACAATTGCGAAAACAATGTAAGAATGTGATGTGTACGGAAAACCATGAGTTGTGTACGGAAAACAATGAGTTGTGTACGGAAAACCATGAGTTGTGTACGGATCTAAAATTGTTACATTGTTTCTAAAATTGATATGAAATTGTTCGAAATGTTCCAAACATTCTAACAAATCTTTGTGACGTTTGGCTTGTGACTTTTGGGAGCCAACCGCTGACACTGACAGGTGGCCCTCGCTTTTTGAAACCACTCGCCCAATCAAGCTACATGGCCCACAAGGGCGTCCAAGGCTTCTGAATCCAGGCCATCTGCAAATTGGGCCAGCTGGATCCCACCCATGCTAACGTGGCAATCGCGCTTGTTGCTCCCCCAAGACGTCGCATCAAGACCACTTACCAACCACCTTTTCAGTCTGAGTTGACACTCAGCGTCTGACAGGCCAGACTTTGACATAGCCTTTTTGCACTGTAGGCCAGGGCGGTTGGTGTCTGTGTGGCGCCCACAAATAGCACCCCATCCTGTGGGCTCTTTGCTCCCAGCTGCGTGGATTGGTGCGATTTGAAAGGATGGGTTAGTGCCCCAAACACTAGCACGTCGAACATTATGCCTGACTTTGGGCCTTGGCGCGGCCAGTGGCCCAAGTGCTGGCTCAGAAGGCATGGCTGAGCCAGTCTCTCTCTCTACTTCAGTCGACCTGGCCGGTGGCCCAAGCCCTGGCTCAGAAGGTTTCGCCTCTGGCGCAGCCTCAAGCTCATTGTCAGTACCTGAGTCAGACTGAGAAGACCCACCGTGACTTGGGCTAGGGGACATGTCTCGTCTGGCCATCTTA
Source organism: Durusdinium trenchii (assembly GCA_963970005.1). NCBI lineage: Eukaryota > Dinophyceae > Suessiales > Symbiodiniaceae > Durusdinium > Durusdinium trenchii. The sequence goes on along the minus strand of CAXAMN010028461.1, from coordinate 223,769 downwards.
GCGAAACTGCTGGCCAGGCTGGGGCGCGCTGCCCTTTTTTTCGGAAGTGGCTTTTTGTTCAAAGCTTTCAAGGCGGACACGGCCAGCTTTAGCTTTCTCTCCTCATCCATTGTCCTTTCAAGCGACTTGCGCTCGACCGCCTCCTTCCATAAAATGTCAAAATGGCTCAGTCGCTTGACAGGGCCAACGCCAAGCACTGAAATGCGCCAGTCCTCTGCTTTGGTGGCGCAGTGAACGCACACCTGGACATCGCTCTTCAGGGTTAGATGTCCATCAAGGCTCTTCTCGCAAGCCAACACTTGGCAGATGTCTGGGGGGGCAGAATCATCATCTAGCTCTTTCAACTCTAAGAGCGCTGCCTGGATAGGTTTTTTCCTTGTAGAGTAAGCAACGGCCACATGGTACGGAAGAGCTGTTGGCGACCTAAACTCTAACACCAATGGCTCCTCTGAAAGAGCAGTTGGTTTGGGACCCTTTCGTAGAATCACTTCAAGGAAAAAGGCATGCAACCGCTGGAAATACGCAAAGGCTTGCGGGGTCAAACAATGTGGGCAGGAATCTGGACGGCACACAGGCCACAGCGGCGCCCGCAGCAAAGGAGCGCCGTCCATGCTGTCTGGACTTTCAGGCCGCAAACTGCGGCTGAAGCTTGTAAATTCTGTGCCCGTGAACCTGGCCTGAGGCCGAATAAAACCTGGCCTGAGGCCAACGCCAACATGAATTGAGTGTTCAGTTGCCTGCATCATCAGCAGACATGAACCCCTCAGAGGCATCACTATATGATGCCTCTATGCGGGAGCGCAGGGGGCTGAAACGCTCACAAAAGAAGTAGCACACAGTGCACCAGCCAATCAGCGCAAACACACATAGAGCTGCAAACCATGGCGTCTCCAAGCAAATGCACTTGCACATTGCAAAAGCATAGCGGTGGTCATGAAAACACATTGGATTGAAATCCTGAATGTCCAGTGTGGGAACATACCTGACCTCTTCTGCCATGGAAGAAAACACATCCTGTCATGGTTCTAATACCCTTCTTGGACCAGAGTCTAGAAGCGGTAGCACAGCAGCAACAAAACACACAAATGCAAACAACTTTCAACAAATTGTTTCCACAAAAGAAAACAATTAAAACAATTGTCAGAACAATTGTTGAAACAATTTCCAACCTCAAAAGAATATTTCACTTGTTTTTTTGGCGTCCCCATCACCGGAGGTTTTGAAAACATTTAACGAGTAAGGTTTCCTCGTTCTGGATGAGCTCTTTCAGCTGCAAGCTGAAATTATCCAAGCAACAATCCCTCTCACCAAAGAATTGGCGCGCCTTTTCTTGTTGGAGTTCCGGGCTCAAGGCTGGCAACTCGGCCAGTGGCCATGGGTAGCGGCCCCAAGGCTCAAGAAGCTTCCGCCAAAGCTGGCCCAAAATTGTTAGAAGACAACGCCTGGTTGTGCGCAATCTTTCTGCTCTCCAAGTCAGCACAGGACCATAAAGCCCAACCAGTGGAATCCAAGCTGGAACCTGGACAGTGTCTGCTGTTTCAAGAAGCAGGTCACACAGCTCCAAGCTGGCAGCACTTGCAACACTGCGAAAAGAAGCCGCCAACAATCGGAGCAAAGCAGCGCGGCTTTTGTGCCTGAAGCTCGGACCAGGCCCGTGGCCGCTCGGACGAGGCCTGTGGCCGCTCTGGGCACGTCTGGGCACACAAGGCCTGTGGCCACCCCCATATCGCCTAGCAATGTCAGCAAGCTGATCAGCATTCATCACTTCTTTGGCTCTTTGGGTGGGGTGAAATCCACTGGGCCCAACCTTTGCCTCTTGGCCTTAGGCTCTGGCGAGGGAGTGCCCAAGAAGTCACATTCGCAATCCCGAGCCAGTAGGTGTGTCCGTGCTGCATCACTTGGCTGCAGGTAGGGTGTAAACATGTCCATCAAGCAGAACCAACAATACAAGTATGTCATGGCAACGTTGCGGCGCGCTTGGGCTGTTGTGGCTTGAAAGCTTGGTGGCAGCATGGAGTGTTCAAATCGTTGAAGTGAAGAGGTTTTCAGAGGCGAGCAAACTGTTTACTAGCCTATGACTAAGGAACAAACTGTTTGAACAAACAAAAAGTCTACAGCAACTTTTTCTCAAGGTTCAATACATCATATGTTTCAAACAGTTTAACAATGTTGTATACAATGTTATAAACAATGTTTCGAACGAAAACAATGTTATAAACAAAGTTTTGAACAATGTAACAATGTAACAATGTTATAAACAATGCTTTAAACAATATAACAATGTTTTAAACAATGTAACAATGTTATAAACAATGTTTTAAACAATATAACAATGTTTTAAACAATGTTTTAAACAATACAACAATGTTGTAAACAATGTTTTAAAAAATATAACAATATTATAAACAATGTTTTAAACAATACAACAATGTTATAAACAATGTTTTAAACAATATAACAATATTATAAACAATGTTTGAAACAATATAACAATGTTATAAACAATGTTTTAAACAATTAAACAATTGCAAAAACAATGTAAGAATGTTTCGCTTGGTTTTCAAAGTGTTCCCGCCACAGTGGGTTCTGAGAACATCTAACATACTCTTTTTAAATTAATCATAGGCAAGCATATAAGCTCACATTTGGAAGTCAAGAAAGTGAGTTTTAGCCAACTGTAGACTCTAGACTCTAGACTGCTGTTGATGAATAGTACTATATAATAACCCGCGACCTGGCTGTTCACACCTGAGGGTCTATTCTAAATAATGGGTTGCGTTAATGATCCTGTACATTACTGTACGGGTTATATAGCTGTGATGTGATGTGCCTTTCCAAAACTGGCCTGGCAGGAGTGGCGGCGCTTGCGCCCATGCACTCACTGGGGCTGGCCTTAGCGAGAGGGACTTAGCAGCACCTGACCACCCAAGGTGAACAGCTTCACAGTTGAACATCCCACGGCATCTCGTTTCAAAGGCCGTGCAGCATCTCGTTCCAGGTACTTGGGGTAGAAACATGCGCGATCACTGAGCATCGGCACCCACATCCCCAAGGCAGCCAGCAACTTCACTGCGATGGCGGCAGGCAGCCGTTGCTGTCGCAAAGCATTCTGGCGGCGGTCGATGGCGCTGCGATCGGTGAATCCGAAGGCCCTAGGGATCCAAGCAATTACCTTCTCAGAAGAAGGGTATTTGAACCCTCCAAACCATCAATCACCTTCTGACAAGGTACTTGGATCTCGAGGGATGGTACCTCCCTCGGTCTTTGGATCTCAAGCAAATGCCTGCGGAATGCATGCAGAATGCCATGCTCATTCCCTTCAGCGAGCCGCCGCTGAAGGAAGAAACCAGCTGCCCGAGCCGCTCGATCAAATGGAGGTTGCCAAATGCTTGGCCACTTCCCCAAATCCTCCAGAGCAACAAAGAATGGATTGTACAATAAGAATCCAACCCGACCTGATGAGTCCGTCAGCAAAACCATGCAAAACCAGTTCAACTTCAGTGGTCAATTCTGGATCCTTCTGTTTCTTCTCATTTGGGATAGTGGAGGGGGATGAACCTTATAGTGGCCCCCATGAAACGTGTTTCCCGGATGGCTTACGTCCTGGAACATGGAACAGCCCGTTTTTGACCGTCGATGCTCTTTAGAATTGTTTGCCCATCGGCCTCAAACATTGAAGAGTTGCGAATCTAGATGCAAAACACAGCTGTACCCTAGGGATTTCATCCACCAAATCCTTTTTGAATTTTCCAGAGTTGGTGGCACCGCACGGGTACACTGTACATGTGCAATATGCTGTGAGAACCACATTCAGGAATACCACTCCGCTTGGACTTGGACTCCTTCCATCACAAGTGAAACATAATTACGTCCAACACAGAGTTGCCTCCAAAGATTTCTTCCGGAACTCAAGCATCCTGGAGTCAATGTGGCCTAAGCCGAAGGCCAATGCATCGAACACCTTGACGACAACGCAACGTGTAGAACACACGACACTTCCGAAAACTGCTGTCCAGAGAGTACTGTATTTGCTTCATCCTTCAGCAACATGTTCACCATCCTGCCAACCTTGTACGAACTCCCCAAACACAGGGGGTTCCACTAAACCTGCACGAGGGGTTCCACTAAACCTGCACGAGGGCATTTGATGGAGGGAAATCATCCTTTTGAAGGCATTGTCCCGAGTCAACGGCTCCGACCATTGCGGTGATTCATACCTATACATGCAGTACCTCTTCGCTCCAGCTGCCGTATTTCACAACCTGCCTTGATGGTTTTAGATGGTTTTAAAAGTCAAAAGGTTTTTCAATCCTCCAAAATCATCCTAAAAGGAGCTTGACGAAAGTAGGCTAAATGTTGTTTGGCACAGTCAGCTTTGTTCAGGTTAGGATCACCCCCTGAAGCAGCTTCATTCTGAATCCAAACAATAAAGCCCATGTGGAGGTTCTCGCACAATGATTAAACTGATTAAACAAGATTGAAGCACTAAACAACTAAAAGGATGCAAAAGGTTCTTATATAAGCGGCTGTTTGACTGGACAATTATCCCCTGCCAGCCTACAACCATCGGATTTAGCACTCGCAAACCGCCAAACCGGCCAAGAGGCGCAACGAGAACCACAACGGGTGCCAGACTGCACTGCCGATGTGGGTCGCGGCGATGGGCGCACTGCCCAACCAAGTCCTCGGCGCACCGGCAACTGATGACCGCACGGTGTGGGCACAGCTCCCAGCTCCAAAACTTCAAGGATCATAAACACTATCTACTAACCTATAAGAAAGGATGACATGGCCGCCAAACGGTCATGGCAACTTGGCCCATGCATTTTTGCACATGTTGTGAATGCCGATGCCCATCTTCCCATGAAGGGTTCTAGGAATTTTGAACAAGCGTCATCTATTGAACTTGTGGAGCCTAGCAACACGTCTGCTCCCACTCACCCCTTCGTTGCTTCTTCTTTTTTCACATTCCTAACCCTCAAAGGAAGGGCAGGCCATCGATGAAAGGGCAGGCCAGTCTCCCAGGAGCAGGAAACACTTGGAAAAACCCTGCACATGTAAGAATGATCACTAACGAGATCTCGAATTTAGATCTACAATATCAAAAAGGTGACTAACAAGATCTGCAATCCAGAGATTCACGAGATAATTGCTCTGTGCTGCCAGGCGTGAGGAAGTCAGCGGGGAGCAACTCCACAAACGATGGAGGAACCCACCTGAGAAAAAGAAGACCGGAGGACACTAGCCCTGAATGGAGCTGTTTGAATTTGCAGCATGGGCCTAAGAGAAAATGCAAATATAAATGAATGCAAGAAGCTTGCGGCACTACTGCATGATTGGTTGATAAACATTGTTGTTCATGGTTAACCTTGTTTCACTGACCACATTGGTCTGGATCGGCACTTGTGGGCCTGCAAACAGCAAACCATTCCAACGTGGGACAAAAGGGTTCGGCAAGTGCCTGATAGGATGTTCCCGCACAAAGCCCATACAGAACTTCTTGGCTACAACCAATGACTGGTGACTAGTGTGAGGGGAGGCTGAAGTAAAGACTGCATCGAAAGTCAGGAATCAAAGCTCCTCCTGAATGCAGTATTCCAATCAATGTATTCCACAGGAGGTCAACAGTTGTCAAATTCCAACTTTTGTGGATCTCTCCGCCAAGCACATTGCTTGAATTCTGTGTAAGCTTGTGCCAACAACATAGAAAGCTCTCAGTGAGCAATGTCCTTTCAAGGACCCTTTGACCAACTACAACATGTGCTTTTTGAAGTTGATGCTTAACCAGAATGTGGGGTACCCTCGTAGCGTTGCCATGCACTGGTCCCTGGTAGAAGGACAAGGGTCATGATTCATATGCTCATCAATATGCCAATTCTCCTTCAGGGATGTTCAGGGTGGGTTTCAAACAGTTGAATCCTCATCGGCTCCACGGGAAGCGGCAACGCGGCAACAACTGTCAATCATTCAAGCAGGGAAGCTGCCAGTTTTGAAAAGTGGATCGTAAACCACGTCCATCAAGCATATTATGCAGCAGAATTTGAGTAGGACCCAGCACCGCTATTAGTGGCTGAGCTTCTAAGTGTTCCTGCTAGCCTGCCTGTTGGTGGGATTGAATGGGCCCATCCTGAGGGCAGTTTATGAACCATGCTGAAATACTACGCTGACCATGCTTGAATGATTGATATCTGACCTACTTTATTGAGCGAGCTCCCCAAAAACGAGGTACTTCTTCCTGACAAGGCTTGCTGTGACGGGAAAGTGAAGTGCGTACAGATTATTGGAACCAAAAACTGAACACCTAATTACAATTACATAATTGTTATGACGTCTTCTGGAAAACACCGGTTTCTGCTTAACCTCAGAAAGAAAAGATTTGGAAGTACTGGCATGCATTCATAAGGGTCGAAACACGGGCATGCATTCCCACTGAGCTCTCCACACGACATCCTGCAATGGCCGAAAAGCACGAAGACGAGAACTGGGAACAAACGTGGGCTTCAAAAGGAACCTGTCTTCAGCATATCTATACAAAAGTGCCAACGAACCTGCCAAGGGAGCATGTTCCATGCCTATGCCAATAGCAACTGGAATGGTAGCTTCAGACAATTCATCACCAATACCAACTGCTGTATAGGAGTAAGTACATCTCTAGTCGCTAGCCAGTTTGTCGCTGACCAATGTTTTCTGAACCTTCTCGTCTCTACCTATGCGTCTGAAAACAGTGGACCTGGAATGAGCTGGAGGGGCTGAAGGCAGACGTTGAGCAAAACTGCTAAAACTGACAGAAGACACTCGGGTGTCCTAACGGGCACAGGCCAGAATGAATTGATTAAACTATGCATGCAAAATAATTACTCACGAGAGGTGACATACGGAGCTGAAGAACTGAAGATCTCAAGGTCAGAAAAGAATCTGCAATTGGTTGCTCAAGCCGACTCAAGCGTACACCAGGTCACCAGCCATTTGTTGGTTGGCACACAATAATCAGAAATCGCAGTGAGGCACAAACCACAAGAGTTTCACAAGTCATGGGGATCTCTCAAAGCAGGGACCCATTCTGAAATCGACCTTTCTGAACACAGGGACCTGTGGCATCCTGCTCTCACCGTCTCAAAGCCAGGCCGAAAACGGCCGTGTCATGGACCCGGCAGCCACACGTCGACCCCTGCGCCGACCCGGCAGCCACACGGGACTCGCCTGGGCACGTAGGAAGTGCACCTGACCATCCGGCTTCAGCGCTGGCACCAGGGCTTCAGTCTGGACGTGTGCGCAGACTGAGTCCGGGTAGTGGGTTTGGACCTGATCTTTTCAGAAATCACAGGGAGACCGAAGCTATATAACTCTGAACGGGTTTTCCTATGGTTTTCCTTTAATATGGGGTTCGCTAATGGTTTTCCCATGGTTTTTCCTATGGGTTTGCTATGGTTTCCTCTTTTTGATCTCTTTGTACGTTGTACAGGTTTAATGTATAATTACATTTCTTCAAGAACCTTAGAGCATTCCCTACACGCGACCTGGATCTTCATTGGCCGGTTCCAACCAAGGATCGTTGGAGGACCATCCATTCCTTGCACCGTTGGACATGAAGCAAACACTTCTGGCGTTGGTGCTTTTCTCCTTATCACAGTGGGCGATGGCGATGTATTGATGGAACCCAAAGGTACCCAGGCAAAACAGCATTTCTTCACCTCCTGTCCCCGGGTCACACCTTCAAGTGAGCAGGGTGAATACCAACCTCCCCGCGCGGTTTTTCTGTGACTTGTTTTTCTTCCGGGGTAGAACGTTTCATCACCCGAAACGGATGAACATATCCTGTACAACATGTTGGGTTGGTTGACCCCTGACATACTCTGTATATAAATCCTTTCATCTATATACCTTGGTCATCGCTTTGGACCGCTCCAACTCATCACCCCCAACGACCAGGCGAAAGAAGGATCACCACGAAAGCCCACCCTCAGTCCTTGATGGAGGATTGCAAGGCGTCCCAGGTCATATCCTGGGAACAGGCACTTTGTCTCCACTACCAGCGGCAAGGATCTGAGATGTGGCTGATCCAAGGATGAAGCTTTTGTGCCCAGTATCTAGTCACTCATGGCCCATTGAAACACATGAAAACACATTCAATCCAATCCTCATGCAAGTCTTTCCCACCAAAGGGGGCGTGGTCTCACCTCCAAGCGCCCGAGTGAACGCTGCTGAGCCTGGTTCAGCACTTTGCTGGTCAAAGCTCCAGCTTTGGAAGCTTCCTGCGCGACGTGAGACAGTGAGACGTTTGTGCTGCTGAAAACCTCATGAAATACATCCCTGAACGCTGTGCAGGCTGTGCATCATGAAGTGCCCCACACTTCAGAAGGTGTCTGCTCCTTTGTGACCCAGGATTCCAGCATGGGCCGCTACTACTTGGAGGCAAAGCCCAAGGAACTACGTTGCCACCCTGACAACCACACCCAGTCACACCGAGGGTCCATGTCTGGCAAGATGTCGTAAGCCTGACGTGGCAGGTGGTCGGGGCTCAACAAATAATCTGTAGGAACACCTGCCGGCTGCGAAATATTCTTGGTTAAGTCATGTCAAGTCACAGCCACTGCGGCAAGAATTGCAAAGCTTCACCACAAAACAAAACATTTGAAGACTTTATCAAAGTCTATTAAACATTTCTGTGGAACTCAGTGCAGGCTGGTCGTTGGGATTCATTTTATAGACCCAACAGTCGCCTTTGCGAAGCTTCGTCTTGAGTGAAGGCGTCACGCACCGACAACTCCATGGAACTACCGACACGCACCTTTTGCGCAAGCACAAGCTTGGCTCAGCTGCACGAGCGACTGCACGATGCTGTCACATGAGCGACTACATGACGCAGCTGGCGTCCTTGGTCAAGGACATTCATTGCTGAAGAGCAACGCCTTTCTGTCCACACTGATGCCGATGACACACCTTCCACTCACGCTCTGCGCCTTGAGTGGATCTTGCCCGAACTCTTCAATGGGAGAGACCGAACCCGGTAGACGATGAGAGATCCTAGCAGTGGGACTGATTCTTTGCAGCCCGACTGCCGCTCTGAAAATGAGCCTTCACCAGCAGCCCGCATCGAGGAATGCTGTGGCCCTGGGGGCTTTGAAGCGAGAGCCAGCGAAAGCCTTCACGGACAGCATCCAGATTCAGAGCACTTCTGGCCATGGGACGCCCTTTGTCAAACACCTCATGTTTCCAAGCAAAACCGAGGTAACACAGTTTGACACCAACGCCACAATCATAACAAGTTCTCAAGTTCTCGGCACCAAAGTGAGTGGATCATTGGCACCCTTCAGTGGATCATTGGCACCCCGTCTGACGTGACTCCTGGTTTGTTCTTGTTGCGAGAACTTGAAGCTCTTCAACCAAGGAACTTCGAAGGTCAGGATGTGCAAAGGACTCTCGGAAATCTCCAGAATAACCTGGGCCACACGAGCAAATCTCTTCTGGCCATGTCACGCAATCTTCTGGATGTGGAAAATCCACAGGTGGTCAGGATGGTCAATTTATACATGTCTATGTCTATGTCTGTGTTCTTCAATGGAAAACAAGTATTTCTCCGCAAGTGTCAAACCCGCCCACCTCGTGGTTGAAGACTGGATGGTAGCCATCCTGCTCGCGGGCGGGCCGGATGCGGTTTCTTTTTTGCTTGCCTCCCGAGCGTCGTCCCAAAGTCAAAGGAGGATGAGCTTCCAAAAGTCAGAGGTCAACTTCCATGTCCCTCAATCCTCGTCTGCCGACATCCCTCGATAGAAAACAAATGAAAACGACATCAAATGTTCAACGGTTAGAGAGCCGATGGATTTTTTGGCAACCGCACAAGTCTTGACTTGAATGTGAGTGGCTCTGACTCTTCCTCAAAATCATATTTGGCAAATATGGCACATACTTCTCCCGCCCTGCGGGAGGGACCGTAGTAGTCCGTTTGCTGTGAATGCAGTTGTCGTGTCACGCTGTCTGTTACTAAAAGAATTGAGATATCGCAACAGCCCTTGGTCCAACAGGCCCGACTCCAGCAAAATCACAGGCACATCGCCTGGTTCACCTGTGGCGTCTGTGAGACTTGGCCACCAGGGAACAAGGAGACCAGCACGTGGGGAGAACTCACCTAGCCACGGAGAGTGCCCATGATGTGCAAACCGCCCACGCCATGACGCGCCGCGAGGAAGGGGCGGGATTTGGTCGGAGAATGAGGTGAACCAAACCATTCAATGATGCCCTTTTGGGATCAGAGGGGTCGATTTGGTATCACATGTCATAGACCTATTCATCAACTAATTAACCTATCATATAAAAGGATATAAAAGGCAATTCAACCATCTATCTGAAATCTGCAAAGGATTCCACACGAGATTCTTGGAACCCCTAAGGAAGGGCGGATTCTATATATAATGATATATAGTTTATTTCTTTTTCTCCATCAAGGTGATCCCCACCTCGCTGCTTCGGCTCCCATCAGGTTTTGGCAAGCGGTGGCCGCAGCAAATGCAAAGCCAAAGCCTCTTTGGTGCACGGTTTGGCACAAGCTCGATGGAGGGCTTCAGCACATAGCCACAACCTCACTTAGACAAAGCACCTGCATGATAAAATCGTACCAAAACTGTGAACAACCTCCCGGAATCAATGGAATATATAGGTCGGGTCTGAAAGATTATGGTTGCAACAGCCTGGCTCAAACGAAGCAACTGCCATTGTAATGTCGGAACAAGCCCTGATTCAAGAGAAGGCCAGTGTCGTTGGTCTGGTAGTTCATGGCCACCATTTGAACGCCTGAGAGCCACATGGACATGGGGTCCACATTGCCCGAGCCAATGCGCGTACCTTCGGGGTACACGCGTGCCAAGTGCGCAGATGTCCATGAGCAAAGAGCGGATCGTCCAATACCTCACTTGCACCACCCCCCAAGCCACCATCGATTGGGGGTGGTATATAGGGTCAAACAAATGGGCCACACTGCCAGAAAGCGGGACATTGAAAGTTCCAACAAAACTCAATGCCAAAGACGATGGTTTCCACACAAACACACACACAACAAGCATGGTATAATACAGTTGCCCGGGACATGATGTCCGTGGTAGTTGGTGGCCGAAGAACAATCACTAAAAAAAGAACATAGGGGTGCCCAAATGTTTTTGCTCTGTCGGAATGAGATTCTCTTCTCCAACTTTTGCACTTTGGCCGCCGTTCCTGAGGCCACATGCCATGGATAGCTCGGCTCACCCGAGGCTGCTGGGGACACGGAGGCTCCGTACACAGGGGACAAACTGCCATGAGCACCTGGATGATCCGCCTCACCTGCGAGGTCAGGTTGACTGGAGTGGTCCGGGTCCCGGACCCCACGGGTTGACCGCCACCCGAAGTGGGTGGTGGAAATGAAGCTTTCATCACGCAAAATCCATGTTCATCCCCTGATCCTTGTTACGAACGTGTGAAGGTGAATAGAAATGACTCAAACAATGTTGAAACAAACTAAGAGAACCCCTTAAACATCCTTAAACTGTTATATATTGTATTTCTAGCGTTACTAGCTATTACATTATAAACAAAATAAACAATAAGAACATATAAGAACATCTCGAACTGAGTTAGTTTCAGTACGTTTCAGTGATAGTTCGGTGCTATTATCGCATCCAAACCTGCTTGAGGCCCTCAAAAGCTAAAACATCCCCCTGCCAGCCCTGGAAAAACAGCGCTGAGCCACGATCGACCAGCTTTTGCAAGAGCTTCCGGGTGGGCAATGCAATGCAACGGTCATAGGTCGGAAGCGGCCCGCGGCAACGTTCACAGCAGCCAATGGACGACTTCACCAAAACGCGCCGGCGAGCAGACCAGGGAGACAAGTCAAAGTGCACAGAGGGATCAATACGCTGCCTGGTGAGGCTATGGTGAGGCGATGGTTGCCCAACGTATTTGTTCCAGCACCCAATGGATGGATATTGCATGGTAAATAACTACAGTAATATGGCCAGTCGCCTACAATGATGGTCTAGTGGGTGGTGCTGGTTCATTCTTGCTTTCTTTTCTTCGGTCAGCAGAAATGAGTTTGATGTGGAGACTTGGTGGATGTGCATGCCCTTGATCGTCACGTCGACACTCACGTCGACATGAAGTCAGTTTGTTTGAGTGCAAGTGGGTGGGCATGAGGACCGGCATATTTCACACATCATGTTGTTCTGATTTGAAACCGGCAGGGGTGTCGGGGTGCTTGGGTGTTCGAACATTAGGTTGCTTGCAATGTCTGAAGGTCTACTAGTCTACAAGCCCTTCCCCAGGTTGAAAGACCTCTGCTGTGAGTTGATCGATTGACGGTCAATATCCCTGTGCTGGGTTCATGCAAAGGAGCGCCAATGACTATAATAATATAAGAACAACACAGGCCAAAAATGTAAACAACATGTCGACACCCAGTCCAAAAACAAGTAAAAAATACAAAGTCAACACGTCCGTATCCTACCATGACAAGGACCTTACAAATCTCTTGATTACAGCAACCCACGAGTTCATCGTACCCAAGCCAAGGCAACTCTGGAAAGCTACTCAACAATGTTGATTCCAACGGCAACTCTTCTCATTTCTGTGTGGTCCCCATCGGTCTCACCTCTGTTCATCCCACGGGGGTCGCAGCAGCTGCTCACCCAGCAACTCCTCCATGATCTGCCCCTGCCGGACGCGCTGCAAGGCACAACAGTGCTGTTCAATGGAGATCACCAGCGGATACTCCGAGGCCACGAACGCATGATCTGCGATGGCTTGGACCACGTCCTCCGCTTTCAAAAGCGGCGTGGAGTTGCAGGCGGCCGGAGCGTGCGAATGAATGGATCTGAGGCAATGAGGGCCAAGATAAACCAGGAAGCCGCAAGTGAAAAGCCTATAGTTCATTCTCTACCTTGGGCATTCACCTCCTCGTAATGTCCGCATCTTCCAAACTGGCTCGCGCGAAAATGGGTGAATCATGTGGAACACTTAGGCCAAAGTGAATCAACAAGAGACAAAGTCTCGCTCTTTGACCACCAAGGCTTAGCGGCTTAGGGTGAACTAGCAACCAGCCCCATTCTCAAGCAACTACCGGATACCGGATGCCGGCTTCACCAAGCTTCCTTATGTGAACCGCTCCATTCTCCACCAGACCCGTCACTGTCCGTCACTCGTCCGTCGTCCGTCGTGAGGTGTCCTGAAACAAGACTTCGGTGGTCACGGTGTAGCCGTGCTTCACCATTGGCTCCCCATTCTTCCCGTCCCATACGTCCACCTCGACGGAGCGACAACCTGCACGAAGCACTTCCACGTAGCGCAACACGGAAGAGCGGCTGCTCAGCTGATTGCCCTCCAAATAGGTGTTGTGAGAGGTGTCGACAAAGTAGGCACACAAGGGTTGTGTCATATCCTGGACTTCCATGCTGCATAGAAGGAGAGCGAAGGGAATCTCGCTGATACTGAACCACTATATATACAATTATAACAACAAATTATGTTATATATATACAGATATACACACACAGTAAAATCAATGATCATATCATCACATGCAAGGTGTGGGCTTCTCCTGGAACAAGGACCTCTTCGCCGGGTCTGCCAGTGCATTCCCAGGAGAGCATAGCAGTTGGGCGAGGGCCTCTGTGGACAAGCTCCTTTCCTTCGAAAAAGGTATGCGAGAGAGCATTCGTTGCACCTGCTGCACTGATGGGGGCGGCCACACACCCTGGACATTCGTGAAGAACCTTAGTTTCGATCGCTGAGATTGGTCAATCTTCCAGAAAGCCTGTTCTGGAGAATGTCTTGGGAAAAGTTGAAAGGCCACTCAGTTACTCCCTATAGCTACTAAATTCTCACCAAAATCCTGTGTCCCTTTTCAAAGCGGAGCTCCAGGTGGAATTACCCAGCCGGGGCATTGATTACCTCACACTTGGGCCACCTTGATGCCCGTTCTTCACACGTTTGATCCGAATTGAACGGGACCTTCGGCATTGCGTCAAATCGGCTGTGCGAGGTTCTCGACTGCGATCTGCACATCGTGTCCGAAGTTGCTGCGCAAGGCCAAGTCCTCCGATTTTCACTGCGCGGTGCAAAAGACTCCGCCACGAGAAAACGAGAGACGCCTTTTTCCACCCAAGGACATCGTGAGGCCACCTGCCCGACCCGACGCTATGCACCTTTCAAACCCGAGGCGAGCAAAAGATCGTCTTCAGTTCGACCATTCAATGAAGGGTTGACCTGGTGTTGTTGTCCCAAAATCCCCAATTGTTTGGTAGAACCCATTGAATCCTGCCTGGTTGGTTTGGTCAATCCCGTGGAATCCTATAGCCTTTGCCAATCCATATCCCCTTTGGATTCTTCCGCCTTCTTCCACCTTCTTCCGACGTGGGCCTCATCCTCACAGGTCAGCACGGAGCAACTCCGTTGGCGGCCGTACAAGTCGTCGCGCAGCGCACGGTAGACCGCCTGGCGGTGACCCGGCATGGGCGCGTGGAAGACCGGCCAATTGAGGAAGGTTTGGATGCAAGGAAGTCAAGCACAAGACGGACGTCCTACGTATACTTGTCGTTGACGAATGTGGGGTAATGAATTACGCAACCTATTCCACAACTACGCAATCAGCAAATGGTTCTAGGTTGAGGTGATTGTTGGATGATGGCCAAAAATGAGCAAGTCTGAAGCGGTCGCTGTCATCCTGCAAGCGCACACGGCCCCCTTCGAACCCGACCAGGAATCCAGGTAGCTAACTAGCAGCTCCAGCAACCATCATGAAGCCACTTCAAAAATATGGTTGCCAAAATGCTTTGACTCAGACTGTGAGCTATTTCCTACATCACAGTCTGCGCAGTAATTCCACCCATGACTCCGGCCTCCGGCCTCCTCCGCGGCTCGCTCCGGAAGGCTCCCCCCCGCCTTCACGTGTTTCTGATCAATCAAGGTCAACATCTTGGCCCAATCCATCAGGTTCACCAAGCGTCCACCTGCTGGGAGCGCGCCCAGGCGTGTTTGGAGCAACACCCACAAAACATGGGGCGTTTCAAAGGAAAAACGTCTACGAGCGCATGTGTTAAGCCACCTGGGCTTGTGGAAAGTCACCAGGACGCCTTGAATTTCCTCAAAAACTGATAAAGAACTGCACGGCAAGCGCACAAAACACAGGTTAATGTTGAAGTTTGTAGCTTTTGGTGGACCGAAGCCCAACGAGAACTATGAGGATTACGTAAGGCAATGAGGATCACATCCTGACAAAACGTTTTGGGAGGAAACATGGCTACACTGGTGCGGCACTCGCGCGCTTCATCTCAGGCAGGTACCCACCTACCCAGTTCCCAGTAAAAAGAACGCGAGGAATCACACAAAAACCGAAGATCTGGTTCTGTTCTTGATTCTCCACATAGCCCTATCTTGCATCCTATTGTTATCGATGGAATCCAGCATATGATATCTTTTTGACCTATATATAATGTTCTGCACTAAGTTTTATTTAATTTTAATATATGACACACGGTCAACACTATTTACGTGGCCTCTTCTCGCCTAGCGAACGTGGGACCCCTATGGCCCCCATATCGTTTTACAATGTGTTGCAGTGTTTGCAACTTGTTCCTAGGGTCCTAGGATGCCATTGAAAAAAATCTTGGACAACCACTCCGGGCCAAAAAGTGGGGGAGTCGTTTCCCGAGGCATTCCCGGGACATTCTAGGTTATCCTGGTTGTCTTTCTGCATCTTTCTTTTTCTACACACGCTCACACACGGCTACAATTCCACAAACAGATTATTGTTTTTTGTGAGTCCTCATCGTTCTACTGGGTTTTGAGCACATCCACAAAATCAACGGGATTCAATGGGCACCATCCAAAAGAAGCCGCCTGTGTAATGATTTTGAGCATGCCTCATGATCCTCATATATTGTTGAACTGATACTCAGAAGCTTGTCGTGCATCTTGCGTCTCACCCGCGTGGAAACACCGCATCCAAACGACTTAACACAAGCACAATGAGTAAGATCAAGTGATGTTTGCCAGAAAGCAATGGGCAAACCTTGGGCCACTCCATAGGCCCGTTGGGAACCAATGGCGTTCTGCCTTTGCTTCGTCTCCTCCCAACATACCCGACCACAACGCCGCTGCTTCACCGGCTTCGGCTTCGCCTCCAATCTGCCGACCGCCCCCAGCACGTCGCCCTTGCTTCTCTTGCCGAAGGACGGCGGACAACACCTGTTGACCTTCAGAGGAGTTGATGTTCCTAAGCGAGTTCAGGTCCCAACATGTCCGTCCGTCCACACGTCGTGGGGCGGCATGCCGTTTTGAGAGGCTTCCTGAATGATCCGATCGTGCCTTGTGCAACATTTTGCGTTTCAGGATGAATCAAGCAGTTTACGCAACGTATTGATATAAAGAACTCGTAATTAAGGGGGTCTTCGATTCGTTCGATTTGGCTCAGGTGGTAATACCGTACTCGGTGAGAAGTTCCAATAAACAATTGATACTTGTGCAATCTTGTGCATTATTATACCTACATGCCGAGCCACCAAAGCAGTTATGTGAATGCCGACTCGTGATTAACAGTGCCCCCGGCCGCTTATGCAGGGAAGGGAATCAAAGGCAAACAGGACTTCGCTTGGCTCACAAGGTTGCTTAAGAATGACGTATTTTCTTGTGGTCAGAGGTCATGTTCTTTTTGCTCTGCGTGAAGTATCCTATGTAATTATCCTTGGCATTGTTCGGGGATGTCTTGCCAAAGATCCCAAATTTGTCACACAAATCACAAACACGCGTTTGCCGCGTGCCAGTTGGTGGATTCCGAGCTTCAGTTCATGCCACAGTAAGTTGATCTTCTGCACCGGCAGCGCGCCCGTGCCATCCGTGTCGATAAAGCCGAAGATCCACTTGAGGCGCCGTTTCTGCCAACGTCTCTCTGCCTCTGGGCCCAACAAATAGGGCTCCAGCAAGCCTTGAGAGGCGGGTCGCGCCACGGCCAGCACCGCCTGGCATCACATTAAGCCAATATGTTGGCGTGTATGAAGTGTACCGGACAGCCCCTTGTTTCACACAAACACTTGAAACATTGTAGGCTTATCATCATCCATCCTTCCATATCCTTCTCCCTCATTATTGGACGGTCCACCATCTGCCTGGATCGGCACCCACTCGTCCAAAGACCCCAAAATGGCCGCCCGTTCGGCGGAGCGGATGGCCCCACTGCTGTTCGGTCCGTCGGGAGCTCCGACGTTCGCGGGTCCGGAGGTGTCTTCGACATTCGCTTCGACGTAGCCGGCCGCCACCTGAGGCACAGCTAGAAGCGACCGTGTTGACACGGTGGATGAATCAAAACCTCGCCCCAAAAACGGAGATGTTTTAGCATCCAGGTAGGGGTGTCATGAATTCATCAGCTACATCAGTCAAGCCAGTCAAGCTATATGTCTTTTTTTGTGGGGAATCAATCCATGAGGGAAGGTGAACGAAGCTGGTCTCCAATGCCACTGAATGTATAATAAGTTCTAGTAAGATCTAATAAGTTCTACGTTTCTTGAAGGGAATTTGCTGTGTCTTGCTGTTGACTTCGTCAGCCAGAAGCACAACTGGTCGTGTGATGGCTCATCGAAACCGGCAGGCGAAGCGGGCGAAGCTGGCAGCTCGCTGCCAGCTCGTGGGACTGAGGTTGTTCTAAAGGGCTTGCATGCTGGTGGTGGCGAGTTAGGCGCCAGAACCATGCCCCCCCGATTTCGCACGCAGTCACGTAGAACGCCGCAAGCATCGGAAAGCAAAACACCACAACATTTAAAGTATATATATATTAATATATTGTTATATATTCTTTATAGTAATTTCTGTATACGTTTGTTTTACTCAGTTAGTCTTGGTCTTTTTTCTGTGATGTAAACGTCATGTAAATTTCTCCAAGCTTTTCACCCAAGCTGCCGGACAGCGGACCGGTCGCCCCACCGGTCACCCCGCTCACCCGCCTCGCCCTCGTGCCCCGGAGCCTCCAAGGCCGTGGCCCAAAGCTCCGCCTGCCGCCGCGACGGCGCCACGAAGCGCAGGGGCTCCGCGTCGTCGGCCTCCACGGTGAAGCGACGAGACTCCTGGGGCTCGGCCTCCACTTTCCTCGGGGCGACCGGTAACGGCCACGAACGGCCGGCCATTGAACGGCTGGTTGCAAACGGTGTGTGAAACAAAGGGAAACAACTCAAACAGGTGGTGGGTGCTGTATGGTGTCTCTGTGGTGTGACATGGTGTGTTTGGTTTTGGGCGTTGAGGTGGTTGTGCGTCTTTTGGGGGGTAGTTGACTTCAAGAAGACCACTTCGTACTGTAAGACTTCACAAGTTTGCAAGCCAAACTATCCAAGTTGTTGTGTGAATCTATCTATGGATCTACTTTTTGGTCTTTGGGACCGTGGATTGCACTGCCTGAGGGTGCTACAATCGATGATGACTAGTTCTTGCGACGATTACATATTCAATTTCTTTCAAACTAACATATAGATTCTGCATCTGTTTTCACACCCTCCATCCAACAATCATAGAAGTTGCCAAAGGGCCCATGCAATGCCATCCTGTAGATTTCCGTGGTTGGTGGAAAAGGGGCCGCAAATGCTCCAAGGACTCCATGAACCAATCACTAACAAGTTCTCATTTCATATTTAGGGGTGCAAAACCAAGTCTTTGACCGGTTGCTGTGCTCCGAGCCTCATGTGTGAACGGCACCCAATGCAGTACAGGTCCCGTGGCCGATGGCAAACGATGGTGAGGTACACGCGGCGGATCTTGTAGCAAGCGACGGCGGAGGTGGGCCGTCGGCCCCCCCCAAAGGGGCTTCGGGCCATCTCTTGGAAAATCAAGGCATGTCCTGAGCACGCAGGAAAGGCTGAGGCTCTCTCTTGGGAGAAGCTGGACCACATGAATTCTAGGGGAAGAACTTGATGTGACTGTGACTGGTCGGGGCTTGGGTGAGTTCTGTCGTTGTCTGTTTGGGTCCACCAAACAAGTTGTTCAAACTGACCTTTCAGGCAACCACCAGGCGCCTTTTTAATGACTCAAAACGAAGTCCCATGGATGAAGCTGGCACAGTTCTGAACGCTTTTGAAACACTCAAGTGTCGATCCATATCGAGGAAGGCTTCGACCTCTTCCATCCGGCTCCGCAAGAGGCCTTGTCGAGCCACCATCAATTGGCCACCACATCGGACGGCAAAGTCCACGGCTTCATCCAAGGT
Source organism: Durusdinium trenchii (assembly GCA_963970005.1). NCBI lineage: Eukaryota > Dinophyceae > Suessiales > Symbiodiniaceae > Durusdinium > Durusdinium trenchii. The sequence continues at coordinate 204,562 of CAXAMN010028461.1, read as the reverse complement.
CACCTCGGTGGGCGCGCCTCCGGGGCCCACCGGAGAGCCACATGGGTGGTTTTCAACAGGTGGAAAATGTCACATCTGGGTGATGTGGAATGTGACGTCGATGTCCATGGTGGGTTGAAGCAACTACGAAGAGATCTCAGTTTTGTTTTGAGAAAGCCACTGTGGCACAATTTGAACATATCAAGTGCTGAATGGGTCGGGACAAATTTGCAACCGCCAAAAGCCACAAGGTCCTGAAACGGAAGGCTTTGAGGAATGATTTGAGGACATATAAAAGCAATGATGCCGTGTGTTGTGTGCTACACCTGATGACTTTTCACGGTTTCTTACCTGACAAGACGCGTCCCACGAATCCGTGTTCATCGGATTGATGAAGGTTGGGCAAGCAATGGTCCCAGCCTCAATGGCTAGACGAAGGCGACGTGAGAAGCGCGCCACACGGTCTTCGGGCTCACGGAAGCACTGCACTTTCCCGGTGAAGGAGGTCTTGAAGCGTCGGGCATAGTAGTGGGGTGGCGCGGTGTCAATTTCGTGCAGCCAACCCAAACTCAAGGATTTGAAGGTGTGTGCGATCACTTTTCGAAGAGTGTACTGTTGGAGGATATCGATGATGCTGATGAAATAGATCACTTTCTGAGCCGCCTCCGTCCGCAAAAGGGTGCATTGGTACTTGGGTTCATAGCCCTTGAGCACAGCTAAACTGGAAGAGATGCCAGGCTCTGCCGTGATGTAGTCCACATCCGGATAACTGCCCTCGCAATAGTGCACCCCAAGACAAACTGAGTAGTCCATCACGCGCAGGCTCCTGAGAAATTGGGAATCCTTCTTGAAGGCATGCAGCAAGGCTGCTTTCTTGTTCACATCCGGGATGCCAATGATCTTATCTGCAAAATTCAGGTCCTTCAAAACGACGCCAGGGCGGGGGCTCACCCATCGGTCCTCGGTGGTGCCCTTGAGATCATAGACCACATTCGGCTGTAACAAACACGGAAAGGCATTGTTCATCACCACCAGTGGCACTCGCCGGCGTCCCACTTGCGCCTCATAAGCACCAAAGAACCGGCACAAAAGGGAGTGCTTGTAGGTGCTGAAATGCTGCTCATACCGTGGCAAGCACTGCAAGAGGGTTTTCATCTCCAGTCGCTCCAGGGTCTTCAGAACCAACAAACGATCCTGCGAGACCCAGAACAGGCTCCCACTTTTCCCACTCGACTCGGGACTGCCTCCACGCAAGTCCTCTGATAAACAGGTCCAATAAAGCTCCTCTGTCAAACCCCACAAGCTTCGAAGCTCCTTGAACTTTCCGGGTGCCAAGCATAGAAACTGACACTCCTGGAAGAGGCTGGTTGGTCATTTAGTCCCCCCAAAAGAATTTGGTAAATTCGGGGAACCATTCCGACATGGAGAAAACAACTTCGCCACCACCCAGCAGGGTAGAAAAGAACTGCACGAGCCAAACAAAGCTGCACATCTGGATGCGCAGCTTTCAGTACCGCTTTGAGTGCACCCAAATGGGATGGCTTTCAGATGCCTTCCAACAAGACGTGTTGATCTACCCTCTGTTGCATGAAATGGCCAAGCACTGCAACCTATATATTAACCTTCAACAAAAACAACATGTTTGATATTTTTTTGTCCGCATTCTCGCAAAACCTTGCCTCAAAAAAAAGTATTGCTGATCAAACACTTTGCATAAAGGTTGCACACAGTCATTCCAAATGCCATGGGACAAAACGTAACCTCATTCTTCAATGCAAAACATCTCCCGGCCCACACATTGAATCAATGTGAACACAAAAACAGGAGTCTGGGTGGAAGTGGTGGAAACAACAACGGATATCTCTGCACCACCTTGTCACCCTGAAAAGCAACCATAACCATGGATGGCGGATGATGGAAAAGTGCACCTACAGTCAAGTCTAGAGAATCAGGAAAAACCTGGGCTTGCCCGTGTGGTCGCCGATGACGATCAGCTTCGACCGGTAATTACAGATCGGACGGACACCGTCGTCACCAAGTTGTGGTTTTCTGTTTGGATGCTGGAAAAGCCATGCGAAAGAGAGGGTGTTAGAGGGTTTGAGGTATATATATATATGTATACTGTGTATATATATATAAATCCTCCCCACAAAAGTGGTGTGTGCTTTCTTCCGTCAACAGTAGGACCAGCAGGACAGTGGATCCCTGGATGAGCTCACAGCTCTTACGACCGACTCACGAGCACTAGCGGCTTTGCAGGTGTGCAGTCCTTCCCACTTTGCAGCCTCACTGAAATCTCCTTGCTCTCCTCTCCTGAACCTCTCGCAGCTGCAAAGCCACACTGCACGGCCTCTGTAAGCTCTTGGGCGCTGCGCTCTGCAACACTCAGCTCCTGAAGCTAATGTGGGCAAATGCACATATACACACACGTATATATATATATAATAATAACATAGTTTGCACATGTTTACACACACACACATCAACAAAGAGACGCGAGGGTTGTCAAATTGTCAAATCAATCAAGACCTACCCTTCCTCCAACATCCGAAGTGGATGCCATGGCCACTGGAAAGACCCTGTTCCGAAGACCAATCAAATTGTCCATTACCTTTTCCCTCCCTCCAACTGAAATATAATCCTTTGGTGTCCGACCATTCTCCTTGACCAAAGGGGCCGATAGGTCAGGCTTCCAGAATTTGGCCGATAGGTCCCACACCGCCCCACTTCACAACCTAGATGGCCCCACAAAGGGTATACTATGGTATACTCTAAAGACACTCCAGCGTTCCGGTCTACAAGAAGGGTTAATTGGAGCCCTGAGAGAGGTCCGAAGGAAGTGGTGTAGACTATAGTCCGATTCATGGTCAATTCTCATCTCCTTCTTGGCCGCCTCTTTGCTGCTCTTCTTCCGCTTCTCGGCCACCAGCGCTTCTCCAGCCAGAAGGGCCGAGCGCAGGTGCGGCCGCTGGAAGTGGCGCCAGGCCAGTACCAGGGCCAATGAGAGCAGGAGCCACCTATCGCCGGGAGGGAAGGGCCTTCCCTCCAGGGGCTTGGCTGGTAAAAGGTCACATAGCTGTGTCCCGTTTTTAGAATTAAGATCATTTAACTTATATATATATATATAACCCCTAGACTTCCAACCATTACTGTAATAGGCTTTACCGAACCAGCTAAGAATTTAAAACACCACAAAAACCAGTTCAACTTGTTTTTTAATGGTCTTGGAAGGCTAGGGTAATGGTTTGATCATGTTTGATCAGATCCTTGACACGCCTCGACAGTGTCGTGTTCAACAAACCCTTCAGGATCTACTACCTGACCACGTTGCTGGTAGTACTTGGAACTAGGAAATTCCAGCCACCTGTAAAGTTTTTAGCTACACGGTGTCCGTGAATCCAGCCATTGTTTCCCACCCTCACCTCCGCTGAAGCAAAGGTCGCAGCAAACGCCACCAGCTGACAGGTATAAGTCGCAAAGCAACCATCAAAGGACGTGGCATCATTGCAGGCCATTTCGGGCAGGCTTCTGCAGAAGTGCTCTTTGTTGGTTCTCATATGTTCTGACAAATGTGACGTGTGGGTGTGCAAATATGGGCAAAGCGGAAAAGCGAGCATGTTATCTTTGTCTTTCTCCAGTTGTGGTATGTAAATGCATGTTCGAGGTCTTGAAGCCAACAAACATAACAATACCTTGATCACTTGATCATGGGGGTGTAGCCGCTGTGAGTTCTCACAGGTTGTCAAAAAGGTCTCACAGCTGACCAAGCTGATCTTAAAATGCACGACAGCCATGCAGAGCCCAATTAGTGTAAAACAAAGAACGACTGACTCAGACATCTCTCTGTAGCACATATAGTCGAAGGACTGTTGTATACTGTATATGTACGTTGTTTTAGTGTCCTGTTGGTCTGACAGTGTAATCATGTTCAATCAGCCTGGATAGTTGCCACATGTTGCCACTACCCCGCAACTCAGCAGACCTTCAATAGGACCGATGTGGAAGAAACCATGAGTGTTTTTTCTCAGGATGGTAATCGTTGTTGATACATCGGTCGACCACACAAAAAATCACAAAAGGCTTGGAGAACGTTTGCGGCAAGAACGACCCCTGTGCCTTCGCCAAATTCGCCGGTCTAACGTGCGCGACCCATCGCAGGTGAATTTGTAGAAGCCTCGGCTTCGGCTGGCTGGGCAAGCTGGACTTGACCGAACATGTCTGTGAAATCGCAGTGCGACACTCCAAAAGAAGGCTGACAGTGGGCAGCATCTCGCATGTGTTTCTCTCACCACCTGTTGTGTCCAAGGAGGTGGTGGAGTTTCTGCCGGCAACAGGTTTCTGAGCCTGCTGCCTTGGCAAGGTCATCAGCAAGGCTCTATTCCATGCATTGTCAGCAAAGTCCTTGGACGTCGCCGAGTCCGCGGATCTGAGTAGATCAAACAACTAGTGTATATATCCCTAGGGCTCCAAGTACCTTCTAAGAAGGTGTTTGGGGTGGGTTTAGAGGGTCCAAATATGTTCAAAAACCTTCTCTTAGGTTATATATGATTATATAATACAGTATATGATGCGAATTTCTAAAGAAACAACAAGCAAGTCGCTTCAAATCCCACATGCGATCTTCTGCAACTATCCCAGCTGGAGAGCTCCGCGATCCCCCCCATAGTCCTGCATTCTTTGTCTGTCGACGGACAGCAACCAGGATGCCTGGAGTGTCGAATAGCAAAGGCTTTCCTTTAGGTTCGCACAACTGTACATCGAAACATTCCTTTGGTCTATAATGGTCAATATTATATAGGTATATTCTTATATATGCGTGTGAGTGTGTGTGTGTGTCTGTGTGTGTCCCCCTCCGTCTCCAGGAGGTTTACTCACTGTCCACCTCTTCCCATAAGCAGGGGATGCGGGGGATTTCCATGGTCGGCATCCAGCGAAGACACTATATTTGTCCTGTGATATGAGTCGAGGACGCTTGACTCACGTACCTGCAGTTTTGCCAACACTCCAATCTCCATCGCTGTGGTTTGATTACATGGTCCTTGCATGATAGACCCCTAAACCTCCTTTTTCCACCGCTGATGCGCTTGTCACCGCAGCTTGCCGCCGCAGAGCGATGTTTTTTCAACACATTTTCCAACAATTCGGCTTTGCTGACGCTGCCGCCTTACCGTTCCTTCATTTCACTGTGGATTCTGATACTGGATGAACCTTTGACTAACTGTGTGGGTGGGTGGGTGTTAATATGGGAAGACCTCTCAAAGACCTTCTGGAAGAAGGAAAATAGACCCTAGGGCTCCAATTACCTTCTAAGAAGGTGTTTGGGGTGGGTTTAAAGGGTCCAAATATGTCCAAATACCTTCTCAGGAGGCGGGAGGTACTTGGAGCCCTAGGGAGACGAAAACACATTGGTTTGGAGGTATCCGTATTACAATGCACATTCATATGCATTCATATCCTTTCCTTCGGCCTCTGGAGAGAATCAGCCCTACTTGAGGAGTGGATCCATTGAACTTTTGCCACTACTAATAAGTAGTATATTATGCCGCTATGCCACTACACTTTGGTTTTGGAAAAAACACAGCGCGAAAGGACCCAAAGAAGGAGTGAGAAAGCAGCAACCGGCCAGGCTGAACCCTTCTCCACCTGCATGTGCCCCCCCACGGTGGTGCGCAGCTCGGTCGGCAGTACCTCGCCCCACTCACGAAGAACGATGTGGTTGGACATCTGAAGCAGTGGCCGGTCAAACGCCAAGTGTCACACTGTTGCAACGGGGCCAATAGAAGGCTCCATGTGGATGTGCTGGAATAGGGAGACCGGCAATTCCCCAGTCGCCGACGAGTTCCGGAATTTGCAGGTCCGCCTGGTCCTGAACAAAAACAAAAACATCATGGGGAAGGTCCGACCAACGAGTGTAGCGACCTTTCCGGGCCGTGGTCCGATCGAGCGGCGGCATCGAGCCGCGCACGGCATGCATCGAGCCGCGGCTGCCGTCGTGTGCCAGGGGCACGGGCTCGGGACCTCGGACCGGCAACGGAAAAAGAGAAGGAGTCTACGGTCGAGGGCATTCTCGACCCAAAAAAGAAATATATATATATATATAAATTCATAACATATATACTATGTATATATAGGTGAATATATATACAATATATAATAGACCTATATCATAATAGTCACAATATATTGATTGTATCGGATTCCGGATTGTATTTTGTGAAACCCCCAACAATAGTATTGAAGAGGTTTTAGAAGATCCTGAATCTAAGATTCTACATTAAGCATCGTCAAGCTGCCAGGTCTCAGGAGAATCCTTTCAGAAAGAATCTGACGGCCATCTAACCTGTACAGTATAAGCAATTATGAGCACCAGGGACAGCTACTTAGAAGTTCGCAGTTGAACATTTCACACAGGGTGCATGACTGGACTTTGAAGCCTGACGTTGCACAGTTCAACTTGTGAGAGAGGAGGGGGTGAACGAAAGGTAGCAGGCAATCACAAGCAACCCTGGTAAAAGTCCATGACGGCGTGAACCGGCGCAGGGGGGATTTGATCCAGGGCGGGGGGGGCCAACGGGGGGGCTTGGACTGTTGTGGTCTATGTGGTGTGCGGGATGTTGTGATGGTATGGCCTGGTAGCTGGGCTATTTTCGCTGGTCCTTGCTTACTGGGTGTCCGCATTGTTTTACAGCGTCCCGGAGTTTGCGGGGTCCGCGGGGTCCGCGGGGTTCGCGGGGTTCGCGGGGTTCGCGGGTCCGCGGGGTTCGCGGGGTCCGCGGGGTTCGCGGGGTTCGCGGGGTCCGCGGGGTTCGCGGGGTTCGCGGGGTTTGCGGGGTCCGCGGGTCCACAGGGTTCGCGGGGTTCGCGGGGTCCGCGGGGTGCGCGGGGTTCGCGGGGTGTGCGGGGTCCGCGGGGTCCGCAGGGTTCGCGGGGTTCGCGGGGTCCGGGGGTCGCGGGGTCCGCGGGGTTCGGGGGGTTCGCGGGGTTCGCGGGGTCCGGGGGTCCGCGGGGTCCGCGGGGTTCGCGGGGATTGCGGGGTCAGCACAGATTCGTCCACTTCTGCGGCCGCTCTGTTTCTATCATATTCGGTCGCAAAATCTTCCATGGGGCGTTGGGGATTCAAAGATAACAAGGTGAGAAGTCCTGCGTGTTGTTTTGTCATCCATCCAATGTCTGGTTCTCATGCCAGTCTGTGGTGTATCTATATTGTCCTGTACGTTACTTTTGTTGCACGGGATCATCTCCATTGGGCTGAAAATCTTCGATTGTTACACGACTGGGAATGATGAGTCTCTTATAGTGTTAGTGTCTGAGAAGTGTTAAGTGTTCTTTTAGTCATACGAAGTGTGATTGTCTCCACTCCAAAGATGCCTGTTCTTTTCTAATTGTCTTGTATTGTTTACTTGTACAGATGATTGTTTTAACTTGTTGTGTGAAAGGTTGTGTGAAAAGTTGTCTTGTATTGTTTTAACTACTTGTGCGCCGCATGGTCCGGAACTGTCCAACGAACGGCCCCCCCCCCGACGAACAGAATCAACTCTTACAGGACCAAACTCAATGCACAATCCCAACTCCTGATTGTAATACATTTTTGCTAAAGCAAGGAGAACTCAGGTAGCTCAAGCTACCTTTCGTGAAAATCAAGCAAAACAAGTGAATACTTGCATATGGTCAGCGGACCAGGCTGCATGCTTGCATATGCTTGCACTCAATTTGATGTCTAAGGCGTCTCCTTCCATTTTGCCACATCGGATGTGCCCCTCCACTCAGGCCCCTGCTCCCTTCCGAGTCCAAAGCAAAGAACAAGCTAACTTCTTCTTCGCCCACCTGCATGAGTCAGCTATCTTCCATGCATCCCAGCGACCTGGATTCATCGTGGTTCATGTAGGCAGGCCTGTTTTACCATCTCTTACGTTGGAACCACTAGTTAGACCACAGTGAGCAACCATGGCCATTCGGGCCAACACAAAGCATTCAGCATTGCCCTCCGGGAGCGACCGCCATGCCGCAACGTGCGACATTCGCAGCTGTTGGACTCCCATGACTTCATCGGACTTCTTAACGGATCCTGTGGAGGATAGATTCACCATCCGCTGGATGGGGGCCTCCTCAAAACAACCTCAAAACAAGCCCGCAAAACGGAGCCTTTTTTCGACTGGCTCCATCAATTCGGTTTGATCAGTTCAGTTGGCGCCTGTTCTCTCTTGGCATGCCTTTCATAGGCCTGCCGAGCTTCCTGATTTGGCACATGTGAGATGGAGAGGAAGAGCCACCGCACCAAACCTGCGGCTGGGCCATCATTGAAATCCCAAAAGCAGGAGATACCAGCTATAAGAAAAACACATCGTAAGAGGGTCATCCGAAGGCCCTGTGTTGCTCATTTGGCTCACTAGCAGCTAGTCAATAGCAGTCACTCGAAGATGTCCGATCCACTTCCCACTGTGCTTCTTTGAAAGCCGGGAACGCCTCACAGCTTCTTGGCTGACGAAAAACACCTGGCCTTGACATGCACCTTGCGCTTGCGCGATGTGATGCACCTGGGTCACCGGGTTGCCAGTGATTCGAGGTTGACATTAGTCAAAATGGGCCACCGATGAGTCAAAATGCATCCAACAATCAGGAGCTTCCATAGAAATCCGCTCGTCGGTTTTGCTTTGTAAAGCATCTCAGGTGCAACAGGCAGCAGTGTGCCCAAAAGTCAGGAAGAATAAGGCCAGCGCATGCACCTGACGGGGAAGATCCAGAGACCATTGCAACAGGAGACCCAGAATAACCTGTTCTGTTGAGTTTGCAGCTCATGTGGCATGACAATGACTGGATAGATGGCCGTATTGCAAAGTTCACGGCCGCCATGCCTCCTCCGCAATGCCCTCTTTGAGGGTGACTTGCCGTGCTAGAGAGATGCAATGACCTCCGCAACCGGTCAGCCTTTGTAAGTCTCGGATGTATATTACCAACAAACATTTATTGGTTCTGTTGGTTGGTTAGTTGGATGGTGGGTGAGTTAACTTGTGGGTACGTGTGGGGTGTTCACCCAAACATTGACACAAGGCAACAGAACAGCAACCATTTGGACTACCCTTCCGACGTGTCACGTCCGGTAAACAACCAGCACTCCTGTCAACAAACCCGAACGGTTTGGTCCGTCACGGACACCCCGTTTCCTCGAGCAAGTCCGCAGGTGTTCAGGATTCGATAATACTCTTATCCCACCCTATTTGAATTATTGAAAGACCTCTTCATATTGGGGGATGTATTAATCAAGAGTCTACATTAAAACCTCAAGATGCCAGTTGGCCTTGGTTGGGGACACCAAGTCAGTCCAATCCTCTCGGCGCACGTCTAAGAAGACCTCCCTCGTTCAGTCTTCATGACATGCAGCATGCCAAGAACAAAACCTTAACCAAAAGCACATCCGGGTCGAGCATCGTGTGAGTTCGCACCCCCAAGAGTTTGATGGGAAAACGCCCGCTTTTCGAAGTCCAATGCGCAGATCCCCCGGACCCGAACGCATCCGGCCCCATGCGCCTGTCTGGCCCCACTCGAGCCTGGCGTTGGGGTGAGGTAGCACATGGAGGTAGCACATGGGGTGAAGTAGCTCATGGAGTTGTCGTATGATGTCGTATGTTGTCCTGCAGTTTCATCCAAAATGGTCATGTAGAACCCTCCTCAGACCATATCATGGAAGCTCAGCAAATCCCCATGTGGAGGAAACATGATCTTCCACAATCTTCCACACCATTCCAGAAATCTATGATTGCCGTGCTGCCTACTGCCATATAAATTCTCCGATTATTCCCTTGGACCTTCCCGGCTTCAGTTCAAACGTCATGATTCTGATGTGATTATTGTAAGATGGTACAACAGCACATGTATGATATCATTGGCTATTCATTCGGGAGTTTAGCTGTGAAGTTGGCTCGCTCCCGAGTGCAACGAGTGCACACCACGAAGGAACGAGCCTAAAAGATGCTGGGGGCAATGGCGAAGAAAAAGGCGGCGTGCCCTGTGGAAACACCTGAGCAGGCCGGCCCCCCGGGCAACGATCGGATGGAACATGATGGAATCAAATGGGCCAAAGATTGCCTTAGACTTCAAGTTCTCTCATGTTCTGATCCCTCCGGACACGCGAACCCTCAGCACAAGCAAATCCAAGACTCATAGCAATGGCCTGTCGGGGTCCCTGGTTGGACTGGCTGCTCTTCTTGGGTGCTTCTGGCAGGGACCCCCACAGTGCCCACAACCTCCCCTCACCAAATAACAGTCCTAAAGGCCTTCTTGGAACTGCTAGTGCTTTTAGGGCCCCAAAAATGTGAGTACAATCAATGACCACCCCATTTTGGGAACTCCGGCTTTTTACGACCTTCAGTTCGTGGCCTCTTGGGAGTGTCTCTATGTGGCCTCTTGGACGTGTTGGTTCGTGACATTCTGAGATCTCCAAAGGTGGACATGTTTGGCCAAAAAGGGGCATGATGTTTTCCAGGACTCATGGGAACCGACATGGGTGTTGCAGGACGTGGTTTCGGGACCGACATGGGTTCTGATCTGTTCTGCTTGGCTTCACCACACCCCTGCAGCGCCTCCTGCAGCGCTCGAAAGCTGCCCATGCCACGGCCACGGACCTGCGGGCGCGCTCGGGCGCGCACTGGGACCGGTGAAGAAAAGCATCGCAAAGCCAAACAGGGCAGGGTGACAGGGTGGGTGCCAAACAGTAACAGGAGTCCTTTTTCTAATATAGAAAGTAGCCCTGTAGCCTGTAAAGAGTTCAACTCTTCAACGGATGTGAACTGGAATATGGGAGTAGAAGTCCCAAACGATTGAATTTAAATGGAGCATGAGGATTCTTTGTTCAATGGGAGCGATTGATCCTTCTAGGATCCAGAAAGCCGGGAGTTTGACAAGGTGAATGAAGACCCTCGACCATGCCCTCGGTCTTTTGCTTCCACAAGCTCTTCAGCTCTGGATCAAAAGGATCTTCGGTTGGGGGACTCTCCGTAGCTTCTCAGCTCATTGTTCAAAGGGGAATTTGGATCGTCGTGGCTCCTGAGCTCCCTCATGATCCTCATGCTCCCTCCTAAGCACCAGCTAGTCTGTGGGACTTCCGTTTTTGCCATGGCTCAGCTCCCGAACATGCTAAACATATGCAATTCCGCACTAGCGTGAGTGCAGCACCGAGGACCTCCAAGTTTCGGCGGAGGACCGCCAAGTGCTAACTAACTTAGCATTGTGCTAACTCCTGCCCAAACATGCCCAAATGATTTAAAGAAAGGAAGGATGAATCAGGATGAAAGAGGTCGATATAAAGTCTAATCCCAAGGTCAAAAACACACAACTGCCCATGTTCCCCTTGTCTCCCTCCAGAATGTCCTTCTCTGATTCTGAGCTCGTCCTCATGCTTGTCCGCACCTGCGCCTGACCGTTGAGTCGGCCCTCCGCGACCCAATGCCGTAGGTGGCTCACAGGGTAGGGGCCCACGGGCTGCTGAGCCGCCTCGGGCGAAGGAGCTTGACGGACCGGCGGGAACCGTGGTGCCCCACTTGAGACCCAAAGACCATGCTTTTGGGCGATTGCGATGCTATACACCTATTTTGCCTTTGTGCTGCTAAGACATAGCAAGACAGGCACCGACTTGGTCATGTTCCACTTGCAGTAGGGTCAACTTGAATTTGGTGCGGCTGTTGCATCGTCCGATTTGTGAGCATTGTGAGCCGCTTATCGTTTTAAATCGTTTTAAAACGTCTTGGATGGTCTTGGAACTTTGTTTAAAGGGTGGCGTTTCTTTGTGAGTTCCCTATCATTTGCCAGGGGGTGGAGCATGCCAGCACGTGAATGCAACGCTCTTCTGCGACGGCGATCGGCCATCGTAATGAAGGCGCTTCACATGGAAGTGTTGGATCTTCCAAGGCGTTCTGAATGCTGCTCATGGCTAGGTAGACCCCCAAAAAGAACCTCTTGTCATATCCCCACGGCTGCTACTGCAAACTGACAAACGACAAAGGCTACCTCCTGTGTGTCACCTACGTCACCTTACAGTCCGACGAACACATCGGAAGTGGAACCACCAGGAACCACCTGCCTGTGGAGGAAAAAGAGAAAAGACCCAAGAAATCATTGACCTCGAGTCGGAGGGTAAACAAACAGCCAGCCCAGGAACATCTAGCAGCCGCCAGCCATACTCCTGGAAGAAGCTGCAAGTCACATGTACCAAGTCTGGTAGGATCTTCTGGTGTCTCATCCAATGCCTGCTGGCATCTGGCCATGAAAAAGGTTCCCATCCCAAGATTTGCAAACCTTTTGCTGTGTCCAACGAAGCCGAAGCAAAAATAAACATGCGAACTTCTCAAAGCCGGCTCGACATGGCCCACGGCCCTGTGGATTCCAATGTTGCTGAGGAAGCTTCAAGCAACAGTCACCACAAATGAACATAGGATAGTAACTATAATGCGCCGTGCGTTGGCAGGGGGGGTAACTGGGGGTACTAGTGAGTTAATAAAAATAGTTAATTGATTGGGACCTCAGTTATTTAATCACGTTATACTAAAAGCAAATTGATTTTCTTCAAGAACTACCAGTGCCCCCTCCCTCTAATATCAATTAATTAAGGAAGATCTCTGATATTATTAATTAGGAGTACCTAGAGTAGCAAGTCTCTAAATTAATCTGGCCAGCCTGCACATCAAGCCAAGAATTAACTGCAGAGTCATGCACATCTGAAACACCCTTCAATTAATTTCGCACTTTTTCTCGCCCTGCGTTTCTGCGTTTGTAGCTGGGCAGGCGCACGCATGTGTGTATTGAATTGATAATCCTGTCTGACATAGACTGTATGAAATTAATTGGCAGGTCGTTGAGTTGTTGCAACCCCCCCCAGTATTAAACAACTGATCTCCCATGGCCGCGGTTCCAGGAGAATCCACAATACGCATCGGCAACCGCACGCGAACAACCACGAGCCAGAATAGAAATTAATCCAGGACCCCTCCAGGAACTGAAGTTTGCCAAAATTAATATTCATCATTGTCAGCAATCCTGTTATATATAATAGGTTGAATTTCAGAAATTAATTTAAAAAAATTGAACTCAGTAGGTACCTCCAATTAATTTCCTAACGCTGCCCGCATTAATTATATACTATTGGTGAGTTAGGAAGTACGGTCAAATTCCCAACTGTGGTAAATGTGTTAGGGAATATGTTGAACCTGTTTGGTGAGGTATCTGGGTATCTGGATGTTTTGACGCAACAGCGCAGGCTCACACCTCAAACAAGTAGCAGAACACCCACCGCTTGGATTGGCTTAGGGGAATCGAGAAAATCACTCATGCAAGGGACCTAGAAGATCGTGCGAGGCAACTTCATGTTCCAAATCCACTTGCTCACAATATTGACCGAGAGTGGCTGCATCCCCTTGACCTCATGCCCTCTCCTCAAGGCGCTCAGGCAAGCTTAAAGCCGCTTCCACCTCTTGCAGGGCAGTGGCCTGCGGTTTGGAGGACGTAGCGACAGGACTGTGTGGTGAAGGCGCTCCGAAAAATGGAAAGAGAATGCCACAGACATGGAGGACGATTCCACCACGTCACCTAAGATACATTACATCTCTGGCGACTCTACTATGTCCTTTCTCCAATGGAACCACCAATAAATCCAATAATATACTGTACCTATTCTGGAGCCTGCCTGGAATACCCGGCAAAACTCTGAAAAAAAGGACTCTCCGGACTCGGAATCAAAGGCCATCTGGTCTGCAACAATGGCTCTTGGCGTCCACCGTGGCGTCGCGTCGGGGCCGACACCGATGTCGGCGCGTCAGGACGGCTGCGCTCGGCTGTGCGCCTTGCAGCGTTCCCAAATCTGCTCCTGGCAAGAGGTGCGCGTGGAGTGCAATAGCTTCCAAACAGAACAGCAAACACATCTCTCGGATTGAGGAAAAACCATGTTGAAGACACAAAACACTTTGCTCCTCATGTCCCCTCGATGAAATCTATGTACCTATACCACTTGGTCACTCACTTGGTCTTTCTTGGTCGGAAAGCCTAACACAAATTCTTGCAGTGTCCACACTTGACCTCCTGTCAACCCTTAGGTGAATTTGCTGGCGACTCTCATAACCAGCATACCAAAGGTCAGAACTGCAGAATTCCACCGCCTGAACGTCTCAGCAAATAGAATCGGTGGAACGGGACTGGAATTGAAAGGTCTCGAGTTGCCACTCCGACTCAACAAATCCTCTAGGTAGAGCCAGTTTGTTCTCACTGTACTCCCTTCACCTTGTTACTACTTGGTAGTTTTGGGTTGGGACCGGGATTTCTGTCCCAAGCAATACAGTATGCCTTCATCCCGCCTGATACCGCGACTTGTAAGGAGACTTGTACGGTCTCTGCGGCCCACCTTTCTCTCCCGTCCAAGGAGGGGAAGCATTTGAGAAAGTGGCCTGGTACGGTCCGCTTTCGAAGCACCGGAGGTCCTGTTGGTGCCAAGCTTCGCTCTTTTTCCGATGGGTCTGCAGTGCTTGGTTCCAAACTGTCAAACATGGAGGCAACTGATGGGAACTGTGCCACGCAGGCTCTCCATTCCAACTCTAGACTGACCATCGTTCAGTCCCGGCCTGTGCAAAAGTTCGGGCACCAGGTTGCCCCATGCACGCTGCGCCTGACGTGGGGCAAGGAAGCTTTTCCTCTGGCCAAGTCCCTTGAACCCCTAGTTCATTCTAGTTCAGCAGTGGCATCTTGATTGATCCACGTCACTACCCCCCATCAGCTTGATAACTCAGGATCCAACATCATTGGTCACTTCATGAGGGTTCGTCTGAGTCCAGCAGCTTTCTTCGCTCCACCAAAAATTCCACGCCTCCAAGCACCAGTAGTGTAGCGCATCTGCTGCCCTGACGGGGCCGGCCGGTGACTCCCGTGCTTGGCATCAAACGCCCATAGAATCACCGAATTACAGTAGGAGCAAAGGATTACTACTGTAATTGCTACTAGCGATGGCCTCCAACCAGCAATGGCAATGGCCTCCAACCATATATTGCATACATACCCCAAAATCACAAGCGCGGCATCCCAGAATTTCCAATGACTCCTTTTACCCCACCTGCATGTCATCATCCACTACCATACGGGTAAAATGGGTCATTCGTCATTAGTCATTGGATATCATTTCCCGCACTACAAAAAAGGTGTTGGAGTTCCAAAGAATTCAAACATCCCAAACGCCCATCCGATCATGTGTCTGGCCACTGCCACATCCGCTTAAGCCGCCGCTTACTGATCCCGGCTGAGGCGCCGCCGGCAGATCCCGTTCACCCGAGCGTCCTGCTATCTTTCCGTCCACTCATCTGCTTCAACCTCAGTGCCGCACAGGATTTCCTCCCAACATAGGAACCGCTGCTTTTGGGCCCTTTCTCTTTCGGCCGATGTGGATCGTCCTCCATCGATTCCGATGTCCGGAAATTGCTTGGCACTCCGATGTCCGGCAAACTCTGAGCCCCCCCCCACATGGCTTCAGCTCCACGTCGTGCCGCATCCCGCAACGCTTTCCTGCTGATTTGGGAATTATGCAGCTTAATTAGAGCCAATGAAACGATATGAAACGTGCTTCCAAGGATGCTGGGAAAAATGGTGGAACAGATTTGACTTATCTCGGACATCTTCGTTGCCACATCGTTCTGCAGTGCTGCAGTTCGTTGTGCTACACCCATCAACACCCTATGTGCCACGCGTGCGTGTGTCCGGCGCAATTCTCCTTCCGAGCAGGCCAGGGACGCTCTCTGGCAGCCGCGCCAGGTCCTTGGTCACTCCAGCGAAGCCCTGGCAGGTGAGGCGCTCCCTGAATGAATGCTATATACTATACACGGATGTACCAAATTACGCTCCGGACCATAGCCCGAATTTTGGAGGACCATGTTCCGAAGACCAAACTGCTGGCGGTTTGCCACGTAACCATTATGATTCCAAGGAGTGTAGGACAAATGGCCAACGCACCCGACCAGGACCACCACACCAGACCAGTTGCGACGACCACAGGGTCGCAGCACCCCGCCTCCCTGGGTCGTTCCAATTGGAAGTGACACCATGGAAAGGTCGGCGAGCCGCGAGGATCCCAAAGTGCCTCGTCACGAGCGTCTCTTCCGTCGGCGCGAAGCGAAAACCATCATTCTCAACGGTCACCAGGCGTCTGATCATCACACTGAGAAGCAACCAAACCAAGAACACATTCACTATGTATCTATCCATCTAACTATCCATCTATCTATGTACGTACGCATGTATGTATATTTATGTATGTATGTGTTAACGTAACGTAACGGAACGGAATGTATATAATTGCATTGTTTTGTAATGGTATGGTATGGTATGGTAACGTATGGTATGGTATGGTATGGTATGTATGTATACATATATGTAACAGTATACCGTATGTTTCAGGGCTCGTCATACGTCACGGAATTGTCCAAAGGTTCGTTCATAGATGTTCATAGAGACCCTTTCAGCTCAAAGGGTCATTCATGCACACCCTGCACATAGGGGTGTTGGCGCAATCTCTTAGGAGGTGGTTTAGATGGATCCCTATATAAAAGACATCTGGGGTTTGTGCCATCTACTATGAAACCATATCAGATCATATCAGCAATGTAGCGTTGGCATCTCTGGGATTCTCTGGGCCTCGGGATGTTCCCAGCGTGGCTGTAAGACCCAGCCGTAGGTCGAGCCGGCCTTGCAGCAGTTCGAGGACCAGAATGAACATTGAATGTACGGACCTACCACCCACTGCACCACTCAGCTCTAAGATAGTCTCCTACAAGTTCATGAAGGGTCAATCTAGCAGGCTCCAGTTGGAGTCAGCGCCACGGGGAGGCGACCACGATGATCGAGAAGATGCTCCATCAAAGCAGACATCGTATTTGATGGCGACCAAATTTGAAGAAAGCTGAAATCCACAAATGGTTTCCATTGGAGCGCTCGTGTGAAGATGCGAACGTTAGACATTTCACCCTTCCCACACTTGGCTCTTCTGATCTTCCTGATCCCTTAGCATTTGTCACCACACATAACGACATCTGCCGGGTGCTTCAACATGCTTCAACAAGTATCCATCCATGTGGTGACATTGCTTGATGTGTTTGCGCAAAATATGCAAAATCATGCAAAAACATTGAAATAAACATTGAAAACACATAACACACATGGAGCAACAAACACACATCCAACAATTGAAAACAACATAAAACAACAACAAACAAACACATGGAACACAACACACTTCCACATACAACTCAACTTGTCTTGCGGAAAGAAAGCGGGAAAACGCCTGGCCAGCTCCACCTGGGCAGTTTTGAAGGTGTCGCAGAGGTGAACATGAGATTACAACAAAACCAGACTCGTTTGTCAAAAGATTCCATTACCAGGTCGAACTCTTCCGACCGCTATGGGGAGGGGCTGGAAGGATGACGAATCCATGACGAATACCATACTGATCCCCCAACCATGACAAGTGGTCAGGCGTGACAAAAATTTCAACTCTACCTTCCAAACAAATCTTTCCCCGCTCGATCGGTCTGCCAACTTCCCCAACCAACTCTTTCCTCCTAACTCCGCAGCCTGGCAGCTCCTCAAAGGTAAATCGCCAGAGCCTCAAGCTCCGACAGCGAGCACTCTGACGAACACATCACATGGAAGTGGAAAGCCTCTGCTTTCTACAGCCGTCTTCCCAGGGACCATGCCATCCACTTTCATGTGATGTGTTCGTCAGAGTGCAGTCGCAAACGCAAATGCGGTGCACTGCTCCTTCACTGAGTTAGTTCCCGTGCAGCAAAAAAGAAACACATGACAGCCACAAATTCACTGCTTTATGCAGTCTGTAGATACTTCCAAAGTTGATGGAGCTAGAGATGAGATCCGTCTTTTGGGGCAATATGGGGCAGTGGGGTTATTCCTTTCTGGTGAACTCATGCTCTTCACACTTTTTTACAAGCACAGTCCGTGGCACGCCGAGTCTCTGTCTTTCGTATAGGATGGGTATGGGGACAACCATATTTGAAAGTGAGTTATTCACTCTCCTCGCACTGGGTGCCTTTGCAGCCTTTTGCATGAGGCATTACAAGTTGTCAGCCATGCGTGTCATCCTGCCATGGGGGATTCGTTCTGCTGCAGCCCAGCATTTTGAGTCTTTTGAGGCACAATCTAGCTGATCTCAGGATCAGGTGCCAGATCAAAACCAGACAAGTCTGGGCACACCTGCGTGTCCAATCTGCAGCGGCCACGTCAAATGAGTTTATCTTCGAGCCAGCTGGAAATGCTCAGCTGTTGAACTGGAGTTGGATGCAATTTCAACATCATTCAACAAAGGAGACCTCTGTATAGTATAGTCTAGGTCCTCTTTGATGACATATAATGTGTCTTCTTTCTGCAGGCCTGCCCGCGCACACGTGCAAAGCCCGCGTCTCAGACCTTGGGGACAGCGATTCTAATCAGAATCCGGGCGTTCTTGGCGGCAAGGCTTCCGTCCTGATTGGAAGACCAGGGCCAAAGCCCTCTTGGAGACGCGTCCGACGGGGAGGCGGGCAAAAAGGAGGACCAAAACAGTGATGTAGCCACTCATCACACTCACCCTATCGCCATATTGTCGGTCAAATGCTTGTAAATGTGTGAAGATTGGTTGGTTGGAAGGGCTTGGTTGCATCGGTTTCTCTGCGCGAGCCGGATCCCTGACTCAGGTCTTCTAACAAATCCAGGCTACTCAAGCGACAGCTGCGGAGTGCAGAGTGCCAACGCTTGCAATAGCCCAGTATGGAAGGGCAAGGAATATGTTGATCACTCGATGGACTTGATGCATAGCATCTAGAATCTAACCAACCCCAACTTCCCCAACTCGTAACTAAGCATTCCAGACTTGACCAGAATGGTCCGTGGCTTTCTTCCGTTGGCTTACTTCATGCCACACACAGAGAGGTCATTCAGATTGAAATTCACAAAGCCATGTTTGCGGTGCCACACTGCTTGAATTCATTAAAACAGGCCCGGTGACGGTTCTTTTTCAGTTCCTGTCGCTAAAATCAGCCGATTATCAAATTTACCGTGCAAACCACCAGGACCAGAAGCGTGGCTGGAATGTTTGGCTGCTTTTCACAAAAGACCTACGCTTTCTTCCAACCTAAGAGCGATGGCCTCCAACCTAAGAGCACTCTAAGCTGAAGCCCCCAGAATTCACTGACAGCACCCCCAACTTCACCCTTGCTTACCCATGGTCCGGGGTCCAGTTTCCCGGTCCGTTGCCTGAAAACATCACCGCTGGTGTGCCCAACCTGGTCACAAACGCCCGTCCTGATGCAAATTATACATACCCATGTCTTTCCTCGGTCCGGCGCTGCTCGATCTGTTTGTTGCGTGACTCATTTCGGCGACCTCTTTCTGTTCCAGATTCTTCAAGGGGACCTTTTGGGAGTTCCTGATGTAATCAACTGTCACAAACCTAATTAATATGACCCCAAGCATCCTCAAACGGCCACTTTGGCACTCAAATGATCTCGGCTTAGTGGACCCCCATCAGGCACACGAAAACACATTCAATTCACACCCATTTCAAAAGCCGCAACGGCGAAGCAATCAAACAAAAATACAAAACAAAACACATGAAACAAACAGTGACCAAAACAAACACTGGGGGGGTGACCATGGGCCGTTTGTGTGGGGGACTCGGGGACCCACCCAAACTCCGCAGGCGAGGCTCTTATAGTCCCAAATCATCTCAAGAGCTCCTGGCCTTTGGCCCTTGGCAGTATGGAAGGCTTTGCCACTCTCCCCCACCACGAAGTCTGTCCCGAAGGTGTGAAGCCTCACGACCGCATCGCGCACGTCGTCCGTGATGTCGGCCACCTCCCAACCATAGGGCATCTGGATGCGCGTCTTCTGCCCGGCGGAATCACCACCTTGATTTGGAGGCGTGAAGTCTAAGGTGGCATAGTAATATCCTCAGTTGCGCGATATGAGACGCGAGCGGTGCGCCAACCAAAAGGCAGTTGGCGCATAGAATTCGAAGGAAACACAAAGCAAATGAACCAATCGAATGGATTCAAGGAATCAATGGATCCAAGGAAACACAAACCTCTATCATCTTCTGCAAATGAGGATCCATTGTACTCCACACTGTTGGCTCTCTGTTCCTCTGTAATTTGTGGCTTGTCTGGACCCCTCACTGCGGGTGGTGGGATGCGCTTCTCCTGCAGGCCGGTTGTGCCGCTGCCTTCAAAGAACGCTCACAGAGGTTGTATACAGAATCTCTCCGATTTGGGGATCTGTGCTGAGCATCGTCAACATCTTTCTGAAGTTCTGTCTGTCTGTAGGTGAGCAGGAGTGTGACATCAAAGTAACAGCCCAACAAATCAACAATCAAACATCCATGTTTTGGGCAAACTAGGTCAACCCAGCCACCCAAAGATTCGATGGTACCGCTTATCGAAAGCATCCTACAGGAACTCAGACATGCAGGATTCTGCAGGGAATTTCATGAGAAACTAAAGGCCTTTTGATGGCCTTCCATGGCTCTTCAAGTCACTATATATATATATAAATGGTCTTACTTGGTCCATCCACGCAGTCGGGCCTTGAAGAGTCGTTTGTCTATGGAAGTGTTCATTTGGCCGACGGTGAGGCCAAGCCTTGTTTCGAGCGCTGAACCTACAGAACTCCGGCTCTACGGCACCTATAGCCTGAATGACACCAGGTTCAAGAATACTTACTCGAAAAATGATAAAACCACGCCCTTTTCTGACACAAAAAGGGTGAACTGAACTTGATGACAATATGTTAATTGATACATCATTAAACCACCTCAGATATCCTCAGATTGCATTAGATGATCGTGTTCTATATGTATTCTATAATGTTCTATATAATCGGTCAATGCTCTACTTGACTTCGGTGTCCTGGACGCTCTTCTTCTTGGGATCTGCCCGCCGGTCGTCCCGGCGGTCGTCGCGACGGTCATCCCGGCGTCCGCCGGAGCGGCGCGAGCGGCTGCGGGGGGGAGGGCTGTAGCCTTGGTGCGGCACCGGCACTGCCGTCCGTAGATGGCACGTAGATGGCCCCCCGTCCGTGGGGTGGGTCCCGTGGACGGACCCTAACCTCTTTGCAACAGAAAGGTGCCTAAAGTCAATGTCAATGTCCTCAATCCTTCGACGTAGAAATTGGGGGCCGTTCTCAATCAAAGGCACATGATCGGAATGAAATGGAAAGAGTTCGGGATCAGCTCAGAAACGTCGTTTTGTCTTTAGGCACCACCGGGAGACAATGGAGTCTGCAATTATTCTAGCTGCAGGATCGGATGAAGCCTGAAGCCCGGAGGTGCAACAAGGGCAAACTGTTTTGCCAACGACTTACGATTGAAGGAAATTGGGCAAACAACATATAGACAATTATAGACAAACCGATTCCCACAACCATTGACATGGCCTGAATGAAGGACCTTTGAACAGTCAGGCATAATATAATTGTCTGGACACCTCTGCTGCGCAATTCACGCAATTTTCCACCAAACTAAATGATCTAAATGATCGACCCAAAACATACCTGCAACGTCATTCATGGTTTCATGATGACAAATTCCCAAAATACTGGCCCGCCCAAGCTGAGCCATCCGACGCCGTTCTTCTTTCCCTGTGCCCATCTGCCCCCAGCTTCCCCACCCAGCGGCGGCTCACAGGGCTGCGTGGGCGGTCACGCCACGAGCGATCGCCGCTTCTGCTCCGTCCCCGGCGCCCGCCGCCGCCACCGCCACCACCGCCGCCGCCGCCGCGGCGCGAGGGGCTGCGCCGCCGGGAGTCGCGCGAGCGCCCGCCCCGGGCGCGGCTATCACGCCCACGAGGCATTTTGCGGGGCGGTGATGCTGGTGTAGGTGTGGGACTCGAGGGACCACGCGGCCGGGGGATCTACGCATCTAAGTCTGATGGCCGCGGCAGGCAGTGGCGAGCGATCTGGGGATGTGGAAGGCAACGGATTTGAAAAGCGCGAGAAATCAGCAAGTCGGTTGGGAAACTGAGCAGTGAAAGGCCAAACAGGCCAATAGTTCTCTTCAAGCTCTCTCAGGGCTGAGCTGATCGTGAATCACCACTCGCGCGTAGCGCTTGTACACCGCTTTGAAGCCAATGCCCATGAAACCTCCAGCGACTTACAAGAAATGCCCTAAGGAGTTTGTAGTCGAAGCTTTGAAGTATTGCAGTCCAACATTGGCGCTTCCGTGGATGCTCATAGCTGGGCGCTCCGGCCAATGGTCCGTTTTTGCCCATCACCCTGGCAGGTGAAAGGTGGGACAAACATTTTGCAAATGTGCACATCTTCTTGTCTGACGTTGCCCAAGTTCCAAGTGTTATATGGTTTCAATCCCCCTGATGAGAATGTTCAGCTGCCTTTCAGCTATTGCCTATCTGCATCACCAAGCAACAGGGGCACAAGTGTCACCCAGCATCTTCAGAAGCAAAACAGGATGCCTTTTCCTTCTCGTCACTTCCGGCCCCCCAGAATTCCCCACGTTCGTGCCTTGGTAGACAAGCCCACGGATGAGAGTCCAAGGACATCCAGCGCGGTGAAGCGCCTCCCAGGTGATGCAGGGCCATGCTTGTGGTTCGAGCGGAATTGTGTCGCCAAAACCCTGAGCTTTAGGGAGGTATTGGGTTTCGATACCTGGACCACCCGATTCAGTGCGATATTTCAAAACGCGGGAGAAAGTGCCATGGTAGACTAAACATTATATTACCCAAATGACATGTGCAGTGATGGGGCGTCCGCGGCGTCCCCATAGAAGCAGACTTGGACAAGAAATACACGGTGATCTATTCCGTCTATTCTGTTCTCAGGTGTCTGCCGAGGCTTCAGCTTCAGCTGAAGTGTTTGCGTGAGGTGTCCAATGTATGCCTTGAATGTTCCGTCCGCAAGTTTCCGCCACTGTTTCCGCCATATTCCCGCAAATGCCCGACATACCTAGAAGATCTAAATTGCAAAAAATCATAGCCTCGGACTCAAAAAGGTTCCTTTTTCCGTCCACCGGCAGGTTTTGACTCTTGAGAGTCGCAAAGGGCGTGTTCATGTTGTTGCCGGCTTTTTTCCGGAGCAGTTTTTGCTCAGGCCTGTGACAGCCTGCTCATTCCCATTTGAAGCCATCCATGGCCCAAAACGGGTTTTGCCCCCTTGCCAGGTGCAAACCCGTTGGCCAATCTGCTTGGCATATTTTGACACAAGTTTGGAGATTGCAGGTGTTCTGTTAGGTTTTGTGGCAAAGTAAACCATCTGTAGCAAACATGATTGAAAAAGTAGGCATGAGTGAATCAGTTTGCAGGATTTGTCAATTCTGTTGCGCCAGGTGCAGGTCCAAAGCACAAAGGTTGCGCCATCTGTTGCATTTGCATACCTGCTCCAGGTATATTTGGATGATGGGTCAGTGGCCCAAAATAAAGGTCACTCGGGCTCTGTGTGCACACACACCATAAATAACAAAAACAAATATATTTATATGTGTGTGATTGTGTGTGTGAGCCGAAAGCCCTCCAACAAGACTTTAATCATGGATAATCATGGCCAACGTTAACACTGTCACCCGCGAAACCATATTTGTTGATTCCTCCTGGTCAACAAATGTCCAGTGGCATTCTTTGAAGAATTTAGTTCCAAACAACAAGCAAATGAAGATCATTAAGCAACCAAAGTACCTCATCCACACAATCAATCTCAGCAAAGCGGTGGCGGTATAGCCTCCCATCGTGCTTCACAGCCAGGCCACGTTGATTCGGCTCGAAACACCTGGACCCCAAGGACAGCGTCCCCAAACAAAGGCACTGCCTATGCCTATGGACGCCGATGCACTTGCCTAACTACTTGCCTCATCTCAACTGAGTGTGGAACACTTGCAAGGCACCATCATCCACCTCGCTGCCAGCCGCTCTCAGCGTGACACCGTGTTGCACATTGCTCAAGAAGGTGCTGACTCCGTCGATCGGCGCAACCGGCGGCACGGCACGGACACCGATCGCATGACGTCCATCATCCAAGGCACGGCATTCTGCAAGACTTCGAAGAGATAAAGGTCGGATCCTGGAAATTGACAACAATCCGGGAAACTCCCCAAAAAATCTGAGCCATGTATAACGACTCATATTCATATATATATATATACTGTACACATACTGTAAAATATATACCGTATACATACTGTATAATATGTATAATATACATATACAATATCTATTATCCCCTTGGGGATTACGGGTCAGGTTTGGGCCTGGCATTTTAGTTATAGTCATAACTCAGCCTTTGTAGCCACGGTGCACCACAGAAAATACTACAAAACCAAAGGCCCAGGGAGACCCATCTAAGTGTACATGGAAAAGCGGGACACAAAATCAAGACCCAATAATATGTAAAACATGACCTGGCAGTAGACTGTTGCATTCCCAACAAAACATCAAAACCTATAAAATCAAAACGTAGACATCTAAACCAAGCTCACTATAAAATGAACAAACCAATAAAATAACATGTAAAACATGGTTTTGCCGCGCCTCATGTAAACCGTGACCACAAAAAGTATCTATAAAATATAAATCCAGGCCATGGCTAGATTGAGAGGCGAACAATAAGACTCATTATAGTGTCCGTGTATGTCCATGTTATTTACATTCTATAGCAAAACGGCATTCTATAGCAAAACGTTACCACATGGTCCCCTATAAAATGCCCTGGTCTTTTGGACCTCGAGTTCTCTATTCTATAGAATTTATTCCCTGGAGGGTCAATCCTTTATGACTGCTTTGCATTCGGTGCACCTGAAATGTTCGAACATTCGACGAAAAGGCTAAAGACACACATCAAACCAAGCTCACTCTTCAGGATCTTCGCCCAGCTTCGCCCTTGGTCGCCCTGCGGGCGAACTGCTTCTCCAAGATCGACCTGTCGGTCGACGAGCCGAGCCGTCCGCGGCATGGGCGCCATGGGCCATGCTCCAGTTAAACCCGAAGAGCCAAATGGGACTGGAATATTGGCCGATCAGTAGTTGGGGTCGTTTCAGCGGTCATACATGTATACAATGTATATATATATATTCCTTGCATGGAGTGTCATGGGGGAGATGCTCCATGCGGTCGTTGAGCGCTTCATTTCGCCGTCCAAAGGTTCAACTGACAAGAACACCTTCCGCAACAACTTGCCGCTTCCGCAACCAAGGTCAGTAATGTAGAATTGTGATTCATAAACACCCCACATGAAGAGGTGTTACAAGGCAAATTGGTGAGGATTCATTAATCCATTTCTACCTGGACCATCCTGTCTGGGTGTCCAATGGACATCTCTAAGTAGTGTAGGGTAGTCCATTGGATGAACCAGGTACCTCACCCAATACACCTGAGGCATCCTGAGGCCCTGGCAGGAATCCCCTCGTTGAGGGTTCCAAGACCTGGGTGTGTCGAGAAATGCGATTCCAGGAGTCTTTTTTCCAAACATGTCATGACATGTAATGACATGTAGAGGGTTGTGCCATCTACTCTGAAACCATGTAGCAACAATGCAGTCGTCCATCATTCATGATTCGTTCAGGGCAATTTGCTCGATGCATTGCGTGCGTGCCGAGCTGTGAGACATGTGACCACTGCTTTGGCCCGCGTGTGACCACATGTGATGCCAAGACCGTCAAGATTGGACAAGTGATGTGGTCACCCACGTACCCACTTGGGGCATTCCTCTGACCTCCCTCAGATCGGCTGACCCCAAAGCGCCTGTACAGCATAGTAGCGCTGAATGGTTCGAACGACGACCTGGCGAATCATTGAGTCTCCAGAAACGATGGACATATTTTAGGTATAATATAAGTTATATTGGCTTTTGAGTAGATGGCACAAAGCCTAAAGGGAGGTTTATATGGACTCCCATCTAAACGACGTCTTGAGGTTTGTGCCATCTCTGAAACTGTACACCCATGCATCGCACACCCATGCATCGCACGCATGCTGTATACTAAGAACAGGCAAACTACTCCAGTGATCCGCATCGGTCTTGGCCCGTTTTTGGCAGGATGGACTCAACACACTCCTCCGATCTCCCCTGGCGCAACGCAAGGGTGTGCAGCTTTCGCGGTCACTTCGCGGTGCTCTGCCAACTGAGCCTTCCTATCGACCGGTCATCATGGGCGACCCAAATCGTTCAAATTTACCAAAGTGTGTGTATATATATATATACACAGTATACATATTGTTTTTGGTATTTGGAAAACTTTCTTGAATCACTTTGGCGGCAAGCAAGTTGTGAGACCCCACCAGGTGTCGAATCTTTTGGTGCCTCTGAGATTCGACCAGCTCTGCAAACATCAGCTGCGGTGGCAACTGGTGGGACGTCTCCATTAGACCGCTTGGGACCTCCAAGTCCCTTCTGAGTCACCCTGGTTGTGTCCAGCCTCTGCCACGCTTTCCGACATCCGCACAGATTGCTTCGCCGCCTGGCGAAAACAAGGAAAGTATAATCCCTAGGGCTCCAAGTACCTTCTAAGAAGGTGTTTGGGGTGGGTTTAGAGGGTCCGAATACCTTCTGAGGAGGTAATTGTTTAACAATTATGCAACATCTATGTGTCGGAGAGTAGCACTTGTCAATGAGGAAGGGAAGGGCCACATCATATGGACATCATTGAATATCTGGCCTGCTTTTATAGAAGTTGATAAGTTGATTTTGAACAAATATTACTTTCCATGTTCAATCACGAGCTTCCAACCTGACAGCTTCAAACGCTTGCGGCACCCTAGAATCAAACCATCGCTAGCGCTAGTGAGACGCTCGTCGGGGAGTCCTTTGCAGAAAAACACTACATAATTAAACCATCGCTAGCGCTAGTGAGACGCTCGTCGGGAGGTCCTTTTCTGAAAAAAACAATACATAATTAAACCATCGCTAGCGCTAGTGAGACGCTCGTCGGGAGGTCCTTTGCTGAAAAGACATTGCATATATAACCATCGCTAGCGCTAGTGAGACGCTCGTCGGCGGCCCTTTGCAGAAAGACAATAAATGATTAACCGTCGCTAGCGCTAGTGCTCCTCGAGGGGGGTTTGCACAGAAAAAATACACCAAAAAATATTACCTGCATTTAAGGAAAACACTGATTTAACAGAGTGCGACGGTCGCCCCCTCCTAAAACCATCGCTAGCGCTAGTGAGACGCTCAGGGGGGGTCCTGATTTCGCTGGACCTGACTCAAAACACTGTCCTTCGCAGAAAGTTTTTGCGACCGTCGGTACTTAGAGGCTGCTCCGGCGAAGTGAAAACTCCACTAGAACCATCGCTAGCGCTAGTGACTGTTCTAAGAGGTTGCGACGGTCGCAGCCTGGTAGATCACTGTTTTCTTTAAAAGCAGGTAATATTTTTTGGTGATTCTTTCAAGGTTCCACCTGGCACCGACCATCCCCATGATGAAAAGCTTGGAAACCTGCTCCTTCCTGGGAAATCCAAAATGCAGGGTGTGTGTACGGAAAGGGTGTCAGCAAGCACTGCTTCACGAGTACCTCCAAAATACCTTCCAAGAAGCTTTGAAAGGTTTCAAAAGGGTCCACCCTTCCACTAAAATTGAATGGTCCGTGAATGAGGCCAGGTTCCACGAAAGTCCTGGGCCTTGGCCCAGTCAGAGTCAGTAGAATAGGATTTGCAAAACCCTTTCTGTGCTCTGCCCTTCCGTTTGTTGCTGGGAATTCTGGTTAGTGTGGGAACCCTGGGTGGTGTTGGAACAGGTGCGGGACCCGGTGTGGGAACCCTGGGAATCAATATTTTTTGGAAATCAACTTTTCAACTTCTTTAAAAGCAGGTCAGATATATGTATATAATTGTATATATATATATAAATGGTGCATTTAACAAGGAAGGGGCAGCCAGGTTGTCTCTGTGGAACGTCCATGCGGCTAGGGTCAAAACTCTTTTGGCAAAAAGTTGGTTTTGCGGATGGAGATCACCTCACTATCCACCTCGGATCCTAAGGAGGTCTTCCTTGTACTCTACTCAATTTCATTGACCATTTGACTTGAGAGTTGAAGGTTGGTGAGGGCTCTGTCGAATATCCGACGCCAAATCAACCTCGGGAGAAGCTCACAAAAGTGTGACATCTGTGCTCCAACTGCAGTTTCGAGGATCGCTATTGGGTTGGAGGCCATAGCTATTAGGTTCCTTAAAGATCCTTAAAGTCCTGTTCTCGACGTGGTGTTTTCTATAGGGGTATGTTATGTTTATATTATGTTGGAGGCCATTGTTACGCTTTCCCAGCTGCACCTCCTGCACGGCCTGCGGTGTTTGAGATGGCAGGGCTTGGCCCTGGCACAGCAAAAGGGTGCGGCGTATGGATGGGGAAGCTGGGAGGCAAAGAAAAGGAGGGTCCTTGAGTCTTCTATGAGTCTTCTGTAGGCTCCAACTCCAGACTAAATCTTTGGTTATTATGTCGTTGTCGTTATAAGTAATTATCTGCAGATCTGGTTGACCAACATGGACATTCCCAGAAAACCAAAAGGGCAACATCTTCCAACCTTGTTGAGGCTTCTTGACGTGAAGAGTGTATAAAAGTGTAAGGAAGTGTGCCAAACAACCACAACCATGACAACAACCACGACGACATACGACGACATACGACGACAACCACCACCACCACAACAACAACAACAATCACAACCCGCCCAAGAACAATAGCCTTGAACGCATCTCTTCTGTGTTCAATGGCGGGTTCTGTTCAATGGAGCGAAGCCTGTGGAGATAGGATCAGGTCACATCTTTTTACAAAAAGTGCTGCGGCGGTTGATCTGTCTTCAGAGGTTCAAATTGCAATCTGTTCCTGAGATTCCTGTGAAGCTGGAACACGACATCCCCATCCAGCCCTTGCGGCCCTTTCGATTTCGCCCCCAGCCTGCCACATCCAAGCCATGGCTTTGCCAGGCACGGCACCTGTGCGATGCATTCGACACGGGTGCCATGCCTGGCACGAACTGGATTCCCATCGTTACACTCGATGAATCAAGGAACCTGTAAAACATGTATAGCATATATAAAGTAACTATTATATTTCATGAACTAATCATGAAAGTGGATGGCACGGCCCCTTGGATGAGCATTTTCCCAGTGAACAGGTGTTTTGTTTTCCGCTTCCATGACTATTTCGGGGAGTGTATTATGTGTATATATATATATATACAGTATATATTATGGCAAAGGTGTGCAAGGTACCCAAAGTACCATCCCATCTAACACCAACATCACCCAACATTCATACCGCGCTGCTGGCCTCTCCTTGGCGTAAGAGTGGCAGAATCTAGTCGAGAGAAACAGCCACAAGAACTATACCTTTCACTGCAAACTGAGGGATGGCTTTCACGAAGCGAATGGCTCGTCCCTCCAACGAATTCATGCCATGACCCTTAATTTCCCGTAATACTTCAAATCCATGCACCTCCAATTTTACATGACCCACCTAATTCATTCATGCCCACTAGTCCAGTTTTCGGATTCTGCTCGGTCTGGCTGGTCACCGCCCAAGTTCCTGGCTCCTCACCAGCCAGAGCGGTGGAACATCCTGTTCAGGAAGCCCCACCACCTGCGAACCGCTCGGACGAGGAAAGGAACCCTTGCATTTGCAAACGGCAAACAGCAGCCGCAAAATGGCAATTGTCCTTGATCTTTCTTATCATCGCCGATCGCATTATATTCTGTATATGCTGTAAAAACATGATCGGTTTATGTTTCTTTGCGAGAGTTGACCCATGTCCAGTTTCGCTAGTGAAGTTGACCCATGTCCTTGAAGTGCATGGGGTTGTCTGCGCTGGCTGTAAAAACAGGCATTCACATGTTAATCAACCCCTGGTCCGTCCAGTTCAGAAAACTCATGTCAACAATTACCGCTTTGTTTATAGGGAACCCATCACTCACAGGAGTCTTCTATAGGTTCAACCTATGTGAGATTCTTGTTCAATAAGAAAATGAATCATTAGTGAATGGATGGTGAACCGTGTTGAGAGCAGAAAGTACGCTCCGCAAAAGATTACAATAAGTTTCTCGCGCCTAGCTGAGAAACTCTTGTTTCTTCCCATCGGACATTTTCATTGGTGACATCATGTCCGCATTTCGGAAAGCATACTCGTCACCACGTCCGCCACACCACTGGTCACAGGAGGTTCTTCTCCGGGCTCACATGCCGTGAACTTCGCCCGGCGTTCACCCTCGCCTGAGCCGCCTGGACTGGGTGCAAAGGCGCTTCAAAAGCCACCGCCTGGGTGGCTGAAACAGCATCCGTCTTCCGTTGATGGAAGGATTGTGGTGCTTCCGCTGTCTGCAAGCTTCGGCCAGCATCATAGGGTACGAAATAACCCTCCAAGGAGAAACACACAGTTGCACCAGGGGAATGGGAAGTAAGAAAGAAACTTGCGTATATTATATATGCGAAGACTATCTCAAACTTAAAACAAGTTTATCTCGGCATCTAGCTCATCATGAGCAAATAAGATTTATTAAGCTGCTCCACTGCTCCAATAGGCTGCGAAGAATCTCAGTGTCCAATCACAAGTCACTCAACCATGTAAAAACATGTTCGACACTGTGTGCCATGTTGCCTACTATTCGGGAATCATAGCAATCAACATACCTGCTTCACCCCTCAGCTGCAGCATCAGCTGCCAAAGCCCGTCGTTCGGCGATCAGCTTGGGACTGCACCACAAGCCCGCTCTCGGTGACCACAAGGGCTGGACCTCGCGCGTGACGTCGAAAACTCCGCGCGTGACGGAGACGGGACAGCGGAGTTTCTCCGTCCCTTCCGGCCAAACCTGTTCTGGCATGGGGAGTTGATAACGATGTTCAGCAGGGACATGGGATTGAAACAGAGTGAAAAAGGCGTGGCTTGAATGGATTGGCCATCGAAAGTCCACCAGGCCAACACGTGCACACGAAGAGGAAAACCCCGCCTATAGAGGAAAGTTGAGCCTTCTCCTTCTATTTCATCAGTCAGTGAAAGCCACATCATTCACATCACCACTTCACGAACAACCGAGGCACGGCCATCACTTCCAATCACTCGACCTCAGGACTCGGACCGGTTTGGAAAAACCTCGTCCCAAAAACCGGGATCGGATGGGACGTCAAGAAAGACGCCGACGCAAGGCGTTGAGCTGGGTGAGTGGCTTTCTGCTCCCCAAGTGGGCAACCCAAAATGGAGTTTCCATGGGTCTGGTGTCAAAGTCAGGGGTTAGAAAGTCTGCTTCGTTAGTCAGAAGCACCTGACCTCTTATAACTACCGAAATCGATTGTTCCACTTGAAAGTGCGAAACATGCAAGTAAAGCAGCACGAAGCAACGCAAAGCTGCATGCAAACTAAACTCGCTCAAAAGGATGTTCAGCATGATCAGGCATGTCCGTTCCCGTGTGTATAATACATTATTCATAACCCCAAAACCGTATAGTTAGTTTTCCGCAAATACGTGCCCGCCGGCTTGCACACCATGTATTTGCACGGCCACACGCGGTGATTTTGTCACATGTCGTTGGCAGCGCTGGCTCTGTGATGAGGAGCCAATGACTCATAGCCCGCCTCATCGATGCTAGTTTGACCGAACACCCACCAAACAAAAGAACGTATACTGTAGTATACGTCATGAGAGATGACAAACTACATGGTCTTCCAACAGGAAGCTCTGTTGGAGCATCACATCACATCTGCTGCACTTGCAAATCTTTGCCAAGGTGCTGCAGGAGGGCTGGGGCCAGACCTTGTGGTGCTGCTCTCCCCATCTGATGAGAGAGCTCTCTTTAGCGTCTGACTTGATCAGCTATTGCAAATCTAATGAAGTACTTCTAAATAGATCTAAATAGTTGCGGTCAGCTGCGGAACGCACATCAAGCAAACCAGTTCAACTTGACAAGGGTTTCAAGGCAATGCATGTTAAACACAAAGCAAATGGTATAGTGACTGACAACATCTGTGTGGACGAGTTTTGGGAGGTTAGTCCCAAGATTCACCTAGTGATTCATCATGATGATGCTCCCTATATCTATGTACGCCTGACTCAATTTATGAACAGGGGGTTCTCCACTTCCAAGTCAGTGAGTCGGAGTATAATTGTATAACATATTGCTTATGGCCTTATGGGACCTGTGGCCACAGCAAAACAAACAGAAAAAAGGTCGTCCCACAATTCCTCACAGGTAGAATTTAATGTGTGTGTCTTAGAATCAGGACACCCCCAAATCCCGCATTTCGTGAACGTGAACATTTAGCATGTCTATTCTTTACCACCAAGACAACGAACTTGCCCAAGGTCTGCACTCGCTGCCTTGAGCAGAAGTGCTGGTACCGAAGCCAGTTCCACCCTGTCGAAGCTGGTGCATGCCGATCCATCGGGGGCACGCCGATCCATCGGGGGTCCGATTGGATGCCATGCCTCGTCGATGTTGGGTGATAGGTGGTGGGGAGAGGTGACGGTGAGGAACGGCTTGATGTGTCACAAGCTCCATGGTCTTCCATGAAAAATGAACATTCGGATTAAGCGATATCCCTAACCCAGTTAGCCGTCACAAAGCGCTTGATGTGCAACCATATCTCGGACGAACCACTGAACGCGTAGCATCTAATCAAAAAGGGATCTCAAACCCAATTGATGGATACTCCTCTAAACTCAACTTTATCTGAAAAACAAACTCGCATCCGTCATCCCACTCACTCACACACACACACACACGAACAACTTCCTCAAAATCAAACAACTCAACCCATCCCAAACCAGTACGTACAGCGACACCAAACAAACATATGTAAAATAGATTATAAGCGAATCTATATATTGAATCAACACAACTTACGGGAGGATGATTCAGGTGACCACATGTCTGAGCTCTTCGTGATTTAAGTCGTTGGTTTCCTGCACTTTTCTCCGCCTGTTGCAAGCGAACAACGTGTTTGGTTCCCTACTGCTACGGATTTCTCAGCAACTGATCAAAAAACCAATCAGTGGATGGGCAACACCCCAAAAATATGATGGCAACATATATAGCCAACCAAGCTAGCATTTGTCTGCCCGTGCGCACCAGTCAGCTATGATGCCAGTCAGGTTCCATCAATTGATCAACTGTGTCACTGGTGACATGGAACAAAAAACACCTGAAAACGCTGGAGGCAGCCGCCCATGGGGTGACATGTTTTTGTTGAACAAATGAAGTACCACAAACCCACAGCGAAGTGGAACATCCAAACATGTGTATGTGTAGAATACTTGGGGTATATCCCATTACCAGGGCCCAGTGGTGATGATCGTTAGTAAAAAGCTTGTTCAAAAACAATGATGTTGTTTACCGGCTGTTACAGGTATACGGTATACCCAGGGAATACTTACAGTATCTACATTGACCCCTTTTCAACGACCCCTGGCCTGATCAGTGTCGTCAGGTATTGGCCATAGATATGGCCTTTGAACCACTGGTCAGTTGATGAATAGAGGGTACAGTAGATTTTGAGGATTTCTAAAGTGAAGAACCAATAGGCATATGATGGCACATGGTACCAAACTCACCTCTCTATGATTTCAAAAAGGCATCATTGGTCGCTCTATGATGTCTCCTGCCATCGTTTGTTCTTCACTCCTTCCAGGCCGTTGTCGGCACCTCATCCGTCCCGTGGACGCGCGGAAACCGCGCGCCCCCCGTGGGCACCTCTGGTGTTCCGCTCCCTGTGCTGTTGTTGTCATCTGGCCGAAAGCGCGAAGCGCTGGGGGCCAGGCATCCGATGATGCAAACCGTGCAGTGGTGCAGTGTCAATGACTCCTTTTCACGGCACTGAGCCATCTGCGTGAGGACGTGAGGATTGACACTTTCCTGTTTCGAGGTGTTCCCCGATAGGGTCCACTGGGTAGATGCCTGAACATCCTCCACAATCGTCGACCATTGGCACATGTGAGGTAGTTTCTTCTTCTCCAGCCTCCAGATTTGACACTGTCTTTAAACCGGCAAATATGCGGCATATCATATCAATAGAAGAGCTCTGTCTCTCCCTCTCTCTTGTTATTGTCGTTGAGGCTTCGATGTGCGCGCACCGGCGAACGAAGAACGTCAGGTATGTCCACGAGTGTATGGACGTGGAACCTTGGCCCTGATCCATTTTCCTTTACGAAGAGTGAGTCGGGGGGTCTCTACATGGATCCCTCCCTTTTCAACCACCTCAAGTGACCGGCCTGTGGAGGAAGCATCCTTTTGCTTCGAAGATGGCTCGGCTTCAAGGCACAGGGCCAGTGCGATGACCAGGGACATTACCTGAAGGAACCATACATCATATATTGTCCTTATTAAAGCTACACTGGCAGCTCTAACAATGACGGATTCGTCCTAGATTGACAATGATTGCTGATTCTCAGAGATTACATGGTCAAGTGGTGACTAAAGTGATTCAAAACACAAGGCAAACAGCAATCCCAGAGGGGCAACTGGATGTTGACCGGCTTGCAGGACCCCAAGCGGAGAGATCCTGTAGGCAACTTCCTGCCTGACAAATTGACGTTTGGTGGGTTCAATTCTGACGAACACGGTTCCCAGCATTTCAGTCTATATGAACACCCGCTTTGTTGGGGCACATGTGAGCGCCTTTGCTGAGGTTGCTGACGCTGCTTCTGTGGAAGGGACTGGCTTCCTTTTGCAGCTCGCCTCCAGTTTTCAGCACTCACCCCTTCACGGTGCTAGCGTGCACTTCAGGGAAGCCAGTTGATGCTTGGAACTGGGGCTTTGCACTGGTAGCTGGATGTTTTTGGCTTTGCCGGGCGGTTGCTGTCGATGCCTGTCAATGTGCACGATGTTTTACAAAACATGCAAAGTAGCCCCACTGGCCAAAAAAGCGCACAAAAGAGAGTACACAAACTATAGTTATATTTAAAGTAACTATATATATATATATAATGTCAATGGCCAATTGTTGAAAGAAGGGCCTCCGGCGGCCCTACAGGAGAACACTTCGGACATGCGTTCAGAACAGTCGGAACAGGGCATTGCTCACAGGTGTTTCATCAATCTCCCCGAACAAAAAGGCACACCCAATTGGCAAACCCTGAGGGCCCAAAAAGGCATCCGATTCCCCATTCCGCCAAGGTGCCAGGACAGCTACAACCAGTCCTAGCCACCAACCTGAGCTTTGCGATCCTTGTCACAGGTCCCCGACCCCCGCTGTGTCCTGAACATCTTCAGCACATCGGAAGCGCAAGCATTGTCAAAGGTACATACAATCTTGGTCAATTCATCTGCCAGTTTGACAAACATGTACTAACACCAAAGCCCTGAATACGGTATGTTCACCGCCAAGTCAATAACCACAAGGTGACGGAAAGGCTTGTATACTGTATAACATGCGCCTAATGTTCAGGCTTGAACCCTCTGGGCCATCGTGGGCTACCCCTTTGCCACAGCCAGAGTTCTGTTGTCATCACCAACCGTCAAAGGCTTGCTGAAACTTTGTGGCACACCAAACCGCTAAGCACCCATCCAACAAAAACAAACAAATCCATCCCAACGCCATGCCAATTCCATACTGCCAGGGCTGCCAACCCCCTTGGCCAAGGTAAAGCCTGGCACGCCGAGGGTGCCCCCAGTTCTTTCTTGGAGTGGCCCCCATGGATTTCCGTGGGTGTTCATTAATGCTTGAACCCCAGGTTGTATGCGAAATGGATGGCTGAGGCAAGGCTTGCTAGGGGGGGGGTTGGAACCCTGCCGGGGGGTTCGAGAAGTTGGAACCTTGTTGTGGTTGATGGAACGACTTCCGCAACATGTTGGGCCAATTCTTAAACTTTAGGATGGCAAGTCCTTTTCCTGGCAAGTCCTAGGTTGTCTCCAGCTCTTTCAGGTCTTGTGAGAACGGTTGAGGGCTGAACGGTTGAGGGATGAAGGCAGTTTTCCCTCCTGATTGGAGGGTTCAATAACGACATGCGGGAAGCCTGCAAATAAATAGATCTACAGTGCTACGGATCTATATATATAATATAGTCGTGTATATAAAATACGTATATAATAGCACAGCTCAAAACCAAGGAAAGGGACACATCAAATCAAGGAACCACTGCAATAGCGGATAACAGTGGCACCAAGCGAACAACCAATGTAGAATGTCAGGGAGCCACAGCAAAACTCATCAAAACTCTGGTTGGGGGACTCCGTGTAGCCCAGTCTGAATATAGGCTCGTCTCGTCCCGGCGGCTGCCGAACCGTGTAGCACCAGAACCGTCCTCAGCACCGGATCCACGGTCTCCCTCTCCCTAAGCACCGTGGGTCCGTGGGATCCCCGGCCAAAAGCCACTGATCCCAAGGGAGAGGCCCAAGCTCGCACCGATCAGAATTTGTAGGCAGCTGTGCCTCAAGAGGCGAACTGAAGCCGCTTCTTGAGGCGCCCAGTAGCACTAGTAAGGCCAGGAGCCCCGTTCCTAGCGTCCTTGCTCCTAGTAGTACGGCCAGGAGCCCCTAGTAGCTTCTTGTTCCTAGTAGTAATGGCCTCCAACCTAATAGCGGTGGCCTCCACCTAGTAGCATCTTGTTACTAGCAGTAATGCCAGGATCATGGGAAGGATGGTTGCCGACACAAACCACACACACATGATGATGTGCTTTGCGAGAAATGGGATTTAAACTGTCACCATGTCAAAGCCACATCTTCCCCCATGGTCTGCGCTGGAAGCTTCATCCCTTCCAGCTCTCGCACCTCATGGCACCTCTCGGCACCATCTCACATAGAAACTGGACAATGTCTGGTATGGAAGGACCGTGACACCTGTCACGGTCCATGGAAGGGCCTTCGTTCCGGGCGAGTTCCTCGATCTGCCCATGTCTTTCCCAAACACTCCATGGGACTGCCATAGGACTGCCGCCCCATTGACCCCCTAAACCACCCCAACTGATCGGCATATATGGCAGTCCCATGGAGTGTCTGGGAAAGACATTGGTGTTTCGGTAACCGGTCTCCGTTTCGAACGACGAACGACGATCTTCCGACCTCGTCCGATCCGACGACCTGGCACGGCGGGACTCGAACGACTCGAATGACTCGACCATCCCGTGCATGGCATATTGACCAATCGGGTGGGCGTGGTTCACCTGGGTCAATGAATAGTCATATACATTAAGCTTCTAGGAGCAAAGTCATTCCAGTACTCATTCCAGTATATTCCAGTCACATGGATGCCAGCTGCCGACCCCGAAAACCGCTGAAACGCGAGCCCAGTGGCTGCACCACCGCCCGGCCGCCGATGTTCACGGCCAGCGGTCCACCAAAGCGCGTCCGGGAGAACATCACCTGGCAGTGACAAGACACATGCGATGCGCAGCTGGCTGACCCGCCACTGACAGGCGAACCTGCACCCTGAGGGGGTATCTTCTTTAAGGAACACATATGATATCCGCATGATCCCCCCCAAAAAAAATTAGAAGACGTGTGCCCGTTGGGCTCCGTCACAACAGCATACATAGGCAACGCTGGGGGTGTTCAAACAAACACTGCGATGTTCAGAAATTTTTAGTGAAACAGGGGCAGCGCCAATCTCGCCGGAGGCACGCACAAGGCAACCAGCCTAAGCACCGATGAAGGCTCTGCGGCGGTCCGTGAGGCCGTGGGGTGCACAAATTGATCACACAGTGGGCTATCTGCTCGTCTCTGCCAAGTGTTGGTCGTTTCTATGGTGGGCCCTTTGTCAGTTTGGAGGTGCCGCTCTACGATGAAACACCCCTGCTCTAGCAAACCACGCCAAGTGGCCACACGTAGACCAGAGGCACCACGTTCTTGGCTTCTAAGGGTGAAGTCGATATCCCTGGCAAGTCCTGAGCTCGGAACTTGTTCCATTCTGCAATTCTGCTCTCAGAAAGAAACACCCTCAAAGATGTGCCCACCCTGGTTGGTAAGTCTGGCACCTTGGAAATGGCGGTGAATGGATACAAATGGCACCTTCAAGACCAACCCACATTGCCTCAAAAACCCGGTGCCTTCGAAGCATGCGGACGCATGGTAGGACGCCCGGTCGCCCCCGCGGAACCGGTTTCCCACCGTGGTTGACTCCAGCGATTCACTTTCAGCCAAAGGTTCCGGGTCCATGTGTGGTTGAAGATCAAGGAGGTGACCTTGGTAACTCAAAAAGAGGCCATTTTGGCCTCCAGTCTCTGGCCATTCAAAACACGTTTCTCCCAATCCTGGGGTAGATAATCAATGTGCATCCTCCAAAAGCACGATCTTAGAGTATATCTAGTTTGGAATGAAGAGTCAAGAAGGGTTTACTTGGAGAGGGGCAGCTGAAACCTCAATCAATGCGCTGGAGTTGTGTGAATCCAAATGGCGGAAGAACTGGACAACATGCCGATGCACAATAACCCCCTTCGTCCGATGAACATTTGCTGCAAACATTTTGGTGACCTTTCCACGAGGATGAGAAGAATGGATGTCCGAGGGCTGACACTGAAGGAAGCTTATCAGGTCAGGCTCGTTTGCTCATCTATTATAGAGATCTAATTACATTATTGAGCAGGCGCACGCTTTGGGCCAGCCTCCTTTTCCAACTAGCCACACTCCTGTCAAACCTCAAACCAGGGCCCAAACTGGTCTCCCAAAGCTCCAAGTTCTTTGAAGAGAGGCACCGAAACGACTGGATCTTCCACTCCCTGGCGATGCTTTTCAACCTCCTGATAACTTATCCTGATAACCCTTTTCAATCCCGGTGTCTTACGAAGAGCCATGAAGAACCTGCGTACAGCTTGCGGCACCAAGAATCTACTTTGGAGTGCTCCTGTGAGGAGGCAAACAAGATCGTGCTCCTGTCGATGGTTGGAAGCGAAACGAAAAAAACCATCCACCTGGCGTCAATTCCAAGAAGCAAGTGAACACCGTCGCCAGAAGAGCGCTCGTTTGCGCGTGACCGCTGGGCATGCCACTCCTGAGCGTTGTTGTTTGGTTTTGTGCGTGGCTCAAAGCTCAAAGTCAAAGACTGGAATCTGGATGAACCATGTGAATGGGGCACCAAATGACAAGTTGCCCTAGTTGTTTTTGAGGTGCTCCTACCCAGCATAATTGCAAGCTACGCAAGCGACTGGTAGTAGAGGAAACCTCACGAGCCGGGCACTTCCGGTGAACAAAGCGAGCTGCGATGTGCTCATCTTGGGGAAGTGCTGCGGGTAGATCCCACCTTGGAGCGGAGCGTGTGGCAGCGTCCAAGTAGTTAGGTGCATTACCGCTGGAGACCCCAAAGGAGCCCTGCTAAGGGGACATTCGCCCGGCCAAAATAGTGCTTGACACGTTTTCATTGTCTGGTGATGTCTGGTGCTTCCTGGTCATTTGCAGCCGAGTCTGAGTCATGCGCTGTCGGCAGCACCACGTGGTCTTTTGATCCATCTGGCCTTCCAAAAACGTGTCGAGGATTGTCGAGGTCCGTAAAGCTGATCTACCCTCAGACTGTTCTGAAACAACCTAAGACTTTGCTGGCCATGCAAGGTGGCGGTTGTGACTGTGACACCGTGCCTCCTTCCCCACCAACTTGCTCGCCAGCTTCTTGAAGAAGGCGTTCAGCAGCTCGTTGGATAAAAGTAAGGCCTACTTGAACGCAGCAGGGCTCCAGAAACCAATACCTGGAGAAGGGGTTGTGAATCAGGATGGTTTCCTGAACTATACCTGGTGGCTTTATGGTAGTTGATTCTGTCAGTCGAGTCTTGGCCCCGCTCCACACAGCCAATATGACTCTGGACATCGGAATGTTTCAACTCGACATGCAGCCCACGTGGATCCTGCTTGTGCAGGAGCCAATTGGTCCATCGGGCGAACCAAACGTCTCAGAACCGAACACAAGAAACCAAGAGTGCCCATGGGCGAACCAAATAGTTGAGACTTATTGAGTCTTCCACAGGCATTCCATATGCATCTGATCGTCAAAACCAGTTGTCCGAATCACCTTTGATCAGCTTCGCGAGCAATCACAAAACCATCCCCCCGATATATAAGTTTGATGGCCCCTACCTTAGACCCCCCCCTATCTCCACATACCTAGGAATAATTAGCAATTATTCCTGGGGCCTTGAACATAGTTTCAGGATAATTATTCCAGATGTGCACCTGATGCAGGAATATTTTCTGTCATTAGAAATATCAACTCGTGGAACAGATCCAAGACAGATCAACACAGGCTCGAAAAGCTTCGATAGTAGCTTCGATTATGTAAATTATTCCAGGGATAGTTGGCATGAAATTATTCCTCCTGAGTCTCAGCATCAAGAGACCCCCTTTAGGATTATTTAAA
This sequence comes from Durusdinium trenchii, assembly GCA_963970005.1. Lineage (NCBI taxonomy): Eukaryota > Dinophyceae > Suessiales > Symbiodiniaceae > Durusdinium > Durusdinium trenchii. The sequence continues at coordinate 164,319 of CAXAMN010028461.1, read as the reverse complement.
TAAATATTCTACCGTCTAATTATTCCACAAAAAATATTCCACTATGTGACATGCCCCCCTGGAATAAATATTTAAGGGAGGGCCCATTAAGTTTGCATCGATAGTGATAAGTTTGTGATCCGGTGGTTGCCTCTCTGCGATTTCCCTCTCCGCGGCAAGAAAACAATGGCATCAACCAACCAACAACCTAGGAAACGGCGGATATGGCTTGGCCGAGACATGGGAGACACTTGTAGGCTCCAGCACTCAATAGTATTCAATAGTTAAACAGCTCACACATACACATATCATTGCAATTCGATCCTATTTGGACGTATTTCCACGGTGACCTGCCACGTGTCGATCTTCGCCCCGAAGAAACCGTCCCCGTCGTGTGCTTTCAGTTGCCTCGAGCAAGGCTGCTTCTTGAGACCAAAAGATCAAGGCATAGGACCCCACCGCGATATACCTCGAGGGGTGACGCCGCGGGCTCGATCAACGGTGGATTTGACACCCTTTTTGGCCTAGCCAACAGGGTGAACAACATCTTTTTCGGGAGGGGTAATTGAACGGTCTACATTAAGACTTGGATCAAAATGAATCGCTTCAAAACCATGCCGTGGCGCAAGATAGATTATGGCAATTGATGTCTCACAGCAGAGTCAAAAAGCCAGTTTCTGCTTTAGTATCTGCCAAATTGTTGTGACTTGTGTTGGTTGGTGTTTGGACTCTCCAAAAAGGATGGATCAAGAAACAGTGGTTTAAATCCCAACTCCAACTTGATGTTTGGGAAAGCAAAAAGAGTTTCAAAAGCAAAAAGAGTTTCAACATGTTTCAAGCATGTATTCCGCTGTATGCTGTGCTCATTTTCCATTGCTTCCCTCTGCAATCCCAGCTACGCGGTGTAGGGCATGCTGCGCATCACCTCAGTCGCGGTCTGGTTGTTTTGAGCCCAGAAACAAAAGTGCAATCACCAAACCAACACACCAAACCCACAAGTCGACGTGGAAGATCAAATACAGAACAGATTAGTACAGTAATTAATTCTCCCCTGAAGGAGGATGCGCTGGGTTATGGGGGAGGGTATAGTACTTTATGTGCGTTCCCCACGGCGAACAAACTTACCAGCAAACAAACTTACTGTATCAGCATCAAGCATCCTCAAAACCTCCCTGGCTGCTCTTCTAGATAAAGCGGATGGTCAAGTGACCATCAGTAAAGATCGTGCAAAAAACTTGCTTGAAATGGCTTGTGCGCGGCTGCCAGATCCAAACAATATATGCTAGACACGCAAGCAACCATACAACCATGGAAAACTTTGGCACTACCGCGAAAAGCTTGTTGGCATCAAAGCTGTGTTTTCTTGCATGTTTTTGGATTGATATTTTAATTAATACCGTTTATTCATCTGATGAATTTATATATTTAAACATAGTTAACAATTCTTAGATATTCATCTTATTCTTGCTTGAAAAGGGACCTGTGACTGTCAAGCACACAATTTGGTGGCTGTGACTGAGTGACTTCCTGGGCCCCCAACATTGGATGGCAAAAGCTGGAGGTCGGACCGCTCCTGCAGCATTGGAAGGACACATAGATGGGTGATGCAGGAGAGGAACCCAGGAGTTCACCGTTGGAACATCCGTTTCACAAACTTTCACAGCCGCACCAGGAGAGGACACCTCTTCAGGTGTCATTTTTTTTGATGGTAAGGATCCTTCGGGAGAGGCTGACAGGAAGAAAAGCATGAAAAGGGGGGCCATCTTGCGATTGGGTGAGTCTTGAGGAAAACAGAGAAAAGTATAATTATCTTCAGCTTTTGCAGTATTTGGTCTCTTGCGAGGTGAAACACGTTTCACTCGTCTTCACTGAGCAGGACAGCATACTGTACACTGTACAATTGGTTGAAATGTCCAATCTGCTTTGAGAAGATGAGCCTGAGGGATAGGCGACGAAGCCGCCTCGCTGAAAAACACATATACGGTCATGACGGTCTTTCAACGCGCCAAGGAATGACTATGACGAGACTATCTTGGTTTTGTCATGATTCTGCAGCCAAGCCAATGCCATTGGTAGTCTCTGGGCCTCTTCTACCGGCAATGTGTCCACCATCCGTTGAACAAGCTGTGGCAGACTGGGCAGCAAGCGATGATGCTGAAGAAGGCACCACAAACCCTCATCCAATGCCGCCAAGTAGTCCATAAACATCCTCTCCAAACCTTGGGGCTTTGCACCAGCTAGAGGAAATGCCCAATAGTTCAACCTTGCTTGCAGAAAAATCACAAGGAAAGTCTCTTAGAGGCGTGTTGTCCAAACTAACGAGTCCAACGAGTCAACGGCAACCAAAAGGTTGCAACCAAAAGGTTGCCAAATCCTTTTTCAAAGCAATGGTTGAGGATCCATTCACTTGCCACCATTTCCACTCTCTCCACATCAACCCCACAACGAAGACCCTCTACCGGAGAGGTCTCGGCCCAATCCTTCTTGACCAACTCAGCGGAAAAGCAGTAGCGCTCGATGAAATTCAACTTCGCTGAGAAGAAATGCAACATTCGTACGTCTTCTTCACTGAGCTGACCTCGACCTGACCGTGATCTCTTGGAGACCTTGACGGCAACATCTTGGGAGTTGAACTGTTTCTCAAGCTTGCTTCGAATCCAAACGAAGCTATTCACATGGAACAAACCCTGCACGACCTCGGCCAAGAATGCCTTGGTGAGATATGATCTTGGATACGCAAACTTTGCAGACCCGTCACGCCCGAAGCTGTGCAACCACAACGTGCCCTGTTGGGATCGCGCATTCAAGACATCCACCTTGGATTTGCTTAAGGAACCTGAAAAAGTAATAACATTCACAAGAATGAATTTAATCATAGGATGCCATAGGGAAAATAAAACATAATAAAACATCACCTTAATTAAGCTACACCAAGCTACAAGATCTAAGGTGGTCTGGGTGAAGCGTTCCTTTTCATCCACTGTAGGGTCTCCTCGAACCAGCGGCATGAAGAAAAACCGATCCCAACATGGGCATTCTTGCTGGAAGATTTGCACTAGTGCCTGAAGAAAATGAGTGCAAACATCCAGACTTTCTGTAGTGCAGCGATATGCGGTCAAAAACACAGCTGGCATCGTCAATCTCAAGAACGCAAAGAACCACCCAAATGAAGGTGAACCTTCTTCAAAAGGATGAGGTGAGGTTTGCCTGGAAGCTGCTTCAAAAGCACTTGCAAGTGGGTAGTGAGATCTCTCAAAGACAGGGAGCTCGGTAAATCGCAAGAAACACGCTCAGCTGGCTGGCCCGTCTCTTCAGGACCATCCACTACCAGCACACTCTGCGACTTGGAGGAGTTGTTGCTTTCGTCATATGGCTGCGCACCCGCAAAGAAAGGAACTAGAAGATTGAAGCAAGCATAGTTGTTTCGTGCCAAGGCCACGTCCAAAGCTGTTTCCCCCTTGGTTGTTTTCAGCAGCTCCACAGGTACTTCATGTTTCTGAGCATGTTTCACAAGCTCATCGAGAAGTTCAACATGCCCAGCATAGGCACAAATGTGAAAGGCAGTGTTGCCATACTGCTTCTCCCGTTGTTCCACATCCACTAACCTCAGCCATGGCTTTTCCGCCGTCTGGTGCGAAAAGCGGCTCAGGAGGAAACGCAAAGTTTCGACAAAGGTGCCTTCCTCACAAAGATGGTGAAGTAGCGGCTTATACTTGAACTGTGGAAAGGGTTGCTTGCTGAATGTCTGGAAGTAGAACTCATCCTCAGTATCACCCTCCAGCCATGTTGCATGTAGTGCTTCCTGAAATGCTGCATTCCCAGTGACTTGCTCTGCAAATTCAACATCATCGGACTCCATAAGCATCTCGGTCACCTGGCAGAAAACTTGCCACTTGTGGTCACGCTCATGAGGGACTTCAAACATCTCAGTTGCCACATATGTTGTGGGATCATACAAATCAGTGATCATCACGTGCACGATTCCCAACATGCTTTCGCCAGCTTCGTTGGATTCACGAGCTAGCGAACCCAAGGCTTCTTCACCTTTCTCATGTCGCTTTGCTGCCTCCCTGAGCTCTTTGAAAGATACCAAGCGGCGGAAGCGCCATTTTGGGCGACGAAAACGATCATCCAAAGCTTTGCTTCGCTCAATGTTCAAGAAGCGCAAGCCTCGAGGCAAACAATTTCCATGTTCGCAAGCAAAACAGGTGTCAACAAAGTACCCTGGCACTCGCTGGTACTGCTCTTTTAACATGACTACAAAAGTTGATGTCAAACTAGTACGGCCCACAGAAGTGACTGTAGAGAAACGAGACCGTCAACATTCCCCTGGTTTGATCACATTCTCTGATGTCATGTCATTGCTTTTTTATATGTGTATTGTCTTTAAAACCTATTTATCGTTTTGCAATGAATCAGCCATGGTTTGCAAAAACGGGACCACTCATTACATTTTTCCTTGGTTGCTTTTTAACATCACATACTAAATGACTGGCAAGTGGTTGGGGGTAGCTCCCTGTTTAAAGATGTTTAAAGGGGAAATATGGATAGTCCCGGCTCTTTAGATCCCTCCCAAGCATCAGCTATACGTGAGGACCTTAAATGACTGTCCTCAGGTGTGCGCGCCTCGCCGAAGGGTTTCCTTCACGATGTCCTCGTCACTGGCCAAGACACGCGCCAGCTGGTGTCCTTCCAATTCAATATCCGGCTGTGTGAGACCTGTGTTGTGGGTGTAGCCGCCAGTGACACCACCTCACGGAACAGTGACACCACCTCATGGAAGGCCCTTCTCCAAACCGAGGGCAAAGTTTTGAGACTTCAATGAGAAGGTGTTTTCGCTACGTCGAGAAATAGTAGCGGAAAAATTTGAACTTAAAGTTTATGGACAAGCAAAAGGTGCAAAAGCATTAATAGGCCACCATGCCGCACCATCAGCACTAAATTACAAGAACACCACCACTCTTACACCTCACGCACATGTCACTTCTTCCCAGCCCTGGTCACCCGGCAAATTGCAGTTGGAGTACAATAAAAACATTCTGCTGTTTGGAACTTGGAGCCTGGGTGAGCGCACAAAACCCTGTCACCAAGCACCATAATCCGAGACAGAATATTCCCGATAAATAAACACTCGCCTATAAAAAAGAACGCCCGTCGGAAACCCCTAAAAACGGTTTAGAATGGTTGAGATATGTTTTTAAATTGGCGCCCTTTAAAGCTGCTACTAAACTACTAACATTGCCATTGTCTTAAGTTTTTTCTTTTTGATCTACAGTATTAGGTTCCAAAAACAACCCTAACTGCCCACCTATGTCCCCTATGTCCACCCTCTGTTAGTTGTTAGTCTAATGAAGAATCACTATGTTAATAAAGGTGTTTGTAAGGGAAAAAGGAAGACCCTTCGATCTGGAGTCTTTCTCTTTTTGATGCAAGTACGAGTTTTGTTTAAAGGATGTTATGTAAAATATTGTAAAATTGTCCTGGGCGAGCCCTTCCCAGGTTTTGAAGCTCTTCCCAGGTTTCTGGACGAAATCTGCACTTCAAGCTTCACAAAGCGCTGCGCCTGCCAGGAAACTTGCATTTCATATGGAATTAATCAATGATTCCATTCTCCTCTCACTGACCCTATTTTGGACAACCCCTATTTCAGGGACCCCCTATTTAAAAAAAATGCACCCGAGTTTTGTCAATAGGGGAGCCGTGTTTAATAATAGGTGGAAGGAATTATTCAACTCGTACTCACTGCTTCACGCAGCTGAGCCACTGAAAGTGCTTCCAGTCTCCAGGCCTTCTTGCAAAAAAACATGCAGCTCCATGTTGTAGACGCCAGCGGCAACTAAGTAATTGGCCACTTCTTGGGCAACTTGTTGCTCCCGTCTGTCGAAAGGGTTCAGCAGAGTCACTGCCATCCCATGCTGCTCAGCGCGACCCGTCCGCCCCACACGATGGACAAAGGTATCACTGGTCGTTGGCAAATCAAAATTGAAGACCACCTTCACATTGTCAACGTCCAAGCCCCGTGCGGCTACATCTGTAGCCACCAACACTCCTGGCTTGTTCCTGAATTCAGTCAAGGAGGCCTCTCTGCTGGCCTGGTCCATATCTCCTTGTAAAATAAATGATGGTATCCGGAAGCGGGCTAAGGTGGACTGGACTTCAAGGCAGCCTGCCTTTAGGGGAAGCAACACTCTTAACCGTCAAACAATACACCGCGTGTACCGGTCCCAATCGCTATCCCCTTCCAAATGCCAGTTGAAATTCAATCATGCATGGGATCCATTTTCAGGTCAACAACGTCCGGCCTTGGTATTGACGAAAACGATCAGTTTCTGCTGATCGGTTAGCTGGCCGATCTGCTCGATCAGTCGTGTGAGCTTCTCACGCTCGCTGCGACACACATGAAATTGATGAGTGATGTTTGGGTTGGCAGCCCTGCTTGCATTGCTGATTTCGATGATCTCCGGATCCACCAAAAAGTCACTTGCCAGGAGCTGCACCTTTGTGGAAGGTTCCCAAGTTGCGGTGAACAGAAGCGTCTGAAGCTTCACTGGTCTATAGGACATGATCTTCCGCAAATCCAGTTCAAAGCCTTGATTCAGCATCCGGTCGGCTTCGTCTAGGACTAGCACGGCGAGCTTCTCTAAAGACAACCTCGTGTGACCACTGCGGGACTGAACATCTCAAGTTTCACCAAATTACATCCACCACAATCATGAACAATTGACAATGGAACCCTAAACGTGCCAAAGGTATATAACATGGATCAATAACAACTTGAGAGAGGAGGGGGTGAACGAAAGGTAGCAGGGAATCAGGCGTAACCCTGGACGAGGCGTAGTACCGTCGTAGACACTTCAAAAACCATCGGTTTTTACAAGGTTTTTGGCCGGACAGCCACAGAAAACCCTGCAAATTGCGTGGTTTGAGGCAACTCTTGCAGACTGGAGGAGCTGAAAACACTTAGTGTGTTTTGTAGGCGTTGACAAAGAGCCACGCCAGGGTGGAGTTGAAAGCGGGGGGGGGCCCGGCCTCTAAAATGAAATGTCGGAGGGCGATTCTCAGTGAGATGGGTGTCCACTATAATTCATTTTTGCTAAAGCAAAAGGAAAACTCAGGTAGGGTAACCGCTACCTTTCGTGATATAGTCTGAGCATCCACTTGCGTTCCAAGAAGTCCAGCAAGCGGCCAGGCGTCGCCACGCACCAATGAACTCCCTGAGATAAAGCCTTCTTCTGAACTTGCACGTCCACACCGCCATAGATTGTGACTGAGCGGAGCATGGTTCTGATGTGGGACGTCAATCGCTTGCCCTCTTCATGGATTTGGTCTGCCAGTTCTCGGGTAGGTGCAAGAATCAACAGGCCGTGGTGATCTGTGCCGGGTGGAACTGCAACGAGGTGGAGAATTTGCAGGAGGCATTTGTCGTGAAGCAGCTCTGCGAGACGCAGACGTGCCCGGATACGCCAAGGAACTCCCCAACTTCCGACCAAACGGGAGCTGCATCAGCAGAATCACTGCCTCATCTGCCCAGAATGGACCATGCATGATGGAGTGTACACAAATACATAGATGATCTGAAATGTCATCCCCATACCTTAATCAAAGTGGTTGTCTAAGCTGCACGGCTTGGACGGTTAGTAGCTTGGCTTGAATATCTTGAGGCTGTCCTAAACGATGGACTTTAAAAGCAAAGGATGCTTTCGTCACCTAAGCAACTGGCACCAAGAAGGCCAGTGTCTTTCCACTTCCCGTGGCGGACACTCCAATGACATCCTGGCCTGTAATGATCGCCGGCCAAGCATACCTGAAGTTGCTACGCCGCTCCAAACTAAACTTGTGTCCTCCAAACACTTCAAGTGTGTTGAGCTTTCAAGAGGCCTGGTTAATCCTGCAAACACTTAAAGCTCAACAAACGCTGATGGCAGCCCGAATACGCCTGAATCGGTGTCGGCCTCTCAAAGCCAAGTGCTAGTAAGGCCTTCTCCACGGCAGGGCGAAAGCCGCACTTTTGAAACTCATCCCATGGCGCCATTGAAAACAATTAGGTCAAATTTAGCTCTAGGGTGGAATATATATATATATACTATTATTGCAATATGGTTCTTGCAAAAACTGAAAGCTCATGCAGCTTGCAAAACTGGTGCACATCACTCATGGAGATGCATGGTGTTCATCCTTAATCCAGGAACAAGCCGACGGCCAGCCGAAAATGTCCTACCAACATATTGTGGCAAGTGTGTCCCGCTTTAAAAGCTCAGCATAAAAAAATTGACTCCTGCTGTTGATAGACCAAGTGGAGCAGCAGGACCACCGAGTGTAGATTTGAACCCTCTACATCCCTCTACTTACTGGGCTGGCGGTTAGCATAATTATTCAAGCCTGGTCAAAACGTCCAACCCTGGAAGTACGAAGCCCCGGAAAACATGAAACCCGCAACCCCGTCCCATTTGTCTGCTCCTCTTGAGCTGCATGCAAAGTGCCCATGGCGCCACGCTCCGTTGCCGATGCTTTGGTCACTTAATCACTTTGGGCAACGGCCTCGCTCCCATTCTCAGTGGGACTCTTTCTGCAAAGGTGCGACAGTGAACGTCAACTAGTTCATCACCAAGGAGCAACCTTCAAAGCAACACAAACGGGAAAAACAACCAGCACCATCACCATCCCAATGATTGTCCACTGGAAGCCCACAAGCACTGCAGAGTAGTATACTGGAGACCCCTTGGAAGTATATAGGTGGTATATGGTTGTGTAAGAAGAAGGAACATATACAAACATGCATCGGTTGGGGATCAAACTGTAAAATAAACATGCTATCACAACAATTGCTGGCTTCTTCCAACCCCAGAACTTGATCTCACTCCGGCCGGGCGGTCAAGTATCTTAAATGAAGGAGCCGGGCTGCCAAGCATGCAAACCATGGAATGGACTCAATCTGACCGTTCTTCAACGACAACATCAAAAAGAACCCGTTGATGTCCATTTGTCCCGGCTAAAGTCAAGAGTGGCTCAAGCAGTTGTTTATGGTTGTTTTGTTTGTCAAAATGCTCCACTGAAGAGAACATGAACAACACAACAGGGGTGTCCAAGCACCGTGCCGTCAATTTGATATAGTTTGATGATCTATGCTGTCTATGCTTGCAGTTCACAAATGGAGACCATGAGGCTGCGACCGGACCCGAAAAGTGAGAGATGAAACGAAACGAAAAGCTGCGACCAGCAGTTCCAAAGGGGTGGGGTTGTCGCTCACAAAAAATATCAAACATATCGTCCAAAAGATCGTCCTTTCAGTGCGACTTTGACAAAACTAAGATCCCACACTGGCAGGACCTAAACTATCTCGCACGATGGGCTCAGCCTCCAATCGCAATGGCCTTGGATAGCACGGGACTTCTTAATAGGAGTTGGCAAATCAGGATTTGGGCCAGATTGGGGCCAAACTCAGCTGAACTGCTAAGTTGACTGACATCCCCAATGCTCACCTGCAAGCCCAACACTCAACCTCTTCAACAATAGTATTAGGGCCATTGGGTTAAGGATTTGATGATTTGATTGAGTATTCACATAGTTTCACACCTTACAGATCCTTACAGCAAGTCTTGGCACTACAAGTTGTCCCACGTTCACCATGCCGAGCGGCAAGGGCCCGTGCTCGAAGTGTGCAGAGGCTCCGAGTGCGGGCGTCACAGCACCCGGTGCGCGCGGAAGCGCTGCTCCGAAGGGAGTGGCACCCGGCTGGATTGGAACCTGCTGTTTTCAAAGGTCAAAAGGCGGTTTTGCTGGGGTGGTGGGTGGCACAAGCGGGTACAAGAACCAGGTCACTCAGGTTCTCGATTTGTATAGAGGTGATACCATTGTCATTAATATACCCTAATCGTCCTATACGTGCGTTGCCATTAGCCAATGATGTCCACTGGAGTGTGGTTTGATCGCCATGGACTGATAGCCATCCAAGCTTCAAGCAGTATGTCCGCACGGTGCCTTCCTTTCCTCTTGAAAGTGCCATCCAAACTGCCCGTTGAATTGCAGGCACTATCAGGCACCCCGTTTCCTCTGATCTCCCCGTTTCCGTCGGTCCACCGCTGCGAGCTGGGCTGGCGGTCCAGACGTCCAGGCCTGGCAACGCCAAAGCTGGAGGACGTGGAGAGCTAAGGTGCACCATACACCCTCGCAAGCTGACATAGAATATAATATTAAAGTATAATTGAAGATTGGCAGTGGGAAGAAACTGTTCCGAATTCAACACCAGTGTTGTCAGGCTCTATGCTAGGCTGCAAGGGTGAATCTGCATCCTTTGATCTGACGGCGTCTCCAAGAAATCTTCCCAACAAACAGACTCTACATGAGCGGTGTCAAAAACCAACCAGAACTTTTATTAACGATTATAAAAACCTTTTGCCAATCCCTTCGCAACGCTTTCGCGGCTGCATTTTTTGCTTTCGCTGACCCACTTCACCCAAAAACCTCTTTCGCTGAACCTTTCGCCGAGTTTCTGCTACTTACATCTAAGCAAAGTATCAGCAAAGGGGAATCATTCCTAATCTGCAACCACTGCTTATGCCACATCTTCGCGAACCTTTCGGCAACCTTTCGCCTGGTTATCAGGAATCTTTGTTGCTTTTGAACAACCATTTAGATGACATGCTTTGTACAAAAAAGCTCTTTCGCCAACGCTTTTGCAACAAAATCCATTCATCGAAAATTCAGAGCCTTTCTCCAAACCTTCCCAACTGCAGTTTTCCTTTCGCAAAGCATAATCTTAAGTCCTACCGTAGAATTCTTTCGAGGTCACATGGTCCGTGGCGGCCAAACGGTCGGCCAACTGTGGCGCGGTGAAATCCTCAAACGGTGGCCGTTAGAAATCCTCAAGAAGGACTTGCGTCTGGGGATCATCCTTCCTCTTCGTTGGTGGCTGCAGCAAGTCCTTCAGTTATGGCTCCAACGCACATCGGAACCATCAAAAGAGTGTCCAAGCGTAACATCATGATGTTGACAGCGGCGGCTTTAAGAGTACGTGAATCTGACATGTTCTTGTTATACCGCCTTGGGTAGTTTCAATGCACATGTTGGACCTGTTGGACTTTTTGCCATCTGCCCCTTCTTGGACCTGTATGCAAATCGCTTGAGAATGGGCCCTAGAAGGTGGCACAAACCGCTTGCTCAGGTTTGCTCTATGATATGGCTTTGAAGACCTGCAAATGGGAAGGGGTGTCACTCAAAAGATATCAGGAGCAAATGTTTGACCCATCAGAAACCCATCAGTTTCTGGATTTGTTGGAAGTAGACATCCTATGACTCTATGACATGACTCTCAGTTGGAGTTTTTGTGCTTCGTGCTGGGCCGCGCCCTACGAATGTGTCACGCCATGTCGTGCCAATACTTCCCTTGTGTGACTTGACGAAACGCAACATTAATTATATATATATGCGGTATAAACAAATATATATATATATTTATGGTGCAGCAAAATGCACGCAAGTCCAAGCTGCCCAAGCCTGAGTTTCTGAACGGGGCCATGATCCTCGGGGATGACACACTGAAATCTTGGCCGAAATCTGGGCTATGACGTCGAAATCTTCAAATTTTCACAAAGAACCCGTGTAGAATCATGCGAATCTCCAGCACTTGACCAGGGACTGGATCTTGGGGGGCCTAGTGTGTGGGACAAAAATTTGAATGACTTGGCATTAGAAAATGGTGAGACAAACACATCAGGAGTGAATCGAAGCAAGCGCAGTGGTTGTCCCGCCTGCGCCCCACATGGCATCAAAGTAGGCACATGGGCTTATAACACATGCGGCTTCTAAGAAAAACGTGGCACTGGGACATCTAATCTGACCCCATCATCACGATCACTTGGCCGATGATCGGTTTGGCATGCTCTTTTTCTATATTTTATTCTTATTGTGTGGTGATGCCATTTCTAACCCTCTCTGTGCTGCCAAATTAGGGAAAGCGATCGAATAGCAGGTTGTTTTTGTGCTGCTACATGCTCAAATTACGCACCATTCCTTGCTACATCGCTGGCCGGGCTTGCTCCAAAGAGCTCCAAGTAGCAGCTGTTAGGATGTTGGTCTTGTTACAGGCCCAACAGGTATGCACGACAGTGCTGCTGCTGCGGGCTAGAAAGCAATACTTAAGAAACCTAGACTATATAAACCATCTTTGGGACACATCATGGGACCACAAATGGATGATCTACAGTCAACTGATTGATATATACAGTCATCAAGGCTAGGGTTAAATCCATGCTAAGCAAATGCATCTCATGTTTTCGCGTCGTCACTGCAAAGTTCAAATATCAAAGCTGTTCGCAAAGCAATGACAAAATCAACGTGCCACTTTGTGGCTCTTGTCAAATCCTTCTCTAATCAATGGCGCATAAAGCACTCACCAACTCAGTTCTCAGCAATGTTGATGCTGAACCTTGGGGCAACGGACGCGTTCACAAATTGGTGGCTAAAAGGCCCACATGCCCAGGGTGAGGCGAAAAGGCTCAAGGCTTGAGGGACAACCAAAGACAGCGGTGGGAACCACAGTCAGGACCCGCGCAGGGAAGTGGAACACCACCACCTTCAAATGGAATGGAAGGCCATGCTATGAAACATGAGATGGAGGGTACGGGTACCAACTCAATGGGGATGAACCTCCAAGTGGACTGCTGAGGTGTGCTCAACAAGTGTGTTCGTCTCGCAGTGAGATCTTCATCTTTCCAAATGCACCCTCTTAGAAGTGGCCATTTCAGTGAACTGAGGGCTGGCAGCGAAAAAGGAGAAAACATGGATTCGCGGCTGGTTCTCTCAACATATTGGAATCATCAATTGGCGGCTGGTGCAGTGTTGATGAGTCGAGAAGGGTCCATGAACGGGGGTCTTGCTTGTCTGATGCAAGAACCACCGGTTGAAGCACTTGGCTTGGGATTCAGCAACACATCCAATGAGAAGCCATCACTATCGGCTGCTTATTAGATCTGCGATCGGACTTGTACCCAAGCGCACCCGACGACCCTTTTTCCAGCACGACGCATCTCATCGGCGCCTGCATGCTGTTTGCGTATGTTTCGGCCAGGCTTTCTCCTACTCAACAGATCTGAACAGCGACATTTCTTCAGAAGAGGAGACTTCAAGCCGAAGCTGTTCAGATCTGTTGAGCTTGAAGTCTCGGCCGAAGGGCTCGGCCTGAGAACCACTGCTGAGCTTTGGACATGCTCAGCCTTCTGGGGAACCCGGAGCACAAAGCTGCCCCCTCTCGCGGCCCCCGAGGACCATTCAGAAGTTGGAGGCTTAGAACATTGCAATCAATTATATAACTCTTAGTGACGCTTGTTGCTGTGGCAGCGCAAAACCATCCCCTCATCTTTGGAGAACATGGTTTTTGGCTCTCAATCAAGTGCATTTGGAAGGCCAAGGGCCAACTGTTCCGGGGCTTCGGCAAGTCGCTGCGGAAAGTTGTCGTGTGTGAAACAAACTTCTCGTGGATGGTAAAACCATCATCTTCATCTTTTGAATAGTATTGACAGTTGGCATGACAGTAACCAAACAGGATCACAAATCATGCCGAATCACTCCACCGTCGAAGAAAACTGATATTGATGTTTATAATATTTTATAATTAAACATTGTGTTATACTGTTTTTGTCTGTGTTGCTAAAATTGTGTGGATCGTCCAAGAATGCGAACTCGGCTAGTTGCCCACCAAATCATCGTAGTCGCCCACCGTTCGCGAGAAAAGGCACATTTAACCCTCGATGTCCACCCTTGCCAAAGACTCATATGACGCGTTACGCTTCTGGCTGGGCCACGCGCATGTTTTGGGGGGTCACCCCCATCCCACCATGGCCGATCTGCTTCGGATGCCAGAAGAAGGCTGACTGGGTCAAAAACGTCTGAAAACCTTTACATGTCTAAATATGGTTGTCTCATTAGCTCGTTGTCTTCAAAATGCCAAAGAAATATCGAATCAAGTTTTTTAACTTAAACGCACCGTGCTTAACATGCGGAGAGCCACCACGGATGCAACATCCATATACTGTAATTAATATGATCCTACGAGTACTGTGGCACATTGCGTGCTTGCGGCCAACATGGGCCAACATGCAGCATGGAACCATATGGAACCTATGGAGCATCGTCCCAAAGCCAGTTGACGATGGCGGATGGGAGCCCCCGATGAACATTAGCAACCAGCTTGGTGCTGCATTGCTTGGCAATGCTCCACCGGTGCCTGGGCGACTTGGGCCAACATGGTCCTTCTGTGTGAAACTGAAACTGACTGCACGACATGAATCCTTAGCACGCACCTCCTAGTACCGCACAGGGCAAGGAGAATTGGTCCACTGGGATGTTCACTGATCCCCTACGTTTGGGTGTTGACCTCCACCCAAAATGTTTAGACCGCGGCCGTCATCCTCGGTGCAGGTTCAGCTATACCTGTTGTCAGTCCAGGTCTGCCAGGGCACCACATGTGTCAAAAAGCAGCTGCGGGGCGCGTCGAACGCGTCACCCGATTCACCGAATTTCGCCGCAGGGCTGTGGGCCAGTGAGACAACAACCCAAGTGCACAAAAAACTGTATGAAAATCACCAAATGAATTTCACATGGTGTCACAAGACATTTCCAGACCGCAGACCCACACCGCCCACACCCATCCGATTTCTATGTTTCGGCCACCTTTGGATTGAAGTGCGACAGCTTCTTCCGATCCAAAAAGCTCGTCTTCGGCGCTCCTTTTGGCCGACCCTCCACGTGACTGGAAAGCAGCTGCTTCTGCAATCGATGAATCAAAACCTGAGCCGTCCCCAATTTCGGCGCGCGCAGAAAGATTCAGATTTCGATCACAGGGACTGGTCTGCTGAAGAACCTTGCTTCGTCGCATGAAAAAGTTCCTTGCTAGTCATTTTGGTCGTCAAAAACATTCAAAAACCGTCTTCAAATACCTGCCGGAACCTCTCCGGTGACCTGCGCAGTCCAAAACAGGAATGCACAAGTGCATACAAAGGCGTTTTTTGAGCTGTAGGCCCAGGGGCCATGATGAAGTGGACGTCGATACTTCGTGCAAAGCCCTTGAGGCGCAAGCACCCGTCCAAGAATTCCTCGCCAGCGCCCGGGCGTGCGATGCTGGCTGGGCGGCGCTGGCTGCGAACAAACATCGTAAATGAACTTTCAAGCAGCCCGAATGTTGTAGAGGAGCAAAGAATGAGCATCCACTTGGAACTTGGAAATCACTTTTGGAACATATGCATGAAGATATGGGCATCAAGGGGCCCTCCGCATACAATACGTTCCGGCAGCCAAGCGGCTTTGCCACATGTCAAGTCTTTTAAAGAGGTCTTCTCAGAAAAGTCTGGAGGTCTGCTAAGTTGAAAGCATCTGAAATTACTTTCCTTCGAGTGACCCCCACCATGACATTTCAAAACAGCCACGTTGACATCACCCTCGTCGTGTATTTCAGCCCATAGCACAAGTCCTTCAGCACCAAGTCTTACTGCTTGAATGCTTTCATCAGGAGACCTGTGCCCAACTGATAATACAACTCAGACCAGTTCACCTGCAGCGGTTGTCGGCTGAGGTTGACAAAAACATCTGAAGAAGCTGTCTATCTGGTGCTTGTGCAAAAGCAGGCTATAAACATGGCAGTGATCATAGTGATAGTGCGAAAACAAACATGCCAAAACATGTCAGTACGCCGCCTGTCAAACATTTTTGAATAAACAGGACTGATGTCAAAGCTGTTTGAGTAAAACAGGAGGCAAACAGGCCAGTGGGCCACCTGATCCAAACTCAAGAGCTTTCAAAATATTGGCGAACAAACAAACATGCCCAAACATGTCAGCACACCGCCTGTCAAACGTTTTTGCATAAACATACCAGCATGCCATCATACCAGCTATATGTAACATACATGCTGTAGGATGTTGTTTGTCTCAAGCATCTTTGCACACAGCTGCAAGAACAGAGGTGGACATGCTTCCGGTTACTCTTAACTGTGTATACTGACCACCGTATTTCCAGCAATATGTACTATAAATTATACTTGCTGTAGGGTGTTGCCTGTCCCAAGCCTCTTTGCAAACAGCTGCGCCAACAGATATGGAAATGCACCTGACTCCAGTCACTCTGGCATATCTTCGAGCTGATTGCTCCCAAATTATGGTGAGTTTTGCGGTTCTTGATTTTGCTTGGGTCCTCCGGTGTGCGTTGTGGTTGTGTGTTTGTGATTGTGTGTTGTGGTTGTGTTGGTGGTTGTGTGCTTGTGATTACATGTTTGTGGTTGTGTGTTTGTGATTGTGTTTGTCGTTGTGTGTTTGTGGTTGCGTTTGTGATTGTGTTTGTGGTTGTGCTTGCGGTTGCGTCTTTGTCGTTGTGGCTGTGGTTGTGTTTGTGGTTGTGTGCTTGTCATTGCATGTTTGTGATTGTCGCCGTGGTTGTGTTTGTGGTTGTGTGTTTGTGATGGTGTTTGTGGTTGGGTGTTTGAAGTGTTTGTGGTTGTGTGTTTGTGATTGTGTGTTTGTGATTGTGTGTTTGTGGTTGTGTTTGTGATTGTGTTTGTGGTTGTGTGCTTGTGGTTGCGTTTGTGACCGTATTTGTGGTTGTGCTTGTGGCTGTGTGTTTGTGATTGTGTTTGTGGATGCGTGATTGTGATTGTGTTTGTGGCTGCGTGTTTGTGATTGTGTTTGTGATTGAGGTTGTGGTTGTGTGCTGAGGTTGAGGTCCGGCAGGGAACACTTGGGTCTGGAGCTCGCAGTTGAGGTCCGGCAGGGAACACTGGGCGTGGATGGTCGCGGTTGAGGTCCGGCAGGGAACACTTGGGTCTGGAGCTCGCGGTTGAGGTCCGGCAGGGAACACTGGGCGTGGATGGTCGCGGTTGAGGTCCGGCAGGGAACACTTGGGTCTGGAGCTCGCAGTTGAGGTTCGGCAGGGAACACTGGGCGTGGATGGTCGCGGTTGAGGTCCGGTGGGGAACACTTGGGTGTGGAGCTCGCGGTTGAGGTCCGGTAGGGAACACTGGGCGTGGATGGTCGCGGTTGATTGAGGTCCGGCGGAGGAGGCGGAGGAGGACGAGGCGGCGGAGGAGGCGGAGGCGGAGGAGGAGGAGGAGATGGGGCTGACGTAAAATCTAACCACCCTCACCTGACAGGTGGGGAAAAACCCCTGAATGAATCAATATGAATTATGATTACATGGATGGGACAATGGCCCCCAGTTCGGATGACTATGAAAATCCATGAATATCTCAAGACTAAACAGGTAGTGGTGGTGATGGTGGTGGTGGGTGGTGGTTTTACACTCACTTCCATCAAAAATTCCAGGGAGTGTGAAAACCAACGAACGCGAGAAGGATGCAATGATGCAACACACACTCTGACACTGGTTCAGTTAACGCAAGTCACGTTGGGAAGGAAGGTGAGAGAACAGAAAGGTGCATGGGTCCGAGCACTTGAAAGGTTTAACATTGTTGTCACAAAGGCGGCAGCAATCAAATCGGCGGCGCAGCTGCTGGGGACGAATAGGTTTGTGGGAAGTATCATGCAAACGCCCATGAATCAAAAAATGGAAAATTGGAGTAACAGCTTGTGGAGAAACGAGCAGGTACACAGGGATGATCAGTCCCTGCTTCCCCTTCTTGTCCACAGCTTCATTGCGTGTGGTAGGACAAGAAGGCCACACGCCCCTGCCTGTGAGAAGTGGTGTTGAAAAACCCTTGGTCCAGGGGTGGACACACACAGGTCGCCGCATTTGGCGCTTTTTCAAAAACCGGTGGCAGGCGTGATGGTTGTGTCCTTTTTGGACATAGAGCCTCACGAGCTCAGCCGCAGCAGCTTCAGCGCTGGAGGGTGGGAATGTGTATTTGCGAATGGTGTGAAGTCGTGATTGGAGGCCTGATAGAGCCAAGCGCTGGCTCCCGGCGGTTGTGGAATCCCTGATTTTCCAGGGTTGGGAAGGTTGCATGTAGGTGATGGTGCGTTGTGGGAGGTCGATGTTGAAGCCGAGGAGATGAAAATCCTCCACCGGTTCGAGTTCCACTGGGTCGCCAAAGAAATTGTGGTGGATGAGGGTTTGGATGGCCGGGTGTTGGAGGAAATGTTCGTTGTGGACAATGAAGCGGTTGTCGACATATCGATAGTAAGTAAAGTGGAGGTCTGTGTGTTGAAGGAGGTTGTTGTGGATTTGATGCCATGAATGCTCAATGAGGGTGATGGCAACATTGCATAGGGCTGGAGAGAGCTGGGATCCAATCCCGGCCCCGCGGATTTGTTTGTAAGTATTGTTGCAAGCCCGGAAAATGCATGTGTTGAGGGCAAAAGCCACGATGGTGGTAATGTCGGAAGTCTGGATGGTACGTTGGGTAGGGTGTTTGTGATGGTGCCTGCCAATGTGGGAGTGGTGGAAAGGATTGCCGGTGGCCTGGACGTCCACCGTCAGGGTGTGTGTTGGTTGCTGTTGTTGCCAGTGGTGGACGAGGGAGTGAACCGCATCGATGAGTCGGTGCTGTGGGACTGAGTTGAAGAAGCCGACCAGGTCATCGTTGGTGGCGTGTAGTGAGATGTCTGGTGGGGTTTGGGTGAGGTAGCTGTGAAAATGGTGCCAAAGTTGGGGAATGGACATTTGGCCGGGATGCTGAGGGTAAAGGTGTTGGAGGATGATGTCAAGGGCACGGCTGGTAATGCGAAGCAGGTTGCCACTGAGTGATTGGAAGTATGAGATAATTGTACGGCCTTTTTGCCAGTGCTTCTTCTCCTTGAGGTGGACAACGCCGTATGGAATGTTGAAGTCTTTTCGAAAACCCCACTTGTAGCGAGTGCGTAAAATGGGGGGGGACAGTGGCGGCCAAGTGATCGTGGATATTGGCGGCAGTGATGTGGGGAAGTGGTTCGAAAAGTTCAGGGGATTGCCATGTATTCAAGGCGCCAGTGAAATATTGGCGAGGGCAAAACAGCCGGAGTTGTTGGAGCTCATGGTCGGCATGGTGAAGTAACGTGTGTTGGCCAAGATGTTCTTGGAGTTGGCGAAGGAGGCGAGCCGTAAAACGGGGTTGCTGCTTGAGGTGTGTGTTGTGGAGGCGCCATTGGTGCTCAAGGAAAGGCTGCAAGTGCTGAACGAGGGATGGCGGAAGCCCTTGTAGTTTGAGCCATTTTGTGTAGGCCGTCTTGAACATGATGAAGTATCGGGCCTTGCTTGGGTAGTATAGGTGCTGTTCATGTTGGCGTTGAGAAAAATGCCGAGATGTGTAGGGAGTTGGAGTTGGTCAAGTGTAAGGATGTAGTGGCCGTGGATGGTGGGGGTATCGGGATCCTGCAAGAGGGTGCGAAGGTGATCGCATGCGCAGGGGAGGTCTGCCGGATCTGGCGGGGAGTGGAGGGTGTCCTCCCATGTGCGGTGGTTATGCAGGTGGGAACGGAGGGTTTTGTGTGCGGCTTCTCTCAGTCTGTGGGAGGGGAGGTGGAGGGGGATGGTGAAATGCTTGTGCTGCTGGATGGTAATACGAAGCCACTGCTGGCAGTGCTTAGTGAAGTCGTCATGGGCCAAGAAGGGCACTGTCAATGGAATGTTTGGTTTTGGCGGTGTGAGGTTGCGGTAGATTAGGGCTTTGTTGAGGATGTGGAGAGCTCTGCTACGGCCGGGTTCTTCCAGGTTCGCGGCCATGCGCCGGATGGCATAGACTTCAAGGTCCGTGTGGCGGCCGCTTCGTAGCTCTTTGGCAGCTTCAAAAGAGGCTGCTGTGTGTTTGGTGAGGTTGCGGAGAAGGTGGAGGGCGTGATGCTTGGTGGAGGTGTAAAGGTGTGGTTCTCGGAGCGTGTATTGGCGTTGCCTGAGGCGTCGGAAGAGTCGTTTGTGGGTGGCTAATCTGGAGTAGAAATGGGCTCTGTGTTTGGTGAACTGCCAGCCTTGAGCTTTGAGCTTGAGATGGTGGGAAATAAACGGCCAGTTGAGGGTAGGCATCCAGTTTGCGATGTAATGGTGCTCTTGGATCCAGGCTTGGTCGTATGTGTCATGGGAGGTAAGTTGAATAGTAGTGTAGTGATGGATGTTGTCGTGTGAATGCCAATAACGTAAGGAGAGTTCGGCGGAAATGGGGATATTGTTCTGGAGTTGTTTGAGTTTGGCACGGCGATTGTGTTCGCGGTGGGGAATGCCGATGGCTGTGGACTCCACATAGAAGTGGCCATGTTGATGGTAGCAGCGTTGGGGCTGGTCAGGATTGAAGTGGAGCTTGATGTAAGCGGAATTTGAGGAAAGGAAGTTGTGGTAGTGGTATGTGTGGGGCAAGGTGTGAAGCTGGCGGAGACGGTTGCGCCATTGTTGTGAACGACGGGTGTTGGAAGGGTATGCGAAAAGGAGTGTGATATGAATAAGGCCAGTGGCGAAGATGGCCTTGGCACGATCGATGTATTGGGTACGGTGAATGAGCACGGAAAGTGCTCGGTGCAGGTGGAAAGTTGGGTGAGGTTGGTGTGGCTGGGTTGCTGCTGGGCAAGGATGGCGAGTCAGCAGCCGATGGCTGCTCCAACACCCACGAGCTGTTGTAAGCTACGAATGGGGAGCCGGTTGACCCGGTTGAGAGGTAGGCCGTACCTTGTGGCTGCTTCTTTTAGCTGCTGCGTGGTAACTTTGCTCGTTTGCAGCAGACGAACGACGTCTTGGGCGGCCTCTTGGATGGTGGGGTCGAAGGTAGTGACCCATTGTTGGATCTCTGGGTGGTTCCAGCCCTCGGGGATATCGTCTTGCAGCGTTGGGTGTGGAGGTTGCAAGACGTCAGTGAGGGCAGGCTGTTTTGGTGGTGGTGGAGTGGGTGCATGGGATGGGGCGGCCGGTGCGGAAGATCGGCTGGTGCTCTTGACTGGGGTGAGTGGGTTGCCCAGGTCGTGGAGCTTTTGACGTGCGCGGGCCAGTTCGTCGTTGGTGTTTTTGAGGGCGCGTAGAGCGGTGCCTTCCGCAGGTGCTGGAGAGTGAGTTTGTAGTTGGTCGATAAGTAGTTTGATGAGGGGAGCGTGAAACGCTCGGGCGTGGGTGGTTTTGTTGGGGATGTCCGTGCTCTGTTGGGTGTGGAGGGTCTCCGCGATGCCGTCAAGGTCAAGGCGTTTTTCACGGAGCTGTTGGAGAAAATGGGTCACGAAGACCGACTCCGCTATGCTTCTGGTGGCAATAAAACCTGCCACGCCTGCTTTTCGAGACCACTGGGTGGGTTGGATTGTACGATGTAGTTGGTGGCCGTGCAGGGTGTTGGAGTCCCAATGTTGCTCGGTTGGGTTCCAAGAGTCTGGAACAGGTGGAGTGGGGGATGGGATGTGTGGTGGTGGTGGGGCAGGCGCTGTGTTGCCACGTGCGGTTGGTGGTGGCGGTGGGCTGTGTTGGAATGTCGATGGTGGTGGAGTGACAGGTTCGGCCGTGGGGAGGGGGGGCGGTGGCGGAGGTGGAAACTCCGGCTGTGAGGTTGGTGCCTGCGGTGGCGGTGTATGCTGCGATGGCGGTGTGTATGGTGGAGTCACATACGGGTTGGAGTGGTGGACGTGGTGTGTACGGAGTGCGTGGGTGAGTGGGCCATAGGTGCCTGTGGGGCTGTAGGTGTGGTGAGTGGTGGTGGGAGGTGAAGTTGTGGTGTCCGGGTTGGTAAGCTGCTGATGATGTTGCTGCGTCAAATAATGATTCCAGTAGTATTGCTGCCACTGCGCGTCCATGGTGGCTGGGCAAAGTGTCACTGGATCGTGGGGCGAGGAGCACCGAGTGTTGATTTGAGCAAGCTAAACATGCGAGATCACGTCTGGGAGTGTCAATTGAAGCAGTAAGCAGTGCCAGTTGAATAAAGAGGCGGTAAAACACTTAGCCTGTCGAAGACCAGAGTGAAAAATGAAAAAGAAAAGGAAAGGAAACGGCTGAGAAAAAAACCGGAATGCTGCCGAAGTCTAGAAACAGTTTTTTGTGGTAATCCAAGTCAAAAGGTTGGTGAGTGACTCGCCGCTGAGACGCACTGTTTTTCGTTGTGCAAAGTGAAACCGAGCGTGTTGGTCTGCGGACTGAGTTGAGCCAATGTCCGAAGATGATGGTGGGCGTGTTGTAAAAGGCTGTAGCAAAACCATGCACAAACACGAAAACCACGAAAAGTGTATGGGATGGAGTGGTTGTTGTGTGAATCATCCCCGGATAGATCATGGTAGGCACCTCAGAAGCTGCCGCAGCTTGATCACTGGTTGTCTGCATGCCACGGGTTGGTAGCGGGGTCATAGTTCTGCTGAGACAATGGCAGGGGGCGCCCCTGCGTGTCCACCCTTGTCGTGGAAGGGTGGAGCATGACCACGGGGGGTGGTGGACCCAAGTCGGAGGAACCAGCTTGTGGTGGGATGAAGGGGGAGGGTTGTTGTGCTGGAAGGTGGTAATGTGCTGGCCACGGGTGCGTGGGTGAGGGAACGGCCGTCGGTGGTGCCACTGATGGTATAGGCGTATGAGATCCGCCTTGGAAGCACGGCCAGCCGGTTGCCGGGGGCACAGGCTGAAGGGGTTCAGTGGTAACATGAGATTGTTGGGCTTGATAGAGTGATGGTGGGGGTCGCTTTGGAAGAGGATGGACTGTAGCTGTTGACTGTCGGTTGGTGGCTGAGGCGGTACGTTGGGGGGTTGGGGAACCGGTGCGTGGATCTGGCTGTCTGGTGCGGGTGGGGGTAGTGGTGCGAGGAGGTGTCTTGGAGCGTTTGTTGCGCGGTGTGCCGCCGATGGGGGAGGGGAATGTCGGTGGAGTATGTGGCTGTTCCGGCAGGGTGACAGTGGGGGTGGGAATGAGGTTGACGTATTGCCATCGATCGTGTGGTTGTTTGTTGGTGGCTGATGTGGGATTGGGTCTGCTGTGGGCATGAGGCCGGCAAAAGAAGGGAGCTGGACGATGGCATGGATGTCCGTCTGGATGTGGCAGTGATGGGTGGTTGCTCGAGGGGTGGTCTGTTGGGATTCGTGCATGAGAAGCGGTGGAAGTGGGTTGGCCAGGATGGATTCTGAAAATGGAGAAGTTTGGGTGGCAGCATCTTGCAAAGTTGTATGCCTGGCCGCGGCGGTGGGGATGGGATAAAAGCGGAGAGGTGAGGTGGAACTGGGTGGAGGATCTGTCTCTGTGTGCGTCGTTGGGGAGGTCTGTGTGGCTAGGTTGGGATCCAGGAAGTATGCCGCTGGGGGAAAACGGGCCATGGTGTCAATGGCGTTGAGAGCCAAGCGCGTGTGGCTCTGGATTCGTTGTACGTTGTTGTGGTAAATGGCGATGAGACGCTGGACGGGTGGTGGAAGTGTGTCAGTGAGAGGTTGATGTCCGATAGGGGTGTCGGTAAGGGCGTTGAGGCTGTCCAGGTGCTGGTGAAGAACGAATCGGTGGACATGGAGGTCCGTGAGGATGCCCATCAGGGCATGTGGTGGTTGGAGGGTGTATACTTCGGCCCAAAACGATTGGTCTGCCGAGATGTTGGTGGTGGCTGATGGTGCAGGTTGCGAGGTTGTGGGACCTGGATTTGGTTGAGGCTGCAGCGGGTGAGGTGGATCGTGCGTCTGTGAAGGTAGTTCTTCCGGATCTTCATTGAAGAGAAAAAGAACCTCAGACTGCTCATCATAATCGGCGGTGCTCTCCATTGAAAGGCAAGAGTGGAGGCTGTGCACTGATTGTGGTAAAGATCACGAGTTGAAAAAACGGCTGCGGTCAAAAAGGAACTTGAAGGGCAAAACCAAGTCCTGATCTAAATGTATTGTGCATTGAGAACGGTCAAGACAAATGTTGAAACGTGGAAAAACCAAAACGGAAAGCTGTGTTCTTTTTTGGTCATCACACGATGTGTGAGAATGGTGTGGGGTGAAACTATGAGCTGTTGCGGCGTGAATTGAGCTCGGCCGCGGCTGCAGCTGCGGCCTGACGAGCAATCCGGAGGATGGTCTGTTGGAGCGTGGCCGCTTGTTGCTCTGTTAGCGGTGCGTCTGGAATGGGAGGCACCGGTGGGAACACTGTAGTGGTATTTGTGGTAGTGGTTGGGTGGAAGTGAGTTGGCGGCGCGGGACGTGGCGTGGCTGGTCGTCGGGTGGAATGTGCTGTGGGATTGAGGTAGTGTTTGATGTCAGTGGAGAAGTTGAAGGGTAAAAGTTGGCCATTCCGGTGGGGACGTGGAATGGTGACCTGTAAGGGGATGCGTGTAGGTGTTGCTGAATGTGGAGCGTGGTGCAACTGTGGGGGGCCCACCCAGGTGGTATTGATTGGTGGGTGCCCCGGACGTGCTTTTGGCAGGATGGGAACATTGGTGGTGAGGATGACAGGGTCCTCAGTGCTGGTAGAGGATGTGGTAGATGGTGGTGCAGGTGGTGCAGTGGGATGCGGAAGTGTAGCTGTGGGTTGTGTTGGCATTGTTTTGGGGTTTGTCTGTAGCGTATTGCGTGTGGAAAGGTTCCGGTAGGATGTGTGGGAAACAGGGGGGGCTTTTGCAGGAGGTGATGTGGATGTTGTGGAGGTTTTGCCGGGTACAGTGCTGACTGGAGGGCAAAGCATGGGAGTATGCTGTGGCGAATCTTCCTCCTTTTTCGTGAGTTCCAACTTGGTGTCGTTGGTCGATGGTTCGACGGGCTCAGCCTTAGTGAGGTGAGGTGCCTCATCTTTCACTTCGATAGACTCTGTAGGAGTGCGATCCCAGTCTGGAGAGTCGTGGTCCATGGGGTGGTGAGAAGGCGGAGTGGGAGGCAGGTAGCGGCCCGTCGAGAGTTCAAATGGCTGCGGAGAAAAATGAGTGACTGCTGGACAGTAAGATGGAGAAAGTGTGAGGGTAAATGGTTGTACGGGTTTTTCTCTCCTGAGCAAAGCATAATGTGTGAGACAAAGCGTTGTCGGGGCAGCCTCAGGGGGAGGATGACGGCGTGTCAGCGAGCAAGTGGTAAGCTGCTGAAGGAGTGGAATTGGAGTTGGAAGCCGTCCAAAGTGCTTGATGTAAGTGTCCGCGATGGCCGTGAGCTGCAGAGGGTTGGTCCGGGATTGTCTGGTGTCGATGGGTTGTGTGATTTGGCTGTGACGGTGTGGTGAGAGGGAGGCGATCTCGGGAACGAGACCTGTCTCTGCAACTGAATCGGCGAATGAGTGGTGGTGTGTCGGTGGGTGATGGTATGGCTGGGCCACGTTGGAAGGTGGCTACGGAGAGGAAATTGGTTTGTTGTGGTGGGATGTCGAGTGTGGGGTCAATGCGGTAGTGGCCAGGGGAACCTGGTGAGCCAGGGATGAATTGCAGCCTGTTGAGTCCACGTTGGGCGTCGTGGGTGGTGTTGATCAAGTGTCGGAGGGTGTTGCGCAGCTGCAGAAAAAGTCTGTAGGCTGGTGTGTTGGTGAATGTAGACATTGGAGGGATGGGATCCTGCACAATTGGGTGATGTTGGAGATCCTCAACAAGTGAGGTGATAGTGCTAATCATCCAGTGGAGCAAGAGTAATTCGGGTTGGTGTGTCACGGATGGGGCCAAGTATGGCATGGGATTGTTCGGTAAGGAGTAACTGTGGTGTGTAGTGGGTGGGTCAGAGGAGATGGTAGTTGGCGCTGAATGAGGAGGTAGTGGAGTTCGTAAATCATCACGAGGCATCATGTCGTAGAAGGGGCGAGCAGTTATGAAGAAACAGTTCGGTCAAATGGCTGCGGAACACATGGTGGCATGCGATTGTGAAAAAACCATCAAAAGTGAGAGTGTGAAGAATGGTAGACCAGTGAGATGGCTAAGTTTTTCCGCTCGCCGAAAAATATCAGTGAGACCTGAAAAATGAAGTGTAGCAGCAGCTGTGGCCAGGGATGTCGTCTCAGAGTTGGCAAGTTGCATGGCAGCCGCTGTAGAGCCCGGGTTGGGATGTTGCTGCGGTGCTGGATGTTGTAATTAGCCACTGCGGTGTGGAATGTTGTCGCGGGAGCGTGAGCGTTCCCGGGTACGAGTGGCAGTGTTGATGTTGGTGGCCGGGGTAGCTTGTGGCGGGGGACCTGTCCAGTGAGAGTGAAGACGTTCTGCGTCTTGTGGTGGTGTACGTGGTGAGGGAGAGGGTGAACGGCTGGAAAGTCCGGGTGGTAGTGGAAAACCTGGCGGTATGTCGTGTAGAATGGCCAGGTTTCTGCTGGAGAGTGAGGCTGTGGGGTTGATGCGATATTGCCCTGGGAGGCCTGGGCCGGTGGTGACAAATTGGAGGAGCCGACGAGCCTGGTAAAGGCTATCAATCAGCCGGTCCATCAAGATCAGGTCGCCGCGCATTCGGTAGAGGAGGTTGTATGCTCTCTGGTCCTGAAAATACGTCTGGCTTGGCATAGGTTCAGTGTGGAATGGGTGGTGGCGGAGGTGTTGGTTGACCATAAAAAGAAGGTCAAGGGAGCTGTTGAGAGATTGAAAGTCAGGTTGAGTGCAAATCGAAGGTTGGAGCCAGCTCGGAGGGCGCTGTGGCAGGTAGTGTTCTGTGTTGGCGGTGTTGCCATGGGGGCGAGCGCGAGGATTGGCCATAACGATTGGTACAAGAAAGTAGGACAAAGTGGCACACAAAAAGCTGCGGAGCTAGAGTGAGCTTGAGATCATGAAAGACCGAAGTTGTCCAAAAGAATGGCGAAAGTAGAACGGGCGTGAAAACAACTTGTCACTGCATGTCAATGGATTTGTCCTGCGGCACGCCGTAGAGAAAGCGGGGTGAAACGGATCATATGAAATAACTGCCAACGGGCGTAAGTGGAGATTTCTCCGGATGACTGTTCTCACTAGGCGCTCGCTCAGCAGCCGGCGGCAGCAGCACAGCAGCAGAAGGTGATCGATGTGGTGAGGGCGGTGGCGTTGTCTTGGGGGAAGGGGAAAAATCCGGTTGTGAATGTGGTGGTGGGGAAACTGCTGGTGAGGTGGGTGTTGGTGAAAGGGAAGGTGCTTGTCGTGGTGGTTCTGTTGGTAGTGGTGTGGAGGAAAGTTGCTGGTCTTGCTGACGTTGCATGTCTTTGAGTTCTTGCCATCGGGCTTGACATTGCTCGACTGAGAAGCCCACTCGGCGAGCCACAGAAACCCAGTTGGGACGGAGTCGGGGGTTTCCTTTGAGTTCAACCAGGCGGCAATCGGCGTCGCCGTCCCATGCGTCCCAGTCCGCTTGCTGGTTCAGTGGTGGTGGGAGTGGTTGCTTCCGCTTGCGTGTTGTAGCAGGTTGTGGAGCTGGGGGTGTTGTTGGTGTGTCGTCGGAGTCTTTTGAGAGTGGTGCTGGTAAACGGATGGGTGGTCGAGATGGTGCTGAGTCACAGGAGGAGGTGGTGGATGGTAAACGTATAGGGTGGATAGGCGGAGTTGGTAGTGGCTGAAAGTGTTGGCGGAAAGTGGGATCCGCTTGGTGGATGTGGTGGAGGAAGTGGGTGTGAAGGTGTGCTACAATATCTGTTGCTTGCCTGAGCAGGTTTTGGACCTGCGAAAGTACCACTGCGGTTTGATGTAGGAGAGTTGGGGTGTCGTTGTGTGGAGGTGTCAGTGTGCTGCTCATGACTTGGAGATATAGGGATGTACAGTCACACAGAGTCGTCACAGGTTGCTGCGGCAGCGCGCCAGGGCAGCAGGACAGCAGCTGATCTGCGGGAGCGCGTCATCACGTGGCCGTGCATATGAATTAAACGAGCATCAAATTCCCACGGGCATGGTGCGAAAATGCAAGTCCGATTGAACAATCAAGTGCATAAAACTCCGACATGTGAACAACTTCATCAAGACAGCTGGTAAGATTCGGAATAAGATTTTTTAGAGCAAAACCTGCAGAGCTTGAAAAATTGAGGGTTCAGAATTCGCGTGGCCGCTGCAAGAGGCTCTTTTTGGCTGCTATAGGCAAAGGTTATGTGGTGGTGTGAGACAAAAGGTGGAGGTAGAGGTGGTAGTGGTGTGGAGGTGTTGGACAGTGGTGTTACGTGTCCGGTGGAGTGGAGTTTGTGGACCAGGCCAGTCCTTTGACAATGGCGTGGTCCGGGTGGATCACCCAGCAGCGGCCCTTCTGGTGGAAGACTGCGCCGTGGTAATCGTTGAGGAGGTTCATGGCATGTTCTTCACCTCCAGAGGTATATTTTGTGGCGGCACCCCAAGCAAGGAGTGTGATGATAAGGGAGTGGGAGTTCTTGTGGAGTTGCCAGGTGTTGTGGATGATACGGGCAAATTCGTTCTGATCATGGGGTTGATTGTGGGTGATGCGGACACCCTGGGCAAAAAAGCCAGGGTAGTTGGCAAAGTGAAGTGTGCTGGGTAAAAATCGACCTTGGCGTAGAATGTTGGCAATGTTGCCGACCGGGCCTGTATGGCCAGCGTTGATGTGGGCGACTTCCCGGTGGGTTGATGTGGCTCGGGAAACCGCGGGCGGTTCTGGTGTGGTGGCTTTTGTGTTGAGGAAAGGAAGTGAGATGGCGTAGTATTGGAATTGGTCGTATTGGTGAGTGGTGTCGTTCCACCTGGCGTGAGTGTATTGCCGGAAATCGGTGATCTCCTTGTAGGTGATGTTGCAGTCTGTGAGGAGAGTGGCAATGTAC
This sequence comes from Durusdinium trenchii, assembly GCA_963970005.1. Taxonomy (NCBI): domain Eukaryota; class Dinophyceae; order Suessiales; family Symbiodiniaceae; genus Durusdinium; species Durusdinium trenchii. The sequence continues at coordinate 135,845 of CAXAMN010028461.1, read as the reverse complement.
TGCGGTTGGGATTGTCTAATTGGGTGGCGTGGAATTCAAGCCATTCCAGGAGTTGGTCTGCAGGTGAAAAAGTGTGAAAGTTGGGTGGAGGTCGCCAACGGTTGATTGGGCGACGAAGGACGGCTGTGGTGGGAAATTGAGAGGGGTCGGGGTTGGTGTGTTCAGTGTTGGGGCGTAGATCGATGGGTTGTGGTGGTGAGCGACTGCGAGATGGTGTAAGGCTGGATGTGTAAGTGGATGTGGAGGGTGAACGGCGTCGCCGGGTTGCGCTGTGGTGCTTTGAGTGGTGGTGATGTCGATGTCGGCGGCGGTGGTGGTGGCGTCCTCGGCGGTGATGATCGGACTTGCGTCGGCTCTTGTGGTGGTGGCGGCGACTGCTGTGTGGTGGCTGTGGGGAAGGTGGTTGTGGTGCCGGTGAGGCGGTGGTGTCGGGCTTGTCCGTTGCAGGTAGTGAAGGTCCAGGAGCTGGTGTCGCTGATGTAATGGATGGTGATGCGGAAGGTTGGGAGCCAGTAGCTGGAGGGGTCGTGCTTTGGACCGGCAATGAAGGGTCCGTGGCTGTTGTGGTGACGTGTTGGACCGGTGTTGTGGGGTCCGATGGCGTCTGTTGTGGGAGTGGAGGCTGGACTGGTGGTGGAGCGCCGATGGCTTGTGGAGGGGGCGGCGGAGGCAACGGTTGGAAAAGCTGAGTAAGGTTGCCAAACGCCCTGGGGGATGGCGCATTGTGGGTCTGTGGATGGATGATGGGCAACCGCTGCTTGTTGTGGTGTTGGAAGGGGATGTGTCAGTGTAGTGGGGGGAGGAGGTTCAGCCGGTGGTGTGGGATGTAGTGGTGGCAACAGGTATGAAGGGGGAGGTGCTGCTGACGGAAATACTGGAGTTGGATGTGTGGGCTGCGGTGGCATGTGAGATGGTTGCACAAACGTCCAGGTGGACGGAGTGCCGTAGGTCAGTGCAGTGGCGGTCGGACTGGGCAAAAAAGGTGGTGTTTGAAATGGTTGTGGTTGTGGGTGAGGGTATGCCGATGGTTGTGGCGAGGGAAAGGTGGGTGCAGTTGACGGCTGTGGCAGCGGCCATGTGGGTTGAGGTTGTGTGGTAGGTAATGGTGGTGGCGTGGCGTGAGCGTATGGCCACGGAAAATGCATATCGTAGTCGTAGCTATGGCACGGCGCGGCGCAGCAGCAAAGATGCAGCGGAAAAGTGCCGAGTTGTATTGTCATAATGTTGTTGAAAGTCTCATCCCTGGTGTTGATGGGGAGTATGTTGTAAAGTGGTGCTGGAGGTGAGCTTGTTGTCAGCTGTATGCTCATGCATCTCGAATTAGATTGGAGAGCTCTAATGCCCAAACTTGAGTTCTGCTGATGAAAAAGTCACGGCATTAATATGGCAAAACGTGGAGAAACAAGCATGACGTGGAGAAATGAACATGACGGATCCGAAATCTGAAAACTGATATCTGATGTATTCCACAGGAACCGTTTTTTGGCCCGGCGGCCAGTATGTCAGTTGATTCGGTGAGGGTGTCGGTGACTTCCTGTGAGAGTCCAGTGAGTGGTGGTGCTTTGTGGTTGTTGCTTTCCCATGCAAAATCGGCGCCCCAGTGACGGGGATCACACTCAGCACCCGAGTGGGACGGCTGAGCGAAACACACTCTGACACTGGTTTTCAGTTAACGCAAGTCACGTTGGGAAGGAAGGTGAGAGAACAGAAAGGTGCATGGGTCCGAGCACTTGAAAGGTTTAACATTGTTGTCACAAAGGCGGCAGCAATCAAATCGGCGGCGCAGCTGCTGGGGACGAATAGGTTTGTGGGAAGTATCATGCAAACGACCATGAATCAAAAAATGGAAAATTGGAGTAACAGCTTGTGGAGAAACGAGCAGGTACACAGGGATGATCAGTCCCTGCTTCCCCTTCTTGTCCACAGCTTCATTGCGTGTGGTAGGACAAGAAGGCCACACGCCCCTGCCTGTGAGAAGTGGTGTTGAAAAACCCTTGGTCCAGGGGTGGACACACACACACACACACACACAACACCACATCTTGAAGCATCGCCGATGCGTCCGGCCGCCTGGCCTCAATGTCAACCGTGCCAGACCTTTGGCACGAAAGGAAGCAAGGAACTCCGCGGCAGGTGCGGGAAGGGTGAGAAGCCATCCATCTGGGGAAAAATTTGGCGGCGTGTTGGAATAGGGAGGCCCCGCTTCTCCAAGCAATGGATTGTTGCATAGTTTAGAGTTTAAAGGGGCAAAACTGGGTTGTCTCTTTCTCACACTCAAAACGTTCACTCAATTTGAGGGGCAAACCTGGCGACCTTGGCGGTCAGGTTTTTCAGATGGTCAGGATGGAGGCTGGCGACCTGAAGGACCCTGGCGACCTGGCGGACTCTTCTCCTGACGATGAGTGGTTGGAGAAAATGGAATTAAACATACTCAACCACGGCATTTACAATATTCACCTACATTGAACCTTGAAATCACACGTGTATATAGTACATATATGGCACTACCACCAGTCGTGTCTCGGATATTCATCTTGTGCGCTTCTTTACGGGCCAAGTGACGAATCGGTGTCCAGCAAGGTGAAAAGCCGCACACAGTCATGAGGCTCAAAACCTGGCGGGCCAACGTGCTGGTTTTGCTGGGCGAGGTAGGCACAACATCCAATAGCCAAACCGTCTATGTTTGGAATAATGCCAGCATTTACCCCTTTTCAACTATACCCCAATATGTTGGGAAAACAGGCCAGTCCCATGGAGGGTCTGGCATTAAACACCTGGAAAATCAGCAGTTTCATGCAGTTCATTCGCAACAGTTGTACCCCCAACATATTTAAGATGATAAAAATCATCTGAATTATCATCCTAGACCTAGTTTCAGCATAGTTTCAGCATATCTCATTTAGTTTAGTTCCATTGTTTTGATATCCTTTGTTAGGTCAAAGGTTTTGTTTGCCCATTGTCCATCATCCTTTTCTCCACTCTTTCGCCAAATATTACTGCCCGTACTGCCGTTAGAATCCGTTTGAAGTATGAATATTTCTCCACTCACCGAGCCTAAAGCTGTGAAGTATGCAGCCATCTTTGGGTCCTCGCAACGTCCAAGTGTTCACCGAGAATGCGTCATCGAATCTGCGGCTTGGACTGGGCACGACTGGAACGGCTGTAGCCGCGCGGCCTGGCAGAAAAACGGAAAATCCTTTAGACTGGATGGCTGTAATCTCCACCATCCATAGCTGGGGCGACCATTGCTTGTTCATCTAAACCCCCGAGTTGCAACCGGCCGCACCGGCAGCGCGGCCGCACCGGCAGCACGACCGGCGGCCATGCGCTCGAAACCCGAATTCAGGGGGTCCTTGACGAGCTGTTGCATCTCTGCTGCGGTCAATGTGCCAGACTCATCGTCGTCCATCTGCCAGAAGAGGTTTTGAAGCCTGACGGATGTGAAGGGTTGGGGTGTCCTAACAAGCAGCGATACGCGATACGTGGCATCTGACCCACAAAACAGTTATTGTGCGGATCTACGCGGCGGTGCCAAGGTTGGTCAAACCCTACACCTCCAAGTACCTCCTCAGAACAAACCCACCCCAAACACCTTGACCCTGGCCCTAAGATGAACCTCCAGGGCCGGGGAACGGGTCTACTTCGGGTCCGGACCCCCTGCGAAGGTGTCAGGTCTAAGGGTTCTTGGGGTGGCTTGGTGTCCACTTGGCTTTTCGTTCCGTTGAGCGATCTCAAATTGCGACATGTTCCGATCTGCTCGAGATGTCCAGCTGAGCGACTCCCTGATGTACGTCTCTTTCACCTCACGCTCCTAGCGCCGAAATGTCTGGTGACCGAACGCGTGAAATCGAAACCGCCCAATTTGGTCGACCATTGAAGCAGAGCTCGCTACATGGTCCATGAAATGGAGGGAGAACGCACCATACAAAATGGCAAAGCATGGGAGAGGTTGCTGGTAGAGTCTGGTACTTGTAGAGGAAACACAGAAAAACCATCTGGATATTGATGTTAGGTATCTTGGGCCTGTTTTTTCATGATGTTCATGTTTGCACAATGAAAACGCGCCGCGAGTGGAACTCCTTTGCGCGGCACTGTGATGCACTGTGTTTGGGAGTTCCATCATATGCATTAATATGCATTGTCCGTGGAGGTAGGTAAGCTTCTCCTTCTCAATGATATAGTCACGCTGAGTTTTTGCCGCCGCCGCAGCATTGTCAACGAACACCTCGCAGTGTGGAGGAAGTGCTAGCTCATGAAGAAATGCTATTCCCAAGTAGGGCTCCCTAGGAGCCTGCGGTGGAATTGTCAGACTTGCAGCTTCCTTGGGTGATCTAGCTGTATGATAGGCACCTACATCCATCAATCAATTCCCAAAATCTTTAGCATGCAGTGCGAACGCGCACGCACGCGGAAGCGGCCAAGTCACACCAGTCACAATATTCAGCACTGCCTTGGTGGCGTGGGGAATGACAGAATGGTTCCCCTGCAAAGATGATCATCTTCTACCAGGAGGCGGTTTTCCGCTGCTCTGGAACATGAGGTTCAGTGTAATTGCGTACACCAAACCGGTGCACGTAACCTTCGAGAAGTCTGAGTCCAAAGATTCGCTTGGCCTGCCGCCTATGGTCATGGTGAGAGCCAACAAACACTGTTTTGGTGGTGAAATATCTGCAAGTTTCAACACTTTCTTTAGGGTGTGTGAATCTACAACTGGCCTCATGTATATATAGTCATCCAAACATCGAATAACTCAACAGTTCACACTGAATTTGTAGAGCTGCAACCTGCAAAATGAGGTGTCAGGACTTGCATGTCCGCTCGCCAAATGCTAGCAAAGGCACTAGCATGGTGAAAAGGACGTAGAAAATAAAGAGCCTGAAGCAGCTGCTGTGGTGGAGAGAATATCGTGACCGAAATATCAAGTCGGATTTTCTGGAAACGACAGGGCAGCCCCAGTGTTTAAACACTCGTTCCATTTGCGCGACCAAATGCCATCTTGACCCCTGATCCCGGGCATTTGTGGGACACTGATCCAGAATGGAGTCCTACTCCGGGGTCTGCCAACTGCCAGGCGACATCGGGGAGATCGTGTCCATCTTCAGCAGCATGTCACCTGTGGTTTTCACATGTTTTCACGTATGTTTGTTTAAACACCGTGGTGGTTCACGTGGGTCTGGGTCAAAACATCATCAGTCCCCCAAACAGTATATAATAGTATGTATATATATAACTATATATATATAGAAATTCAATGAAATTCATATCCAGCTTCGACAGCCAAAACACCCAGTCGGACTGGGCCCTTTCAACATAACTGATTTGATTGATCAACTTAGAATGCATTGAAATGCTGCTATCTCCGTTCGCTGTCCAGGTCAATGGCCACAAGATGCCAGGCATCGCTTTGTTGAGCTAAGGATGAACTACACGCTCAATGGACAAGTTGGATCCTACAAATTAGTGACAGATTTTGCCCCATGTCCAAGTACCAAGGAGCCAGCGGTCTTGTACCACCCTCAGGGCGCTTGCTACTTCTTGCAAAAAATGGAATCCCCCATTTGGGCTGGCCGTGCGCGGACGCGCTCCGCCGAGCGACAAAGGATACCCCAGTTGATGCCGCCCAGCATGGACCGCAGCAGCGAATAGGTGGTGGCGTGCAAGGTACCGAAGTTCCGTTGAATGTCGATGACCTGGGTGTGAAATGGTTGACACCCAGGTGTGGATATGTATGTTTGTATGGGTGTGGATATTGTATGGGTGTTGACGTTCATATTCATATCATCAAATATCCACACCCATACAAACACGCACACACACAAAACCCATGCATCCTGACGGTAGCAAGCGTTTTAACTCTTTTTATTTGTGCGACATGAGCAGTTCTTCATGGAAAGCTACCAATCACTACCCACGTAGCTGTAGTCAGGGCGAGCTAGGGTATGTGAGGATGCCCTGCCAGCAAGCAAACAAATGAGGTGTGGGCAGGTCAGGGTATCTACTTCAAAGGGTTTAAAACGAACTTGGAATAGCCAAGAACTTGTGTAACAAAGACCTGTGGTGTGAACCTGAATGATACCTTGTTTTCTTCCTTGAACCTAACAAACACCTTGTTACAAACCAACTGGAACTTGTCTCAAAAGATCAAAAAAGATCAAAACACCAAGCAAACCCAAAGAGCTCGTGGATTTTTCCAGAAAAGATCGATCGAGTTCTTCGAATCGGTCGTGGAACTGCATCTCCGTTGTCCTTGGAAGGGGGACAGCTTCAAATCCTCCCTGTGGACTCTGGTGCTGTGGCTCGATGCAGGAAACGCACGCTCAGCATCACGCAGACCCGAATTTCATCCAAGCAGCATTTTTCGAAGTAGAATTGCCAAGGTCTTCGAACCACGTCGGACCTCAAACACCGACATTGGCATCCCGAAGCATGTGCTGATGCGCGGGAGGCAAGGAAAGTGCCCCTAATGTATCCTAATGCGTGGGAACAATCCGCGATTGGACCTACGTGTGTCCAACCAAACTGGGCCTAGCCACCTACAGACTTATTAACACCGTGGTCTATTCGCAAACACTTCCTCACTATATACTTGGCCTGCAAAGTTTTTCAACATTATGTGACATTACACACAAAAAGTATATACTACAAGGCAGAAGAAGAGGAGACCCTCCAATAAAACCAGGCTTCAATCAAATAAGGCAACCCCTTTCCTCCAACACAGGAACATCCAGATTCAGCAGCTTGCTCGAGCAAACTACAGTAAGCCACATGCCTTATGAACCCTCCCTTTCTCTTATAAAAGGGAAAAAGAAAAGAACCCCTGCTAGCGGCGAAGGGGTGTGATTGTGATGAGGTGGCCGGGTCGAGGGCCACCGTACCAGTGGAGAACATACTCTAAGCAACACGAACACAAACAGCATCAAACAAAGAGAGGTGCCAAACATTGTTTCTATCAATTTTTGCAGTTCACCCTCAAACTAGACGACTGGGTGGCCCAAAAGCACAGTAGGAGATGAAGCAAGGTAAAGATGATGATGATGATGGTGATGATGATGTTGATGATGGTGATGATGATCAAAATGGAGCTACTGCCAAGATAGTTCAGATGTGAATAATCTCAAGATATATCTTGCAGGGACGCTCATTTAGGCCAGTGTTGTGGGACACTCTTGTGGGAACCCCTTGTGGAACACTCTTGCAAGACACACTTGTGGGACACTCTTGTGTGATACTCTTGTGAGACCCCCTTGTGGGGCATTCTTGAGGGACACCCCTGGGGGCAACTCTTGTAAGACACTCTTGTGGGGCACTCTTGCTTGACACGTGGGCGACAACTGTGAGAACACTCTTGTGGTACACTTTTGGGCACTCTCGTGAGAGACTTGTGTAGGACATTCTTGTGGGACACGCTTGTCATTGTGGGGCATTCTTCTGGGAAACCGCCACTCATCCTGCTCACCAGCGACACCTGCATTTCCGCATGCATGTTTCCCATGCGCCCCATGGAGCACGGAGCCACACAAACTTGTCACCGAGGCCACACAAAACCAGATGGCACAGCGACACCGCACACGATCTCCGCAAAGGGTTCACCAATGTCACCAAGAATTTGTGTTTCTCGCCGTTTCACCTCACGTTTGAGCACTCGACACGCATGATCTCTGCAGAAGGTTCACCCGGCCACCTAGAAACATGTTGAAGTTGTGAGATGTGGTAAGTTTTGTGGGTCTCTTCACCTTGATCTCAACACCTAAATCTCATATGATGAAGAGGATGATGGTGATGGTGTTGTTGTTGTTGTTGGTTGTTGTTGGTTGTTGTTGCTTGTTGCTGTTGGTTGTTGTGGTTGTTGTTGTCGTTGTTGTCGTCGTTGTTGTTGTTGTTGTTGGTTGTTGTTGTTGTTGTCGTTGTTGTTGGTGGTGGTGGTGATGCTGTGATGATGATGATGATGATGATGATGATGATGATGATGATGATGGTTGGACAGTTGAAGTTGGTAGCCGTTCTTTATGAAGAACCCTTAGCAGGTGCTTTCGGGAAAAACCGGAACTTCTGTCCAGCGGTTCTATTTGTCTACGGTTTCTCGCTGGCATTGGGAGGCTGTAATTACAAATTTAGCGGCCTCTTTTGCAAAGTCTCAAGAGGACTACAAATCCACGGAGACGGAGGCTGCAATCTCTATACCCCAATCTCGGTGAAACACTGGCACAAATCTGCCAAGCAACTCTCCAAACTTAGCCATCGAAGAAAGCCAACAACTACTGGGTGGCCCCCTGGCCAACGAAACCATGATGAAACCTGGCATGCCAAGATGCTTGCAGTGTCGGCAAACTCTCGTAGGTAAAAGGTGGCGTTGGTGGTAAACCAGACTGCGAAGACAAAGATCCTCAGAGGTTGAACTTGACGAACGATGGAAGACAACGAATGAACAAACCAAGAACTCATGACAAGGACTTGACTAGAATGACTAGAATGGAACAACAGCAAGCTGCTGAAGAACCCATTTGAATCCATTTGAGTCATTTGAGGCACCACTACTGCCATTGTAGATTACCTGGGACAGCTGCAAGCCAAGACTCATCAGCATGAGCATGAGCATTGCCTTACGGATTAGGTGCCGCCGCACAATGCCAAGAAGAAATCTAAAGTTCACAATGCCAAACTACAAACCATCCCACCACCATACATCCTCCACTGCATACCGATTGTTTAGTCACATCTTTGAACAATCTCCTGAACCATCCAGGGTGTTCTCTGGAAATGTGAAAAGGGCACGCTTTGCACGCACTTCAGGGGGTGCAAACATGTAACTTCCAACGTGGGAGGTCTGACGTTAAATCCATTCATTGAGCCCCCCACTTCCAAAAAATACTAGGTAGGTATCTAGGGGATCCTGAAGTTACATTTGACTTTGGGTCATTCCCGTGCATTGCAACTTACATTTCGGGACCTCCGGTAGGGTTTCATAGTAGTTTTTCATTATATACATGATATATACACGCATAGGTATATATATATATTTATAACATATTACTACAGATCTGATAGGGTGTTCTGTAGACACTCCTTTGAAGACCGCAAGAAGGACCTGTCCGGCACTCGCCCGAAGTGTCCGCTGCCTTTTTATCTACGGACATCTCCGGACTCCGACCTTCTCCGAAAAATGGGTGAGAAGACGGTGAACAAACAGGTTCTCAACAAATGATATAAGTGGTCGGTCACAGTCATCTTGGGGTCTCCTAGCTCTGTAAGTTCCAAAGATGTAGGTTCTGTTCGTCTTTCGACTCACTGGTTGCCGAATGGCAACTGGATCCACCGGTGTCCCATGGATTTCTCCGGAATCGCTCTGCCCCCAGTCGCACTCATGGCCGCCAAGGAGCCCACATCAAGCTGCGCATGGAGTCCACGATCATCAAAGCCATCAAGGACAACTCCCGCGAGAAGCGAAACTCAGCATGAGAACGGTTGCTAAAGAAATGTAGCCTCTTGATTGCCGATTGCTTTAAACAATCCCATTTGGATTGTAGAACTCGTCATATGGCATATACGGGCTTGAAACATAATCAAGAGTCTAGAATACTATGGTCTGTGCCGCAAGTAATCAAAAAATATATATATATATGTAATATATATATATATATTGTTTCCACCTGCCCCCAACTGGTCGACTACCCCGTCGTAGTCTAGCTGAATAGGGACTTCCTATGTACTTCTTGCTGCGGCCCAGTCGACGCTCCATTCTGGCAATCAGAAAGAAGCTTCCTGCAATAAACCAAAAACATGGTACAATGATCATTGCGGTGCTCAAATGGCTGTCACTTTTTAGAATATAGGAAGAACATATAAGAACATCCCACCATTACTAATTACAGTACATAGTTGAGTGGATGGGAGACTCTGTTCGCGACATTGAACACCAAAGAGCCTCACCTTCGGTAAGATTTGAGACCTTCTGGGAAGAAATATGCATCAACAATTCACAGGAAGTTGACGTAACACTTCTGGAAATTCGAAGTTATACCCACCTCAAGACTCTTGACTCGGCTCAATTCCTAAGTGGTGACTTGAGCAGCAAGGCTTAGCAAGGCTTGGCCTGGCCAAAAGGGACGCTGGCTGGAAGCCGAGGAGACGCGTGCGAACTTGCTGCAGCAAAGGGGCCACTCGAAAGATCCGTGCAATTCCTGAGGAATAATTGTTTGACCACTAGGCCTGATGAACCTTCAGTTGCTGAATGACAACTGAGAGAGGGTGGAACAAAATTAGGTGGGCAGCAAGTGTTTTTGATCTGAAAATTTAACCTCTTCTTCTTAAAACACTTGCGTGAAATAGGGGTGGCACTCTTCAACAGTCCTACACAAGCAAAGAAAGGAGTAGCCGTACAATTCGTGCTGCCAGTTCGGAGGAATGTAACCCCATGTTTAAGACCTCCTTCTCATCATATCAATCTAGGGCATGCTTTGATTTCTGCTGTTTACTGCCGGAGCTTTTGTTACCGCTCACGATTTACATCAATACAATTAATGAGGTATCTAGAATATAATGTATATATTATATATATATATATCAGGACCATCTCCTGGCAAGCAAAAGAAGCCCTTTCAAGCCAAAATACCATAGATGTACATATTATATATATAATCATATACCAGTTCATATACAATACTTTAGATGCCACCGGATTCACCCAGTTCGGGACAACACGAATCACCGGATCCGCAAGACCAGGTGTTTTGTTACAATCATGGAATTGGAATTCACCGCCTGTTTGGCTGGTATTCAGAAAATCATCATCCTTCCGGGGCCATGCCATCCATATACCTTAACACATATACACATATACATATTATTCAGCATTTATATAAACAAAAAACAAACAAAAATATAGATTGAAAACAATCCCTAAAATATACAAATTATTAAAGTCGCTAAATTGTAAGTAAAAACAATATATGTATATATATGATGTATGCATTTATATATATACCAATATATTTGTATGTAAATGAAATATTAATAAGCGTGCCTCACTGAAACCAAGCATCGGAGCATTTTCAAGATCTTCACCGCTTGGAGCACGTCCACGGTCGGATCCTGGGATCCGCAGCTTTCTTCAAGCCAAGCGACATGACATCGGTTGCTGTGGCAACCGCATATATGAGAAAAGGCGAGCCATCTTAAGTTAAGGCACGGAATGTTCATTTAAGCATATTTAAACCAACAGCATGCAGGTCATGCAGGTGTTTTAAGTGTCTCTTGTACTTATAACTTGTTGGGTACTGTATTTAATTGTGTAGTCTGTTAGGGGGGATGCAGCTTATATTATTTATCTAAATATATTATATAATATATATATATATGTGTGTGTGGACGACCCTCTAAATACCTGAGGTCATCTTGATTCATCTTGTCTCTATTATGGTTCCCTTTGCGCCCTGCCAGCTTGGCCAAGCCGTCGTACCATGGGTGATTTTTTCCTCCCAAGCCTTCACCGAGGCACTCTGGAAAAGAAGGCAGACGCCACGTCCACAAAGGAGACTAAAACGAGGCACAAATCAAAAATATTCCAGCCTCCGTTGGCGTGGATTGGCCAAGGGACTGAACGCCAACGGACTGACATGAAAAGAACCAACAAAGAATGGACTCCCTGAAGTCTTTTTCATGTTACACGAATAAAATCGATTCTGCTGCTTTCCAGGGTGTCATCATCACACCTCGCCTCGGCTTCCTGGGCGGGTGAAGAAGTCCAGTCCATACCTGGGCGAGTTCCCAAAACGGCTATACAGTTTATAACTCTACGTGTCTGGAAAAGACGAGCAGCGTTCTCGGGTGGCAAGTGAACCCCCTACAAATGGTGAGCCCCATGTTTTAAGGAGTGACCGGAGGAAAGCGAAGTGTCTGCGCTGGGCATCGTTGATGCGGAAATCAGCTGTCGCAAAGTCGCGCCATGCGGGAAAACGATGGCAACTGGCAACAGTGCAGTTACTCCTCTTATGGTGTCCTAAGTCTTTCATCTTGCTTTGCATGGATGTCATATCATTGAAGCTAGCCTTCAGCCGGAGCTTCTTCGGGGGAAGGCATTTCACTCTGACATTCTCATATGGATGCTTCTTGGGACAGTCCAAGCTATCAAAATTGCACCATTCTTCAACAGCATAATCTTCCGAACGTCCCGACTTCCCGCCCTCAGGCGCCCTCAAGTCTGCCCAAAGCCAACATCTGGTTTCATGTTCTGTTTCTTTGGCGTGTGGGGCCAGAGACGATTTCAACACATCACAAAAGGTAAAAAACATATAAGAAAACAAAAAACTGTCCGTTGAGTCTATCAAACCAGCCATGGGCAAATGGACGCTTACATATATATATATATATACACACAGATCCCCCGTGATTGTTCATAGGCGCGCTGATTTTGCATTTTATAGACTTTGTGGGTTTATAAAATGTGTGGGATAGGTTTTTTGTTTATAAAATGAAAAACCAAACTAGTTTATAAAATGACCAGCACAGGTTGTGATAGGTTAAGATAGAAATCGACATCCAAGAAGAAACACTTTATAAAATGCGAATTGCTCATCGGAAATGTCCGTAAGAAACCAAATCCGGATACTTTATACAATGAAAATTCATCATGTCAAGATTTCAAGATTCTGAAATAGTTGTTCTTTAGTAATGATTCAGATTCTGAATTTTCAGATTCTGAAAACCTGAGAAGCTGCAAAACGAAAGCCAGCGCTTCCCCTTTTCGACAACTGCGCGTCGAAGCAAGCAGAGAAAAGGCATTGCTGCAAGGCCTAGTATCGCCATGGACAAAAACCGCTACAACCAAGTTCCTCAATTTGTGGGGCTCGAAACCCCTGCGTTTCGAGCCCCACAAACCCCGTGCCATGCGAGCACCAGGCCACATGCGTCCACCCAAGTACACTTCGTGTGCTATGAATTTTTTACAAGTCTGGAGAAGGAGGGACAACGGGTACAGAACCAGTAGAGATTATCCAATGATCGGCGTTTTAGAACAGATCAATGAATCAAGTTCCCCGATTTGTGGGGCTCGAAACAGTAGCGTTTCGAGCCCCACAAACCCCTTGCCATGCGATCACCATGCCGCATGCGTCCAGCCAAGTAGGCCCACACCACCGCGTAACCTCTGCACAACTACTTCTCTTTTAAAGCTTTACGTCGCTTGGCCACCGACTAGCCTAGACACCCTTTCCGTCATGTTTCTCACATCGCCTACGACAAACTCTTGGGACCAGTTGAAGGCCGTCTGTCCTTCTCTGTGACAGGCTATCTCGTTTCCTCTGTCAACGCCGATTATGCTGACTTCGCCAACCACAGGCGACGAAGACATAAATTTACATCGTGCTGGAGTGTCATGTACAACAAAGGACTTTAACGTCTCTTTTTATCGGTGCTTGGTCAGTCTAGCGACTTCTGATGACGTCAGAGATCCTAGCCATGCGAGGACCTCCAGTACCTCGTTCTTCCGACATGTTCGACTCTTTACGTCATTAGCATGCTTTTGTGCTATACCTCTTACACACCTGTGGATTGCTGTGCGTGTGTAGAGGTTATCGAGCGGTTGACGGAAAGGGAACTTGAAGTACTATACCTGGTAGCTGCACTATAGCTACCCTGGGTCTCTATACCTGGCAAGGTGCCAACTACACCTTTATTTTCCAGGTGGCCTGAACAGAGTGTTTTAGGGCAGCAAACCCTGGTCTCAGGCCACCTTGAATGCAGCTTGAAAACCACAGCTTTGAAGCCTCATGCGCGCCATACCTGGGAACAGAATTGTAGCTACCCTGGGTCCGTATAAATACTATGTTGCTATACCTCTTACACACCTATACAAGTTCAAAGCACGAATGAGACTTCAAAGCTGTGGATTGCTGTGCGTGTGTAGAGGTTCTCGAGCGGTTGACGGAAAGGGAACTTGAAGTACTATACCTGGTAGCTGCACTATAGCTACCCTGGGTCTCTATACCTTGCAAGGTGCCAACTACACCTTTCCATTCAGATGATGCAAATGATGCATTTGGCATTTCTTGCATCACCACCCCTCAAAAATCACCTCCAACACAACCTCAAAAAACCTTCCCTCGAAGCACCCTCCTCCCCCAGCATGTGCCGAGTTTACGTGTACCTTTCCCGGGCCACCCCCCCAAACCCCCTAACTACTCACTTCGTTCGCCAGACAAAACTCCGCTAGCGCCTTCTACGAAGGCTGGCTTTCGTATTTATATTTTCAATAATCAACTAAATTTGAACCCACTTTTCAAAACTCTTCAAACATCAAGGGAAGACAGGAGCTGAAGGAATATGACCAGCAAACCATCTAAGAATTAAAATTTCACGAGCTACTTTTTCTACACTTTTTCTCCTCTCCCCCTGTCTCTGTGTCTCTTCCCTTTAAGGGGGAGACCGGTGTTGGGCCCTGAGGCGACCGTCTCCAAACATCGGTCTCCCCCCGTCGATCCGAAGCCAGGCTCCGGCCGGACCCATCCGACCCATTGGAGCGCACATGTAGAAAAAGTAGCTCGTGAATTTTTAATTCTTAGATCGTTTGCTGGTCATAGTCCTTCAGTTCCTGTCTTCCCTTGATGTTTGAAGAGTTTTGAGGGCATTTCTGAAAATTTAGGTGTTTTTTTAAAGAAACATATGAAAAATCAATACCTTTTTAGACAGTCCAGAACATGATCTTTATAAAATGAGAAATCATGTTCTGACCATCCTCTGACAACTCGACAAGTGAATGTTTATAAAATGAGATTACGGGGTTCACCTGCCCTCTATTGCTGTCATTCAGTGTCCAAGTTAGTAAAGTTTATAAAATGACGATACTCCAGATCTTATGTAGTTATGCTTTAAAAAAACTAATGTTTATAAACTGTGTCTTGGAATTTGCATGTTGTAAAGGAAAAGGATCTGCATGTTATAAGCCCACAATCACGGGGGATATACACAGTAGATATAGCCAAAACCGCCACCTTCCCTCAACCATTGGTTTAGCGTGTGTTCTTTTCTTCGGGTAGTAGTGAACCTCTTGCCTTTGCACAGCCGAATTGGGTCTTGGATGGAGGGGACCCAAAGGCATGGAAGGCGGCAAAAACTTGGCTCTCACATGGCAAACAGACACAGCCAAGTTTCGCCACCATCCTTAAGATCAGCTCCACTAGGAAGAAGAAGGAGCAAAAGTAGTTCATCACCTGCAAGCAGCAAGACTCATGTGGAGGGGATGGGGTAGAGTACACTCCTGCAATAATCATGCCAATGAAAAATGGCCCCTTTGAGCCGTTTGAGGACCTTTTCCCTCTACAAACTAATGATTTTCCACTTCCATGATTAGTTCAAGCAGTGTATCTGTTTTGGTGGGGGATTGGAAGCATAAAGCTTCACCAATCCAGTGAATCCAGTGTAGATCGTTGCCAAAAAACCGAGTTTGCCTGGGCGGGTTGATGCTCCAGAAGGATGGTCAAGGACAAACACATATTACTCGTATTACTGGCAATGTACGGTCTACCGCACCGCTGGTGCCCTGAACATGCCAGACCAAACTGCCCCTTCCCAGTCGAAAGGTGTGACAGCTTTGACCCAGCCTGAACTGGCACAGGTTCAGAGACGTTTGTGGCCATCCATTGTGTCTCGATGGCGATGAAAATGGAGTTGACCTCTCCAAATGCGAAGCTTGGACCTCTCAGCTCCCTCAATCTCCCCAAATGCCACAACTACTTCTGGGAAGTCGTTCTTCTTCACGCCACACTTCACGAATGCTTCAACGCCCCGTGATCAAAATAGAAATGGGTCATGGTCATCGACCCATGGAAAAGAACAAAACAACATGTCCGTCGTCCAGGTCAACCTGGCAAGTTCCTACTCCTGCCTTCAATTTTTTGCAAGTTTATCTGTGGGTCTGTGGGCGACTGACACTATAACCAAGAAAATGCATGGAACCCTTGCGTAAGGAACCTATCTTGTCTTGCGAACCCTGTGTGTTCCAGCAAATCTTACCATTGCCTTTCCAGCTGGCAAATACTAGACACAACCATTCACGACTCTCAATGAGACATCCGTGGATCAACGACGGTACCAGCCATGAATCTGTGATCAACAAGAACACACTGCAACGAACTCAAAACCACATCTCAGACTGTGGTTGAAATAAAACCTGCTAGGTGCACTGGTGCACTGGTACCTCTGGCACATTTTGGGGGACCCTGTCCCCCTGAAAGCGTTTCCCACGGTCACAGTCATAGTCGTACAGTATTTCCCACCGTCACATGTAGCGAGCAGCGCCCCAAAGACGCACCAGTTCTTGGCCAAGTTGCAAAGATCATGAGCGAGGCACAACAATCAAACCTCGCCGGCAAATGCGAGGCACGATGCAAAGTTTGTAGAGGAGGTTGCTGCAGTGGTCCTTCAATGGATATCATCTCTTTTGGGGGTGTTACCCTATCATTTCAGTCATGCTGATTAGGATGTTGTATTTTTCCATATTTTCCACTCACGGTCCAAACATCCCTTCGCAACACCAAGGGCTTCACATGCTTCGCATCTGCACCCATCTTGGTGACCCCTTCGTTTCGGTCACAATATGTGGTTAAACTGATGCAGTCAAAAATGGAACAAAAGGGAAGGCTACAACATGTCATCAATGATCCAGGGTCCAGCTTACCCAAATTTGTCACGCATGGGTGGTTCTGAAAGAGATTTATTTTCATACATGTCACTGATATCCACTGATATTAGCATGGTTGAAGGAGTGCATGCATGTAAACAACCAAAAAGCCTAAAAGGGAACAAACATCAAGAGATCCTCTGCAAGTTCTGCTAGAACTCAAGATCTGCAAAGAACGTGTTCAGTGCTTGTGCAGGCCTTCTTCTTGATGTGCTCAGCTTTGAGGGTCTGAGCAGTAGGTTTCTTCGATCGTATGGCCTATTTCGACCAAGAGCTGGAGCATACGTTCTTGGTGCTGCCTAAGTTTGCTATTTCTCAGGTGCGAGCACAACCCACTGGGAATGCTGAGCCCCACTTTAAGCCCTCCAAGCAGAATTCCTGGATCCCGAATCCCCGCATCCCCGGTCCCCACGGCAGGTCGCAGGTCGCAGGTCTTTGCTGAGGGGGGATGGGCCACAAATCCAGTTCCTGATCTTAATCTTAGACTGTAGACTCTTGATTAGTGAACCACTCCATCTGGATTGTAACCCTCTTCATGGGGTTCATTAATCAAGAGTCTACATTACTCCATCCTCAAGCTGCCGGTACCTCCCCCGTCGGTGCTTCTAGCCGCATGTGGTGTTGAACAATCCGGCCGATGACATCCTCGCGTGCCTGGGCTGCGCTTCCACCAAACGGGCTCTGGGCGGTGGCGAGGACCGGCACTTTGTGGGAAAACCCATGGGGGCCAAAAACTCCATGTATGGTATATATGCCTCCAACCTACTAGAGATGGCCTATATTGACCCCTTTTCAACCACCCCAATGTATGGATTCATATGCCAGTCCCACGAACGTCGTGTCTGGGTATGTCTGGGTTCCTTGGGGGCATTGCTGCTTCCACGGGCCTGCGTCAAAACTCGAGCGCGGCCCAACGTGGAAAAGTGAGCTTTAAGCACACTATATATGCGATTCTTGCAACTGACCTCACAGACTCTCTAGTTAGGAGGGCCCCGGACCGAAAACCAGGAGTCCCTGGAAAAGGAACAAGAACTGAAGACACTTTCTTAAAAAAAACACCACATTGCGACTCTGTTACAGCACCACTTGATACCAATTCCCTAGGCAACTTGCTTCATGGCGGCCTCTTGGAGCCTTCCCCGGCTTGCTCGTCCTCGTCTCGAACGAGAAGATCGTCACCCTGACTCCATCTCTGGCGAACGCAGACCGGGGCGCCATGTCTTCCGAAGGCGGACCTTTCCACTCTTCCAGATCGACCTCAGCCCCGAAAGGGTGCGACACCCAAAACGCTACAGCTGCGTCCGTGAGGGTTTTTCAACCGGAACCCGGTGGAGATCATCGGTCCACGAAAGGCAAAGAAGTGTAGAAAGGGCGTCCCAAGTCTGGTCTCATGTCATGTCTCCCGTGTTCTTTTCGTTGAGCAGTTGGGTGGCCACACCCTAACCTTCCAAGTTTCACCACTTGCCGGGGTGGCACGGGTGTTTTTTTTTTGGCACCGGTTGCAGTGTTTCCATGTCCTATAGACTCCCCGAAATCATCGTGCTCATAGTGGAATGCACCACCTGTAACTGTTTGGCTGATATTCTGATTTCATGGTCCTCCGAGTCTTCGGGGCGATGCCTTCGATGTCACCGAACTCGGCCCTAGTCTTCGGGGCGTCACTCCAATCACGGTCTGAACATCGGCCCCCTCGGAGGCGGTTCGGGGTCCAAGCTGGGTAGAATGGCGCCACTGAACAATCCTAGAACGTGAAAAAACCACCACAACTCACAAATCTAAGAGACCAACTGTCGCAATTCAAGCATTAAACTGTTGCTTGTGTGGCTTCAGTGGAGTTCCGGATGCTCCCTTGTAGAAGTCCCACACATCCCGCCCCTTTTCCCCGCGGTGGACAGAGTGACCCCATGGTGGGCTGACAGCTCCTTCAGTTCCTGCTGCCGTGGTGCCTGATCAGGTCAGGTCCCCCAAGCGAGGGAGGGGTCTTGGATGGGCTATGACAGCTATGGATTTTCTGGTGGTGTTGGTCATCGCGTGTTCAATAACCTAGGCAAGTGCAAACTGGACATGAAAAGAACATGAGATCGGAAACGATTCAAGCACTGTTTGACGTCTTCCAGATCGTCTTCCTCTGAAGATCTCCCGGGGTTCGAAGAAGACCACCAACAGGGTGTAACTCGTCCAAGGGCCGAAGACCCACCATGGATGGCCTGTGAAGAGTGAACCATAATAATATATATATATATTTATACTATATAGAAATATATAGTATAATATATATTAATATGCACCATGGCACCAGCAACGTGGAACAAGGCCTGCAACAAAGCAAGTGATGAAGGCCTCCTGACAGTTGAAAACCGCAGACATTCACAGACCTCTGAAATCGACCACCAAAAATCGACTCGTCCAGCCACAAACATCTACCAATGACGACGCCGGTGACCCACCGGTTTTTCCGGTTCGACTCGTCCCGGAGTGACACCGTACCGTACCTCCCTCACCGTCCCTCCCCGCCACCGAACGGTCCCCTCCCACCGCGGAGCCCGCGGTCCTGCTCTCCCTCTGTGCCCTTCGCATCTTCGGCCACCGCGACACCTTGGCCGCTACTAGGAACACGGGACGCTACTAGGGGTTCCAGGCCTTACTACTATAGGAGCAAGGACGGGACTAGGAGCTGTGGCCGCATGGGGTGGAAGAACTGGGCATGGTCAAGGACAGTCGATGGTTGGACCTATGTTTGAATAGCCAGGGATGGTCACTTAAGCTGTTCTCAATGTAAAAAACGTAAAGACTGAAGAGGGCAAAAAAAGGACCGGACGACCCCACATGAAAACAACTTCACCAAAACACAGGAGCGGACAATTGGTGATCGGTGGTTGGTTGGTGGTTGGTTGGTTGGTTGGTGGTTGGTTGGGGCAGGACGGGGGCCCCTGGACGGCGGAGACCCACGGGCGACGCCAGGGCGTACATCCGACCCGTGAGTGAGTTGAGTGAGTGAGTGAGTGAGGTGAGGTGAGGTGAGGTGAGGTGAGGTGAGGTGAGGTGAGGTGAGGTGAGGTAGGGAGTGAGTTGAGTTGAGTTGAGTTGAGGTGAGGTGAGGTGAGGTGAGGGAGAGTTGAGTTGAGTTGAGTTGAGTGAGGTGAGGTGAGGTGAGGTGAGGTGAGGTGAGGTGAGGTGAGGTGAGGTGATGTGAGGTGAGGTGAGGTGAGGTGAGGTGAGGTGAGGGAGGGAGTGAGTTGAGTTGAGTTGAGTTGAGTTGAGTTGAGTTGAGGTGAGGTGAGGTGAGGTGAGGTGAGGGAGGGAGGGAGTGAGTGAGTGAGTTGAGTGAGTAAGTTGAGTGAGTGAGTGAGTGAGTGAGTGGGTGGGTGAGTGAGTGAGTGAGTGAGTGAGTGAGAGAGTGAGTGAGTGAGTGAGTGAGTGGTTGAGTTGAGTTGAGTTGAGTTGAGTTGAGTTGAGTTGAGTTGAGTTGAGTGAGTTGAGTTGAGTTGAGTTGAGTTGAAGTGAGTGAGTGAGTGAGGGAGTGAGTGAGTGAGCGAGTGAGTTGAGTGAGTGAGCTGAGTGAGTGAGGTGAGTGAGTGAGTTGAGTCAGTGAGTTGGTTGTTGGGCGGGGGAGGGTGGGAGGAAGGAAGGAAGGAAGGAAGGAAGGAAGGAAGGAAGGAAGGATTGGATACAGCACTAAAAACGAAAATCCCACACATCAATGTGGGGAATAAAGAAGAGCTATGATATTATAGATGTTTATAGATCTTTCTTGAAATCGGGTACCTATGGGTACCTTGAAGGACCCTTCCTTCAAACCTTCCAAACTTGCACGTTGACTCCCATATCAATCCCGATCAACTACAATAATTTAATGGCAATAAGTTATAAGTCCCATTAGCAGCTGATGATAATTGCGAATCCTGAATAGGCGTCAATTGACATACAGCAACCCCCTCAGTTTCCATTGAAAGTCAAACCTTTTTCCACATGTTAGACTATGTTAGATTTTGGTGGGGGTGGGGAAGCCTATCCCGCAAAAAGGTTAAAGCTTGTTCACTGACTGGGTGACCAGGTGCAATGACAATCATTGTACTCATTGTACTGTACTGTAGGTAACCTATCAAGATCTATAAACGGCAGGGATGTGACGAAATCAAACTCTTGCTATAGATGCAAGTCGTGACGTGCATGACTTCTTCCAATTCTGGCCGGGCTGCTAAACGATCGCTTCAATGGCGAGGTGATCATCACACCTGGCCATCACAGAGATCATTGTATAAGTGGGAAACATCACTCTTGTGGGACACTATGTAATTAAATAGTGAGGCATTGCTATACCCCTGTTGCGAATTGAGGCCCCTGAGGCCAGAATAACGAAACACAATACCATCAGAACAATGAACTTGGACTACAGGCCGCCACTGCGAGTGTGTGTGGAACATGGGGCATCTGGAGTCCACCTCCAAAAAAGGCATCATTGGTGGATCATACAGATCGCCTGGATTGCCCGAGTTTGGTGTTGAAAGGGCTTTCACCATCATTCCTTGATGAGGTTCCATGGGTGAGTGGAAGAAGTAATTCTGGTAGGTTTCCCCCATTCGGTGCACTCCCTAGACTCAAGTAGTCGCCCTTTCTCCGACAAAAAATGGGAGAGGAAGGGCATCACCCTTCTTCTTAGAATTCACGCTGTGCACTTGAGCATTCTTTTCCAGACACTCCATGGCAGGACTGGCATATTTACGCAATATTGGGGGTGGTTGAAAAGGGGTCAATGTAGGCATAGATACGATACGCGGAGCATCTGGGTTGGTATGAAACAGAAAATATCATGACAACCCTCCAAGGCCCCCGTGGCCCTTCCTGGCACCCCCCTCGCCGAACCTTCGGTCTGGGGGTGGCTGAAGTCCTCACAGCTGGAAGGGGTTTCTCCGGCTCAGGAGTGGCACAGCTGAAAGCTAAAGGACATTCTGTATATGCCAATGTTGGTGAACCCGTCTTGGAAACATGATAGGAGCAGGAACTCATCCAACAAAAATGTATTGCGTGACTCTTTGCCTGCATGACTGTAGTTGCTCGGAATTCAATCGCAAAGGTGATAGGTGAAGCTCATGGTCTCTATCTCTTGCTATTCCCTGCCATGGCAACTTCCGGTGGCTCTGCCAATGCACGAGCCACATAGTTAGTAACTTAATACCTGTACATGTTCAGCATCTCGCAGTATGATGCAGTATATTAGTATAACTTGGGTCTATCCTATTACCTGTAACAGTGGATGATGATAGTTAGTAGAGGCCTTGTCATGCCTTGTCCAAAAGTAGTGATTTGCTTGCTTGTTTGCGGGTCCTGTTACAGGTAAGTTCGGGCAAACCCAAGATTATATATATAATTGCGTGAAATGTCTGTTGTCACTGCCCGGCCTATATGAAATTCAATGTCTGTTTGACTTGTAGGGTTAGTATAACTATATTCTCACCCTTGCTCCGTGGGGAACTCTTTCACCCCGTCAGGTTGGAGCAATCCGACCAGTTTCGACCAAGCGTCATGTCATTTTCCCCTGGTCTCGTGGAAAGCAGGTCCTACATCACTGGTAGTGGTGGGTGACTCCAAAGTGAATCAAAATCGAAGGTCCTCGCAACAAACATGTTTTCGGACGTCCTGGCTCATCCGAAGACTGCTTTTTTTTTCTCATCGCTCTACAATGAGCCGGGAGTGGTCCGCCCTTTTCATCCACCCTGCGACGAGATGAAACACCAAGCTTCCACCAACTCGCTGGCCATTGGGGATCCAACTTCCTGAGGACGAACGAGGACTGTGCCGACCACACAATCAGTTGCTTGCCATGACCTGTGTGGCAAATGCATTGCAAAGTTGAGTTTGGTTGCAGAAGCAGCGAAGAACTCCGGTCTGCGTGAGTGAGAAAAGTTGATCTGAAGGCTTTCCAATTGAAATCGTTGCTGCCGTGCTCATCTGTCCATAAGCATGTAATAAATTGAATACATCATTGCTTTAAATGGAGAACTCAGGTAGCCTTGGCGAAGAGTCGTTTGTGATCTTTTGCACTCTGCTACAGAATTGGATAAAACAAGCCGCAAACCGTGCCTTTTACGACACAATCCTGCCCATTGCAAATCGAGGCGGTTCTTTGATCCGGTTTCATGTGACTTTAGGTCCTTGTCAGGCGCTTCTGGCGACAAGTGGCCAATTGAGATGGCACAATGAGCTTCAAAATCATTAGGGTGGCCCCGCACGCAACTTTGTAAACAAGAATGTTCTCGATTTGCTGGTGCATGGGGTGAGTGTATGTCACACTGTGGTACTCTGTGGAGCCACCCTGTGCATCTTCATCCAAGTGCCTCCTTTGGGGCTCTGAGAGGCATGCTCAGCTGGGCATTTGAACATCGCCTGGCATCCCACCGATTGTCACTCCTAATCATTCATCTGGCTCTAAAACATGCTGACTCCCACCCTGGAGCGCAACGCTCGGACTTCAGTCACCCTGGATTCTTGGTACCCTCAGCCTAACCTGCCCGCTTCGCTCGTCCGCCTTAACGTGGGTACTTGCAGCACTTGGATCCCGGGGGGTCACCGCAAAGTCGGTTCTCCGGCACCCGGCCGCCGAAGCAAATGCAAAAGTAGCCTCGGCGAGTGTTCGCGCATGCGCGGGCGTTCGGGGGGGGGCGCATGAGATGCGCCCTGGATGGTTGGAGCAAGCAAACATGGGCAGCTGGACACTGGTCGACCCGTATGCAGTGACTTTGGGGTAGGGCCTCAGGTTGAGCTAGCATCAGCTGGCCTCCTTCATAGAACATTATGCAAAGAGTTTGCATCTGGGACGTGCAGCCTTGCCAAAGCGCAAAAGGCACCATACGGGGAATTTGAGGCAAAGCCTGAAACGCCAGCAATGACGAGGTTTATTGTCCATTCTTTGACCTACCCTAGGGCTCCAAGTACCTTCTAAGAAGGTGTTTGGGGTGGGTTTAGAGGGTCCAGTCATACCTTCCGAGGAGGTACGACGAGAGCGCCGTCCCAGTCCGACTGAAAGCCAGGGCTGTCGCTCAAAAGACCGGCGTCCAAGTGGATTCTGCGTCCAACCGAGCTGCTGGAATAGCCAAAGGTCTGGATTCGTCCTTTGTGACCTGAATTGGTGCGTCTGGCGCGGAGCAGGTGCAACACAACGAGAGCGTCATCAATGCCTTCAAATGACCAAACCCATCGGACTAGGGGCAACTGGACTATAGACTCACACAAACATCGGGGTGTATTTGTTCATGACTGACCTGGGCCATCATTTCACCCGTGGCTTGTGCAGCGAAATCGTTGCGATCTTAGAACTTCACCGACTCGATGCCGCCAACGAAAACACACCCACAACACATCGCACTTTGCGGTGAGAGGAGTCAACATGGTGACGAGTGGTCAAAACCTATTATATAATAAACTATGATTATTTAGGGCCTATTCTATTACCACTAACAGGCAATAGGACAAACCCAAATGATATATAATATATATATATTCATATATAGTTGTAGGACGCACTCCCGGAAACAAACTTGGACCTCTGAGAAGAAAGCACCTAGAAACGCTCTTTTTCCGATTCTCTACAAACCGGTGGTGGCGTCGACTCAGCAGGGTGTCAGAAAAGTCTTCGGAAAAAGGTTCTTCTCTTGGACGCCCTGTTGCTGTTGTTTTGACGGATAAAATCCGTTGTCTCTCCCCAGAACCTCGACGTTCCTCTTGGATTGGTCGTCGTTCCCTGTTTTTGGTCCTCCACGCCAGGTCGTGCCCACTTGACTTGCTGACTGGTGGGACGGGAACACTGGGCTCAAAGAACACGAAAGAACACCCAACTCAAGCTACAGGAGGAACGGAACAGTCTTGAGTCTCGTATTTATTCTTCTGTCTATCATCAGGAGGCGAGGCTGCGCAAACACATGACTGGTGGGTCTTCTAAAATTCCTTCTTACGGAAATACAATTCTCCTTCAAAAAATATGTTTCCTTCTGCGAATCTTTCGTGAACTCCATGTTCAACTTTCGCGCGGGGAGTGTGTATACCCGTTGTGTCTACATAATTATTACAGTACCTCTCTTTCGCAAATCTTCGGTGACACTTTTTTTACGTTTGCGCTACCTAGGCTTTGATTGAACCATGAGTACGCAATACACTACGAACCAACTGCGCAAGTTTTGGTTGGCAATCATATGGCAATAGGTGCTTGTGGGATCTTTGCTTTGATGTGAGGAATATGGAGAGACATCCCCAACTAGCTATTGTATGCTATTGTAGTTCCCGTCACTTAGCCCTTTTCCCGTGGAACTTCTGGTCTCAGCCACTTTCAGCATCGGCACACATGTCCACGCAGCGCTGATTGTTGTCATCATGGGTTCCGCGGTGCCATTTCCAGTCATCATTGATCCAAGGGCAGTTCCCCAGCTCCCAGCCACTGCGCTCGTCCACTTGACTCACATTCTCACTCTGCTTCACACCCTTCGCCTGGTATGCCGTAGCAGGGCAAAAAGAGCGAAATCTAAGGAAATCATGCTGAACAGTGACACATCGCATCAACTCATGTCGCTTAAATGCCTGCAGCAAATGCAGCGCAGCATCTTCAGCTTCCAAAAGGGTCTTCGTCTGAAGCTCGTCCGTGGCTTCGTCAGCGCTGGCTCTGAAGAGAAGGAGAAGCGCAAGGATCCACGACATGGCCCTCCCCAGCGGCGCGCGACGCGAAAAAAGGCGTCGAACTGGACCCCAAAAGCTGAGTCAGATCCGGCGTGATGTTGGAGGAGGAAAGGGTGCAAACATAGACTATTGTTACTAGTAGCGATTGTTACTAAATGCTGTTACTAGTAACAGCGATGGCCTCCAACCTACTTGCGGTGGCCTCCACCTAATAGCGTCCTTGTTACCACGTGCGGAGTGGCGAACCTGTAGTTTAATGGTGTTTGATGGTCTTTACATGTGCATGGCTCATCTAACGCATATCGTGACGGCAGTGATAACGTTAATGATATTGAATCGGCAAAGCACATCTGAACGGTTCCCCTTTGTGAAGCACGCTGGGTTGCAACTCTGTGCCAACTTCTGCACACGCTCAAAAGCTGCATCTGCTGCGTCCGAGGCTCTCGAGCAACCGCCGCAACCTGGTATCGCCGAGCTCATGGCTCGAACATGCGATTTGGTCAAACAAAAAGACATGAACAAACACCGGCACGGGTTAAGGTTAGAGCAGTCGCTTGCTTTCTCGCAGAACGCTCCACAAGCGGTTTCTTCAAACCGGATGGGACAAGAAACGTGAAAGAGCCTTCCTTTGTCATCCTGGTTCTTTCGAATTTCAGTGCTCACCCGCACGAAGACCTCGGCCCACTGCAGGTCTGTGGCGAGTGCCTTCAAGACGCACTCCCGAATTCCGTTGCATCAATCAAGCGACTTGACGAGACAATTCCGTTCGAGAATCACATCGGTTCAGGCGTAGGGCCTTGTCCTCGGGCTGCGGCTGAGGCCGGCCTGGCAATGAAGGACATTCTCAAGTCTCTGCAGGTTTTCAGGCTGTCGCATGCGGACTGAGAAAAAAAGAACTCCCAGCAGGCGCACGCTGGACATTCAGTTGCATGAGTGTCAAAGGAAGGATCCACCTCTTCAATCCTCTTCACTTGTCGTTCTCTGTCTCTTCATGACCTTCTTGCGCTTCTTGGTCCCCATCTTCGCGGTGGCTGTGGTACCACTGCGTCCTGACCTGGGCGGAGCTCATCATATTCTCGCTGTGATTTGGGCCTTGGGCGACCTCGATGAGGTGAAAACGGCAGCTCTATGGCCAGCTCTTTCTCTTGATCATCGAGCTCGTCAGGATGGTAGTAATTAGGGGCCATTTTCCTGAAACCGTTCGAAGGATTTCATCACCTTGGCCCTTCTCCGGCACGCCCAAACATGTCGAAGAAGTCCTGCTCTTCCCAGAGTGCTTGACAGGCAGCTGTCACATCCCGCCCCTGTCGCTCCCCAACCCGTCACGTGCTTTTCGGTGTCCAAGCTTGAGCTTGAGCCAGCACTGCAGGCAAAAATGATAACAACAGTTTGGGTTCTGCATTAAGCCCAAAAATGGAATGTCTATGAACTGTTGCTGCTTTCCATGTCCATAACTTAGTCGCTGGCGGTGTTCAAAACACACATCTATGAAATGATCGCATGCCGCCGACCAAAATGTTGAACAGCCCCTTGTCACCAAAATTGTCTAAATTTAGTGACTAAAAGCCGGCTCTCTTCAAGCGTTGGAATGTTAAACTACCTTATCGAGTAGCAAGCACTGATAGATGTTTTTGTGTATATATTATATATATATATGCACAGTCAATGCACAGTACTATACACAGTACTATAGAGGGCCGGTAGTGGCTCTGACGCACCTCTCCATGCGCCGAAGCCGGGTTCGATCCCCGGGTGCAACACGAGGTGGACAGGCAGGCTACTATCTTGTATAGATAATCTTTTAGCATTATAATATCTTATAATAAGATATGTCTTATACATTATATAATGTAAGATTTATCTTATATATAGAAAATTTATGTAAACACATGCATAAAATATGCGTAATGTGTTATAGATATGAAATACCGTATAGGCAACCATCAGGTTGCCGCGCCTTCTCATCAACTTGTGCTTCTTGCTGCATTTGATGGGCTTGAAGTGCCTGCGGGGACAAAACCCCATTTTGAGCTGCCCAAATCTGGAACTTTGCTGTGTAAGGGTGGGCGCTGAAACAAGTTTCAATGTGAACTGCAAGGGGCTTACATCTTCCAAGTGTGTTGCAGTACGCCTTGCAGTGATTAGAAGCAATTCATCTTCTCCCGGGCCTGTAGAATGTGTGAGTGAAGGTCAACCAAACTAGACCTTAGCAACTGAGCTGCACTCTGGCGATGAGTGAAAAAGCCACACATCACGCAAAACGAATGGGTCCACCTATAGCAATACAAAAGAGGTATTATTGGAAGCTATAAGTGGGTTTCAACTCAAGGAATGAGTGGGATCAATCATCCCAAGTAAATGGTAAGCCAACACCGGAACGAAGTGTGGGATGTTCAAAAATTAGTCAAGTAAATGGTTGAACATGTTGAACATTGGAAGCCAATACCCGCCACCCAAGTCTGACCTACTTCCATCGATGATACGCCCACCCGCGAGATCCCACACACGGACGCATCCGGGACGTTTTGGTATATATCCCACAAAAAAGGACGCGGTGTCCGCACTTCGTTTGGATCGCAAAGCCAAATTTGCCTCTTCATGACGGTACCATTCAATCACTTGAGAGAATGAGTACCTAGATAGATTTCTAACAGTTAAAAGACTTCTCGAGATATACTTTTCTATCCTGCGGGGTCTATAGACAAGTAGGTCAAAAAGCAAGAACCGTGAGTCGTCTGTGGGATGAATGGGCTCCCTGCACGACCGGACCCAATGCCCTGCTGTGAGGGTCAGCTGTTTGGTTGGCATTGCTTGGCACTGGTGAGCCATCTCATACCCGAACACCCCAAAAACACCTCGAAGCCCGACTCGTCCGTCCTGCCCCGATGCCACGCATCGAACCCGAGGATCTCCGACTGTGCTGCCCGGGCATGGCAGCATCATAAGCTGCCACCAGGTCGGTCGTCGGCGGCCTGGCCCGGGTCCATGGTCATGAGCAATCCAGAGTTCAGTGACTCAAAACCACTTGTCAATTATTGGATGTTATTGGGCTTATTGGACACTACTTCTGGAAAAAAACTCTATAGGGAACAATCCATTATTAATATGTTTATTGCGATGTTGTGGGCTGCAGTCAAACAACACGTGAGGAAACTGCAGGTCTTTCGCTCTATGGCGGCCGTTGACTTTTCCTGTTGGAACAGGCTGCGGGGAACTATATGATTAGCACACATAAGTTTTAGACTTGAGAGAGGAGGGGGGTGAACGAAAGGTAGCAGGGAATCAGGCGTAATCCGGGAGGAGGTGAGAGGCCCCCCACTTGTTTGAAGAGAAGTGAGTGAGCGTGATGAAAGAAAGACTAATGCACAAACGCTTGACAAAACCTCCAGAAGCTGTAGCGGTCTAGCGGTTTCAATACAGGTTGACGTGCCTTCAAAAGGAGTCACATATTTCTCAAATGCAACTTCGGATTTACATAGTGACGTGCGGCGACCCTGTAAATTGCGTGGCCGCAGGCCATGCTTGCAAACAGGACGTGCTCAAAAACACTGGTATTTACGAGGTTTCGTTGCCGTCGATCCACAGCCGTGGCATGGTCTAAGGCCACGCTTGAAGACAGGAGGAGCTGAACACACTGGTATTTACGGTATTTTGTAGCCGTCGATCCAAAGGCGCACCACGGTTGAGCGCTGGAAAAGCGCAGAAAACCGTGTAAATACCGGCGTTTTCTGCCGGGAAGGTGCACAAAACCCTGTAAATACCATAGTTTTGTGCAATTTTGAAGCCTCCAAAAGCCTCAAAAACCCTTTCTGACAAAATCTTTCCTGGTTTTTGGTCTTTTTTCGGTCATTTTTCTAACCGAGACGCATCAAAAACCATCGGTTTTTGCGGTGTTTTTTGCCGGACAGCCACAAAAAACGCTGTAAATTCCATGATTTTTGGTCACTGCTGAGGACTGGAAGAGCTGAAAACACTGATATTTACAGTGTTTTCGAACGGTTGACCCCGAGGCGCGCTAGGGTGGAGTTGAAAGGGGGGGGGGGGGGCCCCCCCCCCCC
>CAXAMN010028461.1:71055-106351 GCA_963970005.1 Durusdinium trenchii | reverse complement strand
CCCCCCCCCCCCGGCCAGCAAACGAAGATGTCGGGGACCATTTCTCCGAGAGATAGGCTGCAGCTCTGGGTTAATACATTTTTGCTAAAGCAAAAGGAAAACTCAGGTAGCGTAACCGCTACCTTTCGTGACATGTCACAACTGACCAACTCTGTTGGAAGCAGCGTGAAGGAGTACGAAGCTCGATAGGTCATGCGCATAGACCTTTACATATGGTATAAAGCACGGCCGATGATGTTTGTGAACAAACCATTCAAAACGCCTTCACACATGTTATTTGCTTGACGCTGTTCTTGCCCGAAGAAAGACCTTGGGAGCCCAAAGAGCTGGGTCCTACTCGGCCGATCTCGGCACGGCCGATCTCAGCTCGCGGCGGGATGTCGAGCTTATGGTCCACCCTCTCCGGTGGCAGGAGATCCTCCGGTCCGGACGAGTCATCCACCGAATCAGAAGGTGACGGCTGCAGCTTCCTACCAGAGTGACCCGGGGTTCATTGCGTCGGCCTGGAGCGGCGCCTGCGAAGTCCTGCGGCGAACTCTACAAACCTCGGTTCCCACAAGTTTCTCTGGTTCCTCCATGTTCCTCCTGGTTCCCAGGTGATACAACTACTTTTGATCAAAGACCTCTTGCATGCTTGTCACCCCAGAAAATCTGGCAGTGTGTAACATTGGGCATCCCTACAAGCACGAGTACTAGTCAAACAAGTCAGCCCGTGGCAGTGTGTCACAACTGCGTGAAATCGCACAATCAGTGAGCCTCACTGAGTTCCATAAGGTTGGACCTCACTGAGTTCCATTTTTGGCAGCGTATTGCTTCCAGCTAGCAAGATACCGCTCCTGGTCCATATCGATCTTGCTCAAAGGTTCCATCTCCTCGCATGACGCTGGATGACGGGGGATGGAATTATATAACCAGCCACCTGAATAAACATGTTGTGAGTGGATTTCACCTGGGCACAGTGTTGGAAAGGTTGCGATCTGTGGATTTGGCTATGTCCCAGGTGCCGGCACCTGGGGGATCAACAGAAAGGGACTGATACTGATGGACGGAGTGTCACTCCGCCTCAGTACAGACAAGTGCTGAAGGTTCACCTCCTTAAACCGGCGTACAAACATGGAAGCAAATGTATGGTCCCGATATGAAAGTAACACAAAGAAATTATGTATACAGTACGTATGATGATCTTTTGGAAGGCCTGTCTGCAGCCCACCCCAAAGTTGCAGCACAACAGAAATCCAAGTTCCCTGGCCCCGTTTCTGGTGAAAGGCTGCCGCGGGTGGAGTATAAAGGGCGGAACATCGTGGCGAAACGTCTGACCAATCTCTTCTGATCGTCGTTTGTTTGGGTCCGGCAACTGAAGCAAAGAAGTTGTGAGAAGTCATATTATGATATCTGGATGATACTGTACAGTATCAACACTAGGATGACATAGGAAGGAATACCGTGGAAAGCATCCTGCGGAAGACTCCGATCCTTTTCGAAACTGCGCGGCCTGGGCGCAGATGTTAAGCTGGGCAGCTGGTGCGAAGCCGAAACGCTGAGGATGCTGCGTGGTTGAGCGCGTCAAACCAGTGCACAAGTCCATGGTCAACCAAACTGATCTCATGAGAACGCCTCATTAGCCTAAAGTCCTCAAAAACGTCCAAGAACATTGCCTCGAAGTTGCTGGCCATGTTCACTCTTCTAACAGGGTCATCAGGAGGTATGACGTATGGACAGGTCCTGCGCCAAGGCTCGTCGGGTATACAGCATCCCTTTTCTCTCGCCTCTGGTGTTCAGGTCTGTCTCATATAGACTCAAAAGGAAATAGATGGTACCCTCAGACCCTCAGGAACGCTGCCCTTCAAAAGAGGTACCCGATAATTCTCTTGGAAAGGACGCCGACAAATGTCGGGGCAAACATTCGGTTGAATAATCAGGACACGATCCTGAGTGTGCCGAAACTGGTTCTTTAAGAACCGTCGGGAGCTGCGTCTAGGGATCCATGGCCACATATCCCCCAGAGACTTTTTGGTTGCTTTGGCCATGTCGATAGCCCACCAGGTACACGACCGTGATGGCCAAGGCTGCTAGAATGCACTGAGCAGCCATTGGTGAAGTTCCCTCTGAGGCAACAAGTTCTGAGAGCCTGGAGATGTGGAACAAGTCTGGAGATCTTAGGTTGGAGGCCATCGCTATTAAAGGAATCCAGCGGACTCCTGAACCAGTCTGGATCGTCTGCGATGGTTATGTGAATGGATCTTCCGGTTGCGAAGGTGTGTGGCTCTGGGCAATCGAAGCACATCAGTCGATTGAATGTAAGAATCAACGACAGGAGAGTGATGGAGAGAGTAATCTGCAGAAAAGTTCCTTCCTTGATCCTTGATCAAGTCGAGAAAACGATAAACACGTGAGCAGTGGACTGCCCTACAGGTCTCAGGGATCTACATCTAGGAAAGTCCAAGAGATCAAGAGTGAATATATCGTATTTGCATTGGATGGTTCAATGAGCGGCTTGGTTATGATTATTGGTGTAGAAGGTTTCGTGCTAGCACTGTGCACTGTGCACTGCGTCCTCAAACATGGTATGAAACTGGGTTACTTGTGCGGCAGTTATTTGTTATAAATATCGAGTCCTTGCAGCACTTAACCGCTAGGCGGAAGTGGTCTTCCGCTGCTTTCCCCAGTGGATCATGTTGACATTTCGTGCAAGAGTCTCTCATTGGCTCCCCTCTCCCACGGCAAGTTTACACAATCACAATCACACACAAACCATGAGAAAAAAGACAAGTCTTGAACACTGCAACAATATGACATAGTATGACTGTCTTGTTGCTATCTTGTTGGGTTCCGCTCCCTTGGTCGATTCTGAAGCGGCCCCAACCACCGCAGACTGGGTCGCCCCAGTACCCCCCACCTGTCCAGAATCCCATGGAAAGGCCCTCGCGACGACCATAGGGTGAAGCCCACGTCGGGGCTTTCAAGCCACCAAGCGGGATACATCTGACCAATGTAGTTGACCCCTAAAGTCTCCGACTCGTTGTAGGTCACCACCAGTCGGCCGTACCTGACAGAAGTCGCACGGAGAGCCGCGGAGGTGCTGCGGCATGGAAGGCCAAGGGTTGGCAAGCCCTCCCCGCTGCCGAGCTCTAACTCCGGAATTCTGTGTGGCTAATGATGAATACTGAAGATGAAGTCTAGGACTTTCATGGACTTTGAAGACTTCAGGTCCTGATTCTCTGCCTGAGTTCTAGCCGCCTAGCCCCTCACGCTGCTTTCAACAAAAAAAAGCTTGGAGACCCTTCCGAAGCAAAGTCCTGAGCAGCTCGACCCACAACGGACCCCGTGTCGCTTGGCATTTTGACCCACTAACTTCTCCCCATCCTTCTGGGAAAAGAACGAGAACATGGGCATGCGCTACAGCATGCTACAGCAGCAAAGCTGCACAGAGTGGATCTACATGATCTGCATGTTCCGTTCAAGGGAGTTGACCCACCGTTCACAAATTTTCTGTGGGGCGGGCATATTATCCCACGAACGATGGATAATGACCGGCAAGGCCTGATGTCCAAACCGATGATGATGTATATACATGTACCTTTACCAACTTTTGCTCGATATGGGACACCCAGAATGCCATCCGAAACTTGCAAGCGCATGCCAGGGCACTTTGCAATGAGTTTCCAGGCCAAGTCCCACCACTCATTCACGCTCTGGACTGCCAAGTGGTTGGAGTGTTCCACCCAAGTCTGAAGGTCACCACTCTCAGACTCCCAAGTCTTCATGGCTTCAAGTGCTTTTTGGTGGATCGAAGCGGCCTTCAGCCTCACCTCCTTGTTGATCTGTCGGAAGTTGAGGTCTGAGTACTGGTTAATCAAATTGAAGGCCCACCATCCGGCATTCCTTACATATTAGCACGGTGGAGGACAGGGACTTGTTATGGTCCATGGTAATTTACAGGTGATTTGTTACCCTGCACATGCCTGGGAACCTACTACGAATCGGAAACATTGAGAACCAATGAATGTGCACTTTTCGCCGCACACATGTACAGTATACACATGACAGGGATGAAAACAGCAACCATCCAATGAGTGACATGCACCACCCTATCTCCCTCGTTTCTCTGCACAAGCTTCGTGTTGAAGGTCGACATGTTAAAGCCATGGTGACAATGCGTCGCTGGCGCACCCTGCTCCGCGGCACCGTAGAAGGGCAGCCAAACGGTGCCATGTGCGGCATCGTAGCCGAACCAGGTCACACTACGTCGCCCAGGCCGAGGCTCCAAAACGTAGGAGTAGGCGGTGCGGAACATGCTGATGGCACGCTCCTCAAAACTGCAGCGCCGGTGGATTGAAGAACAAGCAGCAGGTGCTGATCACATTATAAAGCCAAGGTTCGCAAACGTTGTCAACCACATCCGACAAAATCAACCAAACATTTGCGCCAAATGTGGCCAATGATATTTTCTTGGGA
The DNA here is from genome assembly GCA_963970005.1 of Durusdinium trenchii. Classification (NCBI taxonomy): domain Eukaryota; class Dinophyceae; order Suessiales; family Symbiodiniaceae; genus Durusdinium; species Durusdinium trenchii. The sequence goes on along the minus strand of CAXAMN010028461.1, from coordinate 101,896 downwards.
CCTGCTACGTAGCTTCATCTTCCAAACATCACGGTTTCCATTCAATTCAAGGACGTTGCAGTATACTTTCGGTAAGGTTCCATAGAGTAATGTTCTTGAACCCTCTCCTCTGACAAATGAACTGGGAGTCAACTGAGTCAACCATATCACCAATAAAGTTGAATATGAGTGGTGAGTACTGAGTCAACTGAGTCAACTGAGTACTGAATATGAATAAAGCAATTATGTTCCTACTAGTCAACTGAGTCAACTTCGACATAATTAATGAACATGTTCCAACACAAACACCTGACGAACAAAGCCTTTAGGATGCAGGTTCCATGTGTGGAACATGAACGGCAACAAATTTGTCCCGACCAGCAAGCCACAAAAAGGTCGAAATCTTGTTCAACAAATTTTGTGGGAGAAAGGTACCACCTCTGCAGATTTGGACTTGAAGCGAAAGGAATCCTGGCAATATGCCTCCCAATAATTAGGGGGTTGGCACACACACGCACACATCACACCGTACTGCACGACGGAATTGCCACCTACCGGCAACTAGCAAACAGCGCACCTCATGCGCACCCTTTTGACCGCGCTGGTCATGAAGTCTCGAGCCCTCCCTTCGACTGCGGACCATGATTGGATGTTGGGTTACCATGGTGATTGCATGGGTCTTCCGTGAACGCATCCCCCATACTTCTCCAATCATGATCCTCAGGCCAGGGCCAGCGGTGCTTTACCGCGAGGAGGTGAACCTGGTTGACGAACTGCTTCGTCATCTCTTCCTGCAACTGTCGCTTCCGCATATTGCGGCCTGACACGAACATAGGCCCACCATTGGCCTCCAGCCAGGAACTGCATCATCATCTTCTTTGCCACTCCCCCCTTGGTAAGGGGGTCTGCCAGCTGTCGGTCACCATTGACCCATCTCAGATTCGTCTGAATCTGCATGGACTGAGCAACTGCCAGGGCCAATTCGTAACCAGACCTTCCGGATCGCAGACCATGGAGGGAGCTGACGTTCCTCGTCATGGCGTCATAAATCCCACGGGAGTCCATGATGAGAGCTCCCTGGGTCTTCTCTCGTACCATCTGGTACAAGTTCTTTCGATCCACCACCTCTCCGCTCATCTCGGCCAAGAGTGCCCTGAGGCGGAAGCAAAGGTCTTCCCCCTCCGTGATGGCCTGGACCTCTGCCCCGTTACTCCCGAGGAGTTGCCGCGGGGTCTTCTGGGAGCGCCAGGTGATCAAAGCCACCTGCTGTGAAGTGCCGTCCAGTATGGACTTTGGAGCACAGCCGCCCACGATGCCCATCGTAGAGCTCTTGTCCGGTCGATTCGAGTTCGAAGCATCGGACCAAACAACTATGCTCAAATCATGCCAAGGCACATTCCAGTGAGGAAACACCAGGGTCTGTGGCACCATGCGCACCTCTCGAACCAGCTTGTTCGTGCGAAGCAAGGTGTCCACCGTGGCATAGGGCACTTCTGAGAGCAGCAGGCCAACATCTGCTTGGAACTGCGGTGCTGTTTGAGAGGCTTGCCACGAGAGCGAACCGATCACTCCCCTGAGTTGACTGATCTCGGAGGAGGTTGCCACTGCCTTTCGGTTCTTTGCTCTCTCCTTGTCCACTTCAATCTCGTCCACCCAGTTCTCAGCATAGTAGTCCGACTGTCCGATGTGGATCTCCTTGTCGTTCTGGGTGATCTGACATCCAGCAAATGTGAATTGCTTCTCCTCCCATCGGCCCCATCGGTAGGATTGCTCCAACTTGGTCTTGGCCTCATCAAACACTGCATTGCCGTCGCATCCAGCCAGAAGGAAGTCATCAACGTGGATTCCAATCATTCCAACCACCTGTGGGCCGGCGACCTCGTCATACCATGCCCTCGGAGCGTGGACTAGGCCATAGAATGCCTTGACCACTTTGAGAGGTAGCACGGGATTTGCCGGATCAGCTCCATACAAGACTGCCAGCTCCGGCGGTGCCCAAACAACCAGGTCCTCATTCTCCAGTGACTTCTTAGCCTGAAGAAAGGCTGATGTGACGTCACCTGAGCGGAGCTTGTATCCATAGTTGGCTGCGAGGCATAGAAGCATGTTCCGGGATATCCGGCTCATAATCGGTGCTGCCGCTTGTACCTGGGTCAGGTTCGGCTGTTGGAAGCCAAGTACCACAAGGCGAGCTTTGGCAATCGAACCTTCGGGTGTCGGTTTGGTTGTGAGCACCCATCGCATTTGCATCACCCTCTTCTTGTCGAGGTGCTTCCATTCAGTATTTGTCAAAGACCGTAGGGCCTTGGACTGGAGGACATTGGATAACTCTTTTGCCTGGGCCATGTCAAAGTCCTGCTTCCGGTCCAGTGAGAGCTCCTGCCATGAATGCTCTTTGCCCTTCTCCTGCATCTTCTTTGATAGGTAGACACCGGCCTTGCGAGGATGCCTCATGAGGAAGACTGATTCTTCCTCTGTGACCTCAATCTCAAGGGCATAGAAGTTCCCCTGTTCACCATCACCTTCAGAGGCTTTCCTCTTCGCCGCTCGGGATCTCCTTGGCTCTTCAATCTTCCTTCTCTTCTCATCTGCCTCAGTTCGGAGCTCTTCGGAAGATGATGACGAGGAGTCAGAAGTTGTGCTCGATGACTCTTGATCTTGCTGGTCATCTTCGAGGTCCATGTCTTCCGCTGTTCGAGGACCAAGCGAATTTCTTCCCGCCATCATCCTGATGAGGTCCATGATGTCCTCCGGGAAGGTTGCATTGAGGAGTGGTGCACTGAGTTCCACTCGAAGATTGGGCCGCTTGTTTGGCCGTGCGAGTGATGTCTGGCTCTGGAAAAACTGGTGTAGGTGGAATCGGCTTTCCTTCGGCTTCCATTGCTTGGGTCCTTGGTGTCATTGCCGATGTCACCATCTTCTTCTGTTCTTCGCCAGGTCCCTCACTCTTCTCCTCATCTCCTGGAGCGTGGGTGACATCATCTTTCTTCTTGATTGTCTTCTTCACTGGAATCTTCCCCGGCTTAGTCTCCCTTTTGTCTGGCGGCTTCTTCTTCTCCTTTCGTTCGTCGCTCTTCTGCTTGGAGGGGTCATGTAGTAGACGAACATCCTGGGGCAAAGTCACGCATCATCTGCTCAGGTGTCGGTTTTTCCCCAGTGACATTGGTGTAGTGCTTGCCCGTGAAGGTCTTTAGAAGGCTGTCCATCGTCACGGCTTGGCGATAGATCGCAACTCCTTGCAGAGTTGCCTGGAGCTCCTCTCGTCGCGTGCATTCGCGACATTGGTTGGTCTTGGCCCGGATGAGCGTTGCTCCATGTGCCAGACATAGTGTGCTCCCTTCTTGTAGTAGGACTCGTACAGGACCAACCCAGTGACCTGTTGTCTTGCCCGGCTTGATCCTCTGTCGCCATAGCATAGCCAGGGATCCAACTTTGAAGGATTGAGGCGACCTTCCAAGAGCATTGTTGAGGCGAGACAGCTTGTACTTGGCATGTTCTTGTTCGAAAGCTATCCTTGCCTTCTCTTTGAGTCGCAGTTGTCCTCCAAATGCTTTCTTGGGTCTTGGGATCCAGTCCTGATGGAAGCTCTTCTTGAGGTGATGCGCCTCCACGGACCCATTGGAAGGCTGAGAAACCACTCGGTCCGATGGTGTGGTTGGCGCCATGCGCCGCTAGAGCGAAGGCATGGGCAATGGTCAACTCAGGCTCCTCCTTGAGTAGTCGCCTCACTGAGGATTTCAGGATGTTGATGCATCCCTCCTCGGCTCCCATGATCCAATGCGCTTCAGCAGGCGCAGTCATCACTCCGATGCCTGACCGAGAGCAGAAATCCAAAAAGGTCTCTGACGTAAATTGTGGTCCAGCATCACTGATGATCCAGGATGGACTTGGGTTCGTCATCAACCACTTCATAAAGCTGTTGACCACGTCTTGGGCCGTTGGTTCCCATCTGCTCTTGTACGTCATGAGGTGGTCAGTCATCACGAAGCCGCTCGCTCGATCTCTCCAGATCAGAAACTTGTCCTTCTCCTTGTCCTCGCCCCGGTCATATTCAAAAACGTCCACTCCGACAATCTCGAAGAGCTTGGGAGTCTGTCGTGGATGCCGGTGGATGTAGCAGGGGCTTTCGAGACTCGATGCAATGCCGGCAGTGCACCGCCCATTCAGGTGCCTTCCTTGCTCGTAGCAGGCGTTGCAAGTTCCCGAATGAAGAGTGCCCGGAGGATCGATGTATCCTCATCATCTGCTGCTTCACCAGTTCGAGTTTTCTTCCTGTGGGCGCTTCCTTTGGGAACTGATTTCTCGAAAGAGCGAACATCTCGGGCTCTTCCTTTCTCACCATCATCACATTCTTCTCCTCCTTGTCTTCAAAGGTCTCTGGAATCTCCAGGAGGTAGGTCTCGATGTCCTTGGTGATGGAGGTGTTGGTTCGTTCCTCACTAGCTTGCCAGGATCCCACTATCGCCTTTGTCACGGCCGTCACCATCTTTGATGGGTAGTATGCTGAGGCCTGTGCTGCAGGTCCACGGCATTCTGCGTGATCTCCATGGCCGGGACATTTCTTCTGAAGGCTCATCCACAAATTCCGGTTTGATGTCAGAACTGTCCAGTTCTTCTGGATTGGGATGCCCTTGTACTCCAAGCCGTAGGCACATCCATGGAAGCGACACCAGTAAACTGGTCTTCCAAGCTTCTTCATCACTCTCAGTAGGCGTCTGATCGCCTTGGAGTTCCAACCTTTCGAAGCTCCTGTGGGCCATTCCCAAGCAAAATCGGAGTCTTCTCTTGCCTCCAGGCTCAGCTCCACCGCCTCGGCTACCTCATCGGCTCTTTTCAAATCTTGCCCTTGCCGCCGTTCGAACTTGCCCCACTCTTCGTCAGATCTTGGAGTGAGGTTCTGAAGAGTTGACAGCCTGGTACATGGGAGAGAAATCCAGCTCATCCGAGGAGGATGTGTCTGGAACTCCAGGCTCAGCATCCTTGTGCCCATCTTGCGGTCAAGGTCGTAGCCACTGAGGTCCAGGTAGTTATACCTTTTGCAATGATAGCCCATCTCCTCCATCCTCGATGTCAATGCCGATGTTGGAGAGCATGCCACCTCCACAAAATCAGGGGCTTGAGAGAGATGCCCCATGAGCCCTTGAACCGGACAGGTCAAGCAGGCTCCCAAGACAGCGACCCCAGTAGCAATCTTCTTGGCCAGGCCAGGCCATACGATGTTCTTCTTGGATTGGGTCTTGTCGTCTGCCTTGATCGAATTGATGCCATGCCGATGAACTTGGGCATGAGCTATGGCCTCCTCACAGGTGCCATGTCGTGTGACCATCATAGGATTTCCCATCATCAAATGGATAGGGCCCCGACGAAGCGTCCATGTCGTGGTTCGTGGTGCTCGTAGTGCTCGTGGTGGTAGTGTCGTGTGCCGCCATTGCCTCGGGGGCGACTCCCTTCTCACCTGCCTTCCGGCTTCTCTCCATTGTCCTCCTCAGGACCCAGATTCGGTCCCATAGCCCTCCTTGCCGTCCTCCTTCTTCTCGGCTGCTTCCTTCTTGGTCTGGATCGGCAGGGCTGATGGTGATCCCGGCACCGTCTCCTTCTCGCTGTCGCTGGGGATCGTGATCACTCCACTGCCCAGGGCTTGATGGGCTTCCTCCGCCATCAGTTCCTCGGCTCTCTCCGCCCGACGCCTCAGCTCGGAGTTCTCTGCCTCCAGATAGGCCCGGGTCTCCACTGCATCCAGGTCCTTCGGGGTCGATGACGTTGCCATTGACTTGGCCGCCGCCTTTGCAGAGATCCTCGCCGAGTGCTCCTGAGTGATCTGGGTGATCGACTTGCCATCTGCTCGACCATGTTGCTCGATCCGCTTCATGTAGTCCGTGTAGGTCATGTTGATGGCCATTGTCTGACTCACCCCCAGCTGCAGCATCTTTCCCTTGATCTCCATCAACTTCCCATTGACCATCTGCTCGGTGCAATGGTCGGGTGGTATCGTCTGCTGCAACTCCTCCAGCGCAAGCCGAATGAGATGCGGCTCGGGCCCCATCGATCGTCTCTCCCCATGGCTCTTGTCCTTGGACATGTAGAGCGTCCGCAACCCGCACTTGGCGCAACTCACCCATGTAGCGAACTGGTTTGTTCGCTGGCGGCCCTCCTTGTGGTCCCCAAAGCATGGGTGGCCAGAGTGCCTTGGATCGTCGCATGCCGTTGGTGCCCGGGTGGTCATGTCCAGGCGTGCGGTGAACCTGCAAATCACGAAGCCTTTGGGCCAGACACTGCAAACGGCTTGAGACATCCAGGGACTGCTCACATGATCCAACAAGCGAGTGCTCCATACTTTCTGTCGACATCATCAACACTTGAGACTCCACTTGATCGGTTTCGGAGCTTGAGAATGGCACCTCCTGGGTTGAAGTCCGCTCCATGGCATAGATTGGAGCCTCAGCCAAATCAATCGTGAGATGTCCTGACTGTAGGGCTTGCATCTGTACTGAACGACTTGTCTGTTGTGCCTGTACGGTATCATTTCCACCATCATGAAACTTAATGCGACCATCTTGATATGACAGGACTGCATGCTTGCCACGAAGTGTTCTCGCTCCAATGAGTGGTGGTGTGGATTTGGCCATTCCTCCCAACACGTAGAATGAGATTGCTCCCAATGAAGTCCCAACCAAGTCTGCTCTGCTGACTGCCTGATCGCGGTGTCCGTTGCCAAATCTGAAGGTTGGTAAGTCCTCTTTGCAAACTGTGTATTGGAAGTGACCATGAACCACCAAATCATGCAATGCGTCAATCCCGATCGCGTTCTCAGTTGCCCCAGTGTCCAAAATCGCCCTGGTTGGTGCTCGACCATGTGAGGTGTGTTCATCCCACTGTGCCAACACTCCCGACAAGAAATAGGTCTTGCCCTTGGACGACTTGGAACCTTTCCCGGAGAAACCCTTGCCATAGCCCTTTCCTTTCAAGCTGCTCTTCCCTTTTGCACCTTTGCCAACTCCAACTGATTTGTCCTTTGGTGCAAATCTGTCTGGACACTGTTGATAGCCGTGTCCTGACATCCCGCAGATGAAGCAGGGTCCATGATGGGTCTTCGATCCACCCTTGGACGATGGTGAACTCGGCTTCGATCCTGTCTTCGCCTTCCCCTTGCCAGAGCTCGACTCAGGAGCGTAATACCCCCGAGCCAACCACACTTTGCGGACTGCCTCACGGGCTTCCTTGAGTGTTCTGTTCGCCTCGTTGGCAATGGCGAAAGCCTCTGACAACTGTGCTTCCTCCGGATCAGCTGATGTCTCATCAGGACATAGGTCTTCGTCTTCGACGTACCAAGCATCCTGCCACCAGTCTTCGATCCAGTCCTCGCCAGTCCAGTACGTTGGACTGCCATCATCCTCTTGATGCCATTCGCTCCAAGCCCAATCTGACCACCAGAGATCGTCCGACGGTCCTTCAATGTCATCTTCATCATACCAGTCCTGTCCAACAAAACTGTCAGTCCACCAAATCCGCTTTGTTCCAACTTGCTGTCTCTCAGAGGTCTCATCATTGTAGAGTGTCCTCAAAGCTCTCCTCACAAGATGGAAGCTGGTGGAGTTGGCCGTTTGTACCAAAACGTTCTGTCGCTCATGGCCGCTCAAACGACATGCCCGCAACAATCTGTAGCCTCTCAACTCATCTTCAAAGAAATCTCCGGATGCAGTCGTCGTTGTGATGGAAATGTTTGGGTTCCCAAATCACGTCCCCTCTCTTCTCCAGCACGATTCCCTGACATTGGGCTCCTCGATGGCGTCGACGGTGGGTCAACACGAACAGCAGGTCGGGTTGGAAGAAAATCCTGTCCCGGTGACATCCTGTCCAGCCTTGCTCTAGCCAATGACTGTTGAAGTTCTGTAAACAGTTCTTCCTGGCTGCAGTGCTAAGAGTTTCCACCAGAGCCCATTGAGGAACGTCACATGAGGTAACCTCCTGTGCGCCGGCAAAAGCCTCGCTGCCTCTAACATGATTTGGGTTCTCCTATAGAGGATTGACGCCCGCCCAAAACCAAGCTCTTGCCATCGCATGCATGGCTGCACAGTAAGCGAAATGAGCATAGCTAGCTCGTGGAGACAAGTAGTGGCTCCCGCTGCTACCGCAGTGATTTTTTCCCCCGGCCGGTCAACAGGCGCAAGCGAGGGACCATAGACGCACGTGCCATCCACTCTCGGATTAGTACAATCAAAGTCCCTGACTATCAGTTCGGCCACCGGTTCGCGATCTGTTCGCTTGAGATTGCTCCACTTGTCCAACCTGTTGAAACTATCTGGAACTGGTAGACGTTGAAGTGGGCTCTCACGGAGCAGTGCCAAAAACTGATTTAACCCGTCCTCATGATCAAACTGTTCGGGGTCAGCATATCGAACTATCGACTTCGCAGCACCTGACAGCTTTCGCCAGAGTCGGGCCACCACCAGTTTCCTCTCACTCTCCTTGGTGCCCTTCGAATACCATTTGCAGGCTGTGACGTACGATTCGAACGTTCCGGGGGAACCATCCCAGCTAGGAACATGATCGCGGTCCTCTGGCATCGGTTGCCGGGGTATTATTGAGCCCCCCGGCCTGGCTCCGCTACCATGCACGACGGAATTGCCACCTACCGGCAACTAGCAAACAGCGCACCTCATGCGCACCCTTTTGACCGCGCTGGTCATGAAGTCTCGAGCCCTCCCTTCGACTGCGGACCATGATTGGATGTTGGGTTACCATGGTGATTGCATGGGTCTTCCGTGAACGCACTTACAAAAGGACCACTCCTATAGTATTCCAGGTCGCTTCTTACAAGACGCACACCCACAATTGAATATCTTTGGACCCCCTGGTTGGGACGAACTGACAGTCCAGGTCTCCCATTGTCCAGTGATGCCCTTCACTGGTCCGCGGTTCGGCGTGCCATGAGGCCCAGCCGCCATCCCTTGAGTCAAATCATATCGAGTGCCTGGCGACGTAAGAAAGAACAGACCTGTCGCAATCTGGGGGAGTATGTGCCACGTCGTCACACCTGCACCCAAGAAGACTAAGCTTTGATGGACATCTATCAGCTTGTGAAGGGCTGGCAGTTCTTCCTAGCCCCATTTCATACTAAAATCACCTATTTACTTGCAGTGGGCATGGTCTAAGAGATAATTATGCGTTCCCGCTCAAGCTCCCGCAAACTTGCGTTTCATTATTGATTCAAACCAACCCATGCACTAATTGTGGGCTGGTGGCTCAAAATCTTCTCAGAAGAAAAGACAACTGTCTTCTAATCATGTGCTCCAAGTTCCACCCAAAGTGCCCACTGCCCAGGTCGAGGCCGGCTCGGTTTCCTAAAGCAATACAAGTTATATAAGTGCCATAATATAATACTGGACCATACCCCGCCCCAACTGAAACCAACAAGTATCTTCATCTTCGAAAGCCTCTGAATGTGCAAACGAACATTGTCCATGGCAAGCCCATCTTCCACTTGCCCGAGAACTGTGGCCACTACGGCGGCCTAAAGCCCAAACTCCAACTGCATGTCCTCACTGCAAAAAAAACACTTGCGCCCACCCTCCCCAGACTCCAAACTCAGCTTGTCACCTTCTCCAGGCCCAAACCTGGCCCCTGGGCCCCTCAACTGGACGCCCCTCGGCCCCCCTCGGGCCCAGTGCCTTCGTAGTGATCTCGTAAGGCCTCCATGACCATCTCACGCGTCACCGAGTGTTTGGGAGCTTTCCTCGCTTCGGCTTGGCACCGGAGGCGTTGACGCCCCTGACATCCCCGTGAGTGACCGAGTTTCGGGTGATCGTTTGGAGACGATACTGGTAAAAACGGACAAGTCTCGGTGGAACATACTCTACGCTTGGACATGAAAAGGACTTGTTGCTCGGTGCAAGTTTCACGGAAGGTGGGTAGGGATTCTTAGTCTTTGGAACATTGCCCAGATCGGGATCCAGCTTCGCGCCCTCGCTGGGGCTGAGCAAACTGAAGATTCGCCACATCCGTCGGCCACTGTAGTATGCCAAGAGATTCGTCATGCTCTCCTCATTTGGCCGAAAATAGATACTATACATGATATATATAATATATATATATATGTGATTGTGTGATCCTAGGATATCCAAGGAATTGGCCCGCGCATAGCTGCTGAGCGCTTCAATAGCTGTGAACAAAAAAATAACAAAAGCACCCAACAGCGAATTCCAAGTTTTGGGAACTTGAGTCGCTCAAGTGCTTATGTACCGGCCCTTACCTCAGTGGCCTCAACGCCAAGCTCACCGTTTGTCTGTCATTCATTGTGATCAAGCGTGTGGCACAGGCCCTGCAATATCTTCATGGAAGCCTGGGAAACTGACCTGCTCAACAGGTTCTGATTGCATTCTGAGCTTCAATCTGACCTGGTGGTGTGTTCTCCTTGTTGGGTTGGTAGCCATAAGCACCAAAGAAGTCAAAGTCTCCGGGATACTTGGCGTCGGATGCGCGCCACCAGCCCATCTCCTCTGCTAAGTGCGTCACGCCCTCACTGAACAAGTTGTTCTCGGCATCATTCAAATCTAGGCTTCGAATGGTGAAGGAGTTCCCCACGGCCGCCACATGATCACTTGGCAAGCGCTGTGCAGCCCAAATGGCACTGGCATTCTTCTTTCCGGTCAACACGTTGAAGACCCACATATCACCAGGCTCTGCGTCCACCACAACCAAAGCTTCTGAACTGCCACTGTAGGCTGGTGCATCAGGGCTTCCCGTGTCTGCGCTATAGAAGCCTTCCTGCACTGCGATGTCCCCCATGGTTTGCACGGCACATCTCGCCGTCTTACACCGTTCCAACGCCAGTTTGGTGAGATCTTCAATGCCCACCTTGTTGTGGCCCCAAGGCTTATCCTTCGTAGCCGCCCAGCCCGCGGTCATAGCGGTAGCGGTGGATTCACCGATGGATAAGCCCCATTCATTTTGCATGCCATACCTCAGGACCCGATGGTACGCGCGGACGGGGCTCGCTGGCCAGCATGCACAAAACACAAAGCATGCTGAGTGTCAGTCTTTCCCAATGACCACATATAAGAGTTGGTCATAGTATATGTTATATGAATCATATATATATATATATATATATATATATGTGAGTCAACTACCAACTATATATGGTACATGAGTATATACTTGAGGTATATGATGGTAAATGAGTTGGTCATTGGAGTCAATTACCCTATGCTCTGTATACGGAGTCAATTATCATGGGCGATCGCCTCTCACACGAGTTCACCTCAGAAGGCGAGACGCTCGGTGTCCCAATAGGCCCAGGTTTCTTCGGCTTGTGGGATCTCCCCGATCGCTTCAAACTCCTCGCCGATGCCCGGGGAATGGCTTGGCGGAGATGTTCACTGGTTCTTTCCAGCCCAAGCTCTGGGGAGACCAACCCATGCCAAGAAATGGAGCTATGAAGTATGGACACTGAACTCTTGCAATTAGTACTGTAATGGACATTCAATGCACATTCTATGCCAAATTCGTGAATGGCATTGAATGTCCATCACCTCTTGTGACGCTGTGCATCTCAAGCAAGCACCTCCAACCCAAAACGCCAGTCCTCCTGTCCCGGCAAAGGATGATAATCCGGTGCCATCTCCTTGCTCACCATGCGCGGATAAGGGATATGCCACTCATACAGCTTGCGTGTGGCGCCTTTTGGCCATTGACGCCGTGGCACGCGCACGAGGCGCACGTCCGTGGTGCTGGGGCCACTGTCGTCACTGTGTGAGACCATTGGAAAACCTCATCCAATCTCAGGTGCATAAACTGAACAACACCGTAATTCTTGATTGCAGTAACAAGCTCCTCCTTTGGATTCCTTTGGACTTTGGAATGACTTTGGACTGCAGATCTTCATGTGTGTTTTTCTCATCAACAGTCTGCATGATCCGGATGCTTTTGTTCAGGTATACATGGAAAACGAACAAAACGAGTTGAAAAAGTGACCTGATTGGGCGATGACACCTGTGGCACTGGCATCCTTCCCCACGGCAATGATCGTACAAGCCTCATTGGGTATAAGGAGGGTGTTGAGGAGCAGCAAAATTGCTGACATAGCTCCTTTCAAGCGGAAGGCCAAGTCGGATATGCAACCTGTCATTCTTCGTCTGCAAATGGTCATGCTCAACCTGTAGCGTAAAGCTGGACATTTGATAATATGCTATAATTTGGGCAATGTGTCGCAATAATGTGTGGATACATATGCATCATGATACATATAAGAACACATCTGATAATCCCGATGCAATGGCCGGGTGCAAAATCTTGTGTTTGAGCCAGATCCACGATCACGGCACTAAAGAGGCAGGAACAATGTCGCTTTGTGTGATTCAGTAAAACATTTCAGGGAGGACAAACCTTTGTTGGCCATGCTTCTGATCATTTGTTTGTTGCATCAACAGTGGGTCTCGATCAAAGCATTAACCTTGTGTGATTCTAATGTCCAACTTTTGCAAGCATCATATGCATTAAACCCATTGCCATTTACCAAACGACCAACAATTTGCATTTTTCAGTTGTGTCATGAGCCGATTGGACTATGACTTCCTGCACTGCAATGGGAGGAGAGCAGCGCTGAGATCCGACCGATGGGAACCGGGCGTCCGGCGTCCGTCACTAAGGCTGCGCCCGCGGCAAACCAGCGAGCGCCTCCTTGCAAGGCAGCGGCGTGAGATCCCCAAGCTGACTGGCAGCGACTGGAACCCACCCCCTACTCTAGCCTATTCTAACCCAAAGTTTAAAACGGGGTGTCCATGATCCATTCACTGTGGTTTTGGAACCACCTTTTGGAACCCCTTGGTTTAACATGTTGCAAAACAACTTCGTCGTTGTGAGACGAACTGCATGGGGCAAAAGGGACTGCGTGTTCGTTCCAGTCCCCGTGGTCACATTTTGTTGCGTTCTCCTGCGTTTGCTTACCTTGGTCCTTGTTTGTTTATGTTGGCTATATGTAGTACATATAAATATAAATATATATTATATATATACTACATATATATATATATGTGCATAATTGTATATATTTATTTCATGCCTGTTCCTGCATATCGCTGCATGTCCATGGATCCAATTGAATACTGTCTCTTCTTGAATTGTCTTCCTCTAATGAATTCCACTCAGGGAGGCAGCTCAACATCTGATATCCCCTCCTCTTCTTGTTCTTCTTCGTCCTGTTCCCTCGCGAAGCGGACAAACACCTGGATGTAGGAACTGACGATGGACCAGGACGCCCAAGACACCACGCAAAGTGTGGTCTCAACATGTGAAAATATTCCGAATGGATAAGAGTCCCCGTGAGACATACAACCGTCGCATTCCCTGCATCCCTCCACAAAATAGAGCCCCTTTCTTCAGGCGAGGAAACGCATGTTCGGAAAGTTCAGCCACTTTTCCTCCAGCGCATCTGCAAGGACAAACAACATGCACCATGCATCAACATCCTCTGCTCACTTTGGGGGTTGTGTTGTGTTAACCCCCCTGCAAGAAAGAGAAGAGCGCAAAGGCTCAGGAAATGGCATGTGTTTATTCTTCTCTACTTTCGCTTTTCTCTGGCCTTTGGGAGGTGGCTCCGGCGGCGGCGGAGTGAAGGACTACGACGTCACAGTCACCCGGAACGTTGTCGTCCCGTCACCCGGGTGAGGTCCGGCGACCTCGGGCGTCCAACGTGACGAAAACATGGCCTGCTCCAGAGAAGGCTGTGTGATTGAGTAATCCAAGACCTCCAAGGCGGCCATATTCTTCTGCACCTGACGAAAACTGACACTTTACTCCGCAGGGCCATGGGATCTCATGAGTGTAATCATGTAGGCTTCAAGTTGGTGGACAGGAAGCGAAGACGAACAGGCATAGCAACCGCCATGGCACGCTGGGGCGTCCATGTAGTTAGATTTCATTACCTAGATGTCCTCTGTGTTTCTAGCTTTCTTCTAGTAAAAAGGTATATGCATGTACATGAGACTGTCTGCATGCACATCCCAAACACCCACCCACCCACTCCACTACGAAGTGCCCTTCACCACTGCTCCAAACAATTTGTTCCTTGAAACTTGGTTGCATAGAGAACGGTCTTTTCTGCATCCTCTCCACGAGTCTTTCGGCTCCACCTCTTGGAAAATGGCGCCCAAGCTTCCAGAGTCCTCGAGAGGCTTTTGATTCATGGAGATTCACAAAAAAAACTGCACTCCCACACCCAAACGCTAGAATGTATGAAAGGGTTATATATATATATATATGCCACACCTGCACAGTAGCTGGCGACAACGTGTGGCAGCAAAACATGTTCGCCTTCTTCCGCCTTCAAACACTTGCATTGCTCGAGCAAGTTTCCACTCATCGTCCTCTTGTCATGTTGGTCTAAGCCAGTACGGCGCTGCACACTGACTGCCATCCGCCAAGTGTCCACAAGCCAAGTTTGCTACTCAAGTTCCAGCTGCTGTTCCTTGGATCCTATATATGGCCCAAAGTCATGCATTGTTTACGAAGAACAACTCCCACATGCTGAACGAAAGCGCGGTCCTGTGACAATGCTGGCAGTTGGAACAGGAACCTGCCAAAGGACATGGTGGTCTCAGTCTCGACACACATCCCAGGTGGAGGTAATGACAAAGGTCCGGAGCTTCAGTCAATGGTACGACATGGTACGGCATAATATCACAGTCGATGGCTTGCACCTGATGCCAATTCCAAAAACAATTTGTGTTTTTCATATTCTGCTGCAACGCCACTAGGTAGTTCACTTTGCTGGTATTGTGTCCCCGAACATGAGGAAGCTAGGAAAAAATTCCCAAACACACAATCATCACACCGCAATCGGCATCATCGTGCCAAACACAATCAACATTCTAAACATATCAAAACATTACGCAAATTTACTTACTTAGACTCTGATCTGGGTCGTTGCTGACAAACCATCCCATAAAGTCATGGGCCAGGCCAGGAACTGAACCCAGATGCTCAAATGGCCGCTCCATTGGCCTCCCACCATGCTGCTCCAGCAGGCTGCTGCCAGGAGCGATGGTCTCGACAAAGCGTTTGAACTCCTGATGTCGAGACCATGATGGGATGTCTCTGCCACTGCCATGCCAGTGAATACATGATCAAACTATGAACTGCCATAATTGGCCTTCTTAATCCTTTTATTGTGTCTGTCTGTTCCAATCGCAGTGATCTTCGACCATGGAACCCTGCATGTGGGAGTGAATCAACGTAAATCAGCATGGCTTAGGAAGGCCTACGCTTGGTTCCCCGGATCCAGGTACAGCCTATAAGCCATAATAAAAGAATTAAACAAATAAAAACATACAATAAAAATACGACTGGAAAATACAAACTAACCAGTTGTATTTTTTTGAAAGTACACTTTCGATTACCCTAACAAACATGCAAAACTGCAAGCAATATTCACGTAAATTGCTACTTGATACGCATTGATATGGGTGGGATGGGAAGCTGGCCCCCTTGTTTTTTGGAGCAGCCTCTCGTGGTTGTCGGGTAGCCTGACCACGTTTCGCTGGTTGTCAAAAAAATTGCCAGTGGTTTTCGCCGCTTCGCAGTTCGAGGTTGAACATTTGCATTTTTTTAAAATACGGAACAAATACGAAAACAAAATTGTATTGCTTAAAAATGCAAAACATACGACATTGTTTGTATTTGTCAAAAATACAAACAGTACGAACAAATACGAAGAAATACTAAAATAATATACAAAATAAAATACAAAAACACAAACAAAAACAAAACAACAAAGATACAAAAAATGAAAAAAAACACATACAAAAAAATACGACCCGCGAAGAACATACAAAAACATATACGAAACAAATACGATGTTACGACCCGCGAAAAAAGAAAAAAACACAATACAAAAAAAATCAACACGATGCGACCCGCCAAAAAACAAAAAAGAAGCCGAAACGGGTTGCGAAACCAAATTTTGTATGTGTTTTTTGTTTTTCTGCCGTGTCGACGAGGGTGTTTGCTGATTTTGCGGCCCGACTGCGTTTGTTTCTATTTTGCCACAACGCAAAAAAACAGCAATTCGCGCAAATATTTCTTGACAACACATTCAAAATTCAATTGGCTTGGTGGGTGCTATTTGCATTGTGGCCCTCATTTGAGTATGATATTTGGGAACCAGGGCCAGTTGGGATGTAGAACCATGCAAAAAAAGTTGCATTTCAGGGTTGTATTTGTTTATATTGTTTTTGTATGTTTAATGTTTTGGGTTTCTTAGCCTCTACCTGGAAGGAGGGGATTCAAGCCTACGCCTTGCGACAGGGACATTGCCATAAAAGCCTGAGACGAATCCTTCACACTGAAAGGAGCGCAAAAGAGACCCCCAGCTTGAATTAGAGCACTTAAAAGTGCCAATGAATCGCATCAAATGAGCCTTCCAACCACCCTTTTGAGGCTCATGGTCGAAATTGCTCTCTTGCTCTTGACCCGCTTTGAATTTGCAAGAGGACAAATTGTAAAACTGGTGAATATGAGAGATCCAGCTGAGCAAGTCCCGCAAACATGGTTGGAGCTTCGGGGATGTATATATAACCAACAAACCTGGCCGAATGCAAATGAACAATAACATACAATTTGGCAATTGAGGGGTCTTTGTGGTCATCAGAATCTCACTGAATCGCCGCGGATTGCACTACCAGGCAACTGGCTCTCTTTGTGGTCTTCTTTACCCGAACACGGTTAAACCACACACCGAACACCGAGTGGGAGAGGATCTGCACTCTGTCCAACAAAGGGTCTGATGATGTCAGATGTAGCGAACCGTAGCGAATCTGTATAGAAAAAGACATCTGGAATCATGGTTTTCCAGCTGCCAAGCAGTTGCCGCGAAAACCGTGGCACCTCCGCACGCAAGCGTCGTATCAAGCGATGATTCGGATTGATGAGTCACTCCTGCGCCTTCTCCTCCCAAGCATCTGGGCCTAGAAACGAGCTCGACCAGAGCACAAACGTCCACCCACCCATGGGAGCTTGTAGCCTGACATGTCAGGGTCCAAGACCGGTTCCAAAAATGGTCTGGACTGTTCACCTGGTTCATTCACACTGCAATTTATTTCCAGTCTCTTCACTGCCAGGATCTTTGGAGGAAGGTTGATAGGAACTGTCATCAACTGGGCTCTGTAAAATTATGTCTTAATTAATTGAACTTTTGACAGCCTCACATTGGAGGGGCAAACTTGTGATGGTTTGCTGATTTTCCCGACGAATCAAACTGAATCAGTAGGTTAGACTGCCTCTGGGGCGAACAAATACGTGCAATCTTGAAGGGTACATCTACCTCGCTACTTGGCAGCTGAGATGTCCTCTGTCATAGGTGTGATTCCCGGAATTTCCGTTCCCCTGACTTGTTGACCAAGATTCTCTTCCCCTTCTCGCATGTTTGCAATCTGAGCCCCCGCCCTCGCACCTCTGCGATCATTGCTGAAGAGCTCCAGCTGATAGCCCGAGCCATACTTGGCCCTCAAAGGTGCCATACGTGCGAAGCTGTGCGAAGCGCCCGCGCCGATACCGATACCTTTCGACCGTCGGCCGTCATGGTTTCCAAGGTTTCTGCATGTAGCACCCGCTGTATGAGGATCCAAAGAACTGACAGATGAGCAACCAATTGCAATTCTGCTTCCAACTCCTCCATCCACTAGCAATCGCACAGTTGATCAAATTCAAAGAGTGCACTGTGCTCCCCCAAAAGAACTCGAACTCGATGTGATAATCAGAACACATTACATTGATTGTATATTATATTGCTTGACTTATACTTAATACTTGACATCACATAGACATGGCATCATGTCATCATCCACTGAGACCCCGAGTCGATCCCCCAAAATGAACCAAGTACCCACTGAGCAGCACCCATGCGGTCCACCGATCGGCTCTTGACAGCTCCTGGGGAGCCAAGCTTAATGTGCAAAGGCGACCCCAAGCATCGCAGCTGTCCTCGCACCTGCATCTTGCTCCGTTTCACTGAGGCCACTAGTTCCCCCACCCACCGATGGGACTTCTCAGCTGTGTGGATTCTCTCCGTGCTTTGCTGCACTTCCTCCAAGATGCAGGGCCTCTGTTGATTGGCATTTGGTTCATTTTCCTCCCAACACCTTGCGCCGCTTTTCGCCACGAGCACCCACCCGGTCCTGGATGGCGATACGATCGCACAAGGCCTCTGCCTGGCACGAAGCGGCTGTACGAAGCGGCTGTACTGCTGGTTCCCGCTGATCACAGAGGCAGGGTGGGCGATTCTCAATGTGTCAAAGCCCCTTCTCAAACTAAAAGAGCAACCCACAAAGTGGTTTAGTGAGTTTGCTTTTGAGTCTAGGCTAGGAGTTGTATGGTTGCAAGTGTTGATCCCGCGGTATGCGTGCCTCTTCCATGGAGTGCGTGGTCACCACCACCGTCTGTTCACGGCCTCGGCGTTGAATGACCTGGCGCCGCGCGCCTCTTCTTCTTCGTGTCCCGCAGTGAGGCCCATCAAAACACCCAGAAAACTGTTCGAAGTCGTTGATATAATTGATGATGCATTGTTCAGCTAGAAAACCGAGGATTTCATTAAAAAGCCAACGGAAAAAAAGGTCCGACGATGTCCGCACCCCATCAAATATTCACATTCTTTGTTTGTTTGGATTGACGTGGTTCTCAGGTTGACGTTGTATATACACATTACAATGTAGCATCAAAGTTCTCATGACTGTTTGGGTGCACCATCTAATTATATTCAATAAAACACTGAAAGCTGTGGTGGTGCAAAGGTTTTCCGTTCACTTTCTCCACCAAGCCAGCTGGGTAGAGTTCGAAGCCGCCTTTACGATGTATGTGGCCCTCGCATCCATCCAGTCGACCACCGATTGTGGGAGGCCAATGTTGCATGAGTTTCCCATGGCCATGGTCCAAGTCAATCAGGCATACGGCATACTGGTCCAAAGTGGTCCAAACCAATCAACATGATACATCATCGATGAACATTTGCACTTGCTTGAGACACATTTCAATAGACCCTCTCCATCCCCACGGACTGGACCCCGCCGAAGCCAAAAACCGCTGAAGTGGAGCCTTCCACAGGTGGCGCTTGGCTCCAGCATCCACCGCGGCCGAGGGCTCGTCCAGAAAGAGCACCGGCGAGCGCCCAATCAGCGCAATGGCCAGGCTCAACTTCCCTATCACCGACCACTCGGATGTTGGGACGGCGTGGTATGGCTTCAGAAAGAGTGTGCTTTTCAAGGGCATTCGAGCGTTTTGGCCGTTGGGCGCCGAAATGACATCGCCATTCATCCATGAAACAGTCACATCACCCCGGTTTACGCTGAGAAATGAGACGCCGTGCTAAGTGTCCAGCGCTTCATTCCTCCACTGTACCTCGGTCTGTCCCGTCTGCGGAGCTTCATCGTCCAACGGAGCACCCGTGGTGAGCACCGAAGGAGGGCGGTCCAGTCGTGGACGCGGGCTGTAGGGGGCTGGCCACCTACCCATGGTAGCCCATGCCATGGTTCCTCAAGTGAAGGAAGTTGGGTGATTGCTGGCTTCTTGCCCCTTGCAGGCCTCTTTGTTGCCACAAAAAAGTCTGCCTGAGAATTAGCCAGTGGTTTCGATCATGTTCCTCTCTACAACTCGATTTTGAGGGTTCCAGGTTAACTTGGGGAGCATGTTGGATCTCCAAATCAGGTCCGTCTTCGTGACCCATCCTGTCACGGACCACCGCACTCGGTGGTCTTTCGGTTGGCATCTGCCCCTGGCAAAGCGAACTCTGACCCCGAGGGCGGCTGCGGAAGGAACAGGGCAGTGTAGTTGCAGTTTCATTTCAACAATTTTGTTGTGATCTTTTGTCCATATCATTTTCTTAGTCCTTAGTTTCCTATCTTAAATATACATGCTCCAAACTTGAAGGCCCCGTTGCTCTGACTCTAGCTTTGCTTCTCCGACCTCACCTTCCAGGATCGGCAAAGAGCATGAAGCCTCAAATCAGAATGGGTACTGTAAGTCAAGTCTTAGAGATCATGAAGATCACACTAATCTGTAAGACCATGGTACTGTAAGTCTGTGGTCTTGTGGATCTTGCACACGAATCTGGGTGATCAAAAAGACCATGAAGTAAGACCACCCCCTATACATGTCGCATGTCCTTGGCCATCATCCTACTGACACCCGGTGCAGGCTAAACAAGCCCCCCTCACCGGCAAGGGCAAGGGCACGTAAGTAGTCGGAAGTTTGCCGGTGACATGTTTCTTTTGGTAGAGTGTCATGGACTACCGTCCCTTCAACGGTGAAACATGTGAAATACCATAAAATACCTGCTGCTTGTAGAGTGTCACGGCATGTGCCAACTCTCCTGTCCCTTCCACGTCGGAACCCACGTCTCCAATCACGCCCGTGAGGCCATCCAAACCCAAGCGGTACAGAAGGGCATCCACCGTCCTCGACAAATCGGCCTCGAGATGAACTGGGCGCTTGGAGGACGGAATCAAAGCCAGCCAGAAGTCGCTTCGACCAAAACGAACTGTACGCTTACAAGGTACATTTGCAGTTACCACTCCAACATCCATGAGTGTCCCACGTCAAAACGTGACCCTTTTGACCGTAACCTCAGCGATCTGGTCATGTCTGGTCTGATCCTTTTTGGCAGCCGAGGCTTAGCGGAAGGAACCCTAAGCATCAAGGGACACAATCAACCTGTCGATCAGATCGGTTGACAATTTTACAGTAATCGAATGAAGGCTTCTATCAAATCAAAATGCATCTACAGTATCGTTTTCTGCCTGAAAACCTATCGTTTTCCACCTGACCCACCAAAATCTGTCAAGACTTGTGGAAGATCTGTGAAGACCCGTGAATGCATGCGAGGTTCTGTACTTTTACCTGTAGCTTCCGTCTCGTGTTATTTTCCAGTGATTTCAAGAAGTCGATTGTTTCATAGACAATTCTTCCTGTTTTCATGGTTGCTTGTCCGCTTTGATCAAAAGGACCCCGCATTTCACAAAAAACAACAGGTTTTGTCAAGTTTCCTTCATAATTCATACTGCATCGGCAGAACCCTGACTTCACCCGCTCCACACTCTCCACCGCACATGTGCAAATTCTATCAAATTCTAAGCCTGATTTGGGAGATAGAATGATTGGCTTGAATGAACAAGTCTGGACTTGTAGGCATCTGGCAGGTTTCAATACACCAAGACTTGCCGGAAAATGCCAGGACATCTTGACTTGCTAGCGTGTTCGGCGGGTGTTTGCGGGAATCTGCTTGCTCTAGCGTTTTTTGCGGGTCATTCTTGTCGCACGAAACTGCTCATCTGCACCCGCGGGGTCACTTCTGCCATAGATTAGATGTCAACACGGGAACGCAACTGACACTGGAAATGGGGAAAGGGGGCACACATTTCAAATGGGCTACGGTGCAAGTATAGTGGTTCTAGTATCGCGTAATTTCGGTTAAAATGGGGTTAAACACTAAGAATCACTGATAAAGTAGTCTTGGCGTTGGAAGATCCAGGTACATAACATCTTGTATTCACTAGTACTGATTGGTCATTGAAACAACCTATCGATTTATCATTGAACAACCAGTCAGTGGTCAGTGTTAATTTTCACACCTGTCCATTTGTCATTCAAGCACCTGCCAGTGTCCATTTCTCATTGAACAACATGTCTCAAAACCTGGCGATGTTTCTTTGAAAGCCTTATCGGTTCTTCACATGGAAACCTGCCTCTCACCTTGATTCACCTTGAGCCGAAAATTAAAAGCAAAACACTAAGCAAAACCTATCACATATCCAAAAGGATTGAAACTACCTGCGCCAAATCCCAAACCCAATTGGAGTTTCCATCGTTTTTCTATCACAGGATGCTTAGACTTAGACTACTCAATAACAATCCCCAACACATCTGAAGGCCATAGTGAAAGTTGTCGATAAATCTGTTGGTGGGATTGGCGAGGTTGAAATATGGTAGACACGGCCCGTGTGGTGTGTGAAACAAACCGATCTCATCTACTCTTGGACCTTTTGGGTCATCAATAATAAAAACCATGCACCTTCTTGACCATCCGGATGTTCAGTGTGGTTCAGTTACTAGTTCATCACCAAGCTGGAAAAAAACACACACCAAAATCCACCTCCCTTAAGACGTTCCACACTCATTGCCGTTCACCGTGTTCACCATCCCATGATCGCCCATTCATCACCAGGGTGCTTCAGGGACGCCCTTGATGCGGCCGAAGAACCTCGGCGTCGTGTGCGTTTTGTGCTGTTGGATGCTCTTGCTGATGGTCCGCGGTTCCTTAAAAGAAACAACGCTCTTGCTGATGGCCGCGCATCAAGTGCTCCTTGCCAGTCAAGTGCTCCCAAAGTGGATCAACCTGAGACGGGGTCGGTGAAACCGGTTTTCCCCATCGGTTTGAGCTGCTGAAGGGAACAAAGCCACGCCCACGGAGACACCTCTAAGCCACCCGGTCGGTAAGCCACCCCCAACTGAGAAGTGTCAAGATGTGTCAAATGTCAAGAGATGTTCTGCGCAAAAAGGGTCTCACACACACAAACACACACACACACTCTCTCTCTCTCTCTCTCTCTGTCTCTCTTTCCCCTCCCTCTCTCAACAGCACCTGACAGTCGAGCTGTCCGCCACTGGCGGGTCTCGAAACAATGCTCGACGGGACGCTAGACGCAGAGGCCCGCAGGACGCTGGCATCGTTACTACAATGCGAATGGAATCACATCGGGATGGAATGCGATAGATGTTATTAAAAGAACAATATTAAATATACATATAAAAAGAACATATAACTACATCCATAATAAAACCAAATTAACAAGATATGAACAAATGAATTGTTATGAATTGTTGTATTACCCCGTATACCTCAGAATCCAAACAAAAAATCCGAGGGTCCTAGAACTGAGCAGGCCCTTGAATTTTTGTAAAGGTTAGATGTGCAAACAATGCGCATTCAACGGAATCGTTGTGTTTGAAGCCAATCTGACGCTGATCTGAGCATCCCTATAGTTCACTAAGACTAATACATACTGTAATTTAACTGTCCGTGGCAGGCTCAGCCCGCTTGCTTGCTTACTCTTGTATGCAACACTTGGCGCTGCTCTTGCATCACTTGGACATGTCTTGCATGACACATGGATGACATTTGAGCTCTATGCTCATTATTACTCAAAACCTCTCTTTCATTCAAGTGAAGTGTCGTACGAAAATGATAAAATTGGTTACGGTTGGTCTTACGCTTGCTCGCATTTCGGCTTACGTGCCATGCAGGGGACATGAATTGAAGTGCTCACGCTTACGCAAAAAAAGAGATAAACTTTCAGCACCACACCTAACTTGACCTGACGCACTTGAAAACAAAAGCACACACTGTGGCAACAAACAAAGCTTACGCACTATGCTTACGCTAGTGCTTCAGCCAATAAAATGTGTACCTAGGTCCTTTTTTGCTTACGAACGGTGTCCTTTTGTCTAGGCCCTTACAACGAACCCCGCGTTATTGGATGATGACTCATGCACCAGAAAGAACATGGGGGTTGATACTAGCAACCTCAGCAACCCGCTTTGGACTGTCAACTTCAGTATCTCATGGGCCACTGGATGCCACCCGATGCCCAGGCTGGGAGCGATTGCCGTCTCACTGGGTCCACTGCCTGTGGGCAAACGCCCAAATTTCGATAGGCCTCCCGCGACGCACTCGGCGCGGCCCCCCCCTCCCACGCACGCGCGCGCGCACATGAGCGTCCCCATGGGTGTCGGGGGAAGGCGATCCTCAGACTGTCGGGACTCCACCGGGGATCACCGAGGTGAAGTCGCAGGTGCCTGTAAGTTCGTTTGGGATGCAGAACATGGTCCAAGCGTCTTCGAAGTTGGAACATCTATGTTGCATGATATGGTGAAATGTTCTCCAGAGTCTTCATCAAGACTCCAGGGTGCACCTCAAACATTCCTGCTTGTGCCACTTAGCCTCTGTGACTAATTACACATCGGAGCGTACCCCTGGCCCTCCAAAGAGCACTTCACCCACACAAACAAGAACACGAATCACTAGCTTGCTCCAAGTTTTCCCAACGAAAAGACATCATGCATATATGAAGAACATGAAAAACATTGAAACAAAAGTAGATTTAAAGCAATCGAACGGTAAACCTTTGGCCCATACAACCAGGTTTCGACGGCCCCCTGCCTCCTCCATGCCTTCGACTGTGGTGATGTCATGGCCTAACACTTGAACCTGACACTCACCGAGACATCAACCGAGACATGAATGGAGTGGCCTGGAGAAAATGAACAGCATTGTTGAATAAAGAACCTGGAGCCCTTTTTGGCCCCTGCAATCGGAGTTTTTCGTGACATGCTTGAACAGAATCAGAATCGATGCCAACTTTGGCGCATGCATGGGATGCAAGCAATTGGAGATTTGATTGGATGCTCGACACGTGGTTCCTTGCAAAAATGCAGGGAAACTTCTTCTGCTTTTCGTGAATGGTTCACCGACACGGCTCCCAGTCCAAACCTGCTATCCCCGACTGGATGACACATGACAACGCCAAAGCGGCAAGTCACTGGATGTGAATCCAACGCTCGAAAAGGAAAGAGCAACAAAATGTTCAACACCCAAACACCCCATGTATGGAACATCCTATATATATATGTTATATATATATACATATTATACACAAATATACGCTTACATTGCCTCCTTGAAACCACCCCAACTGATTGGTCAGTATCATATTCCACTGCCACGTCTCTTTGCCCTGCCTGGCCAGCGGTGGGCGGGCGAACCTCGCCGGTCCTCGGAGCATCGACCGGTCGGCGAAACACGCTCCAGTTGGTGCTGGTCAAACAAAACATGTGTTTACGACGACTACTACGACGACGACGACTACTACTACTACGACGACGACTACTACTACTACCACTACTACTACTACTACCACTACTACTACTACTACTACTCCTGCTACTACTACTACTACTACTACTACTACTACTACTACTACTACTTACTACTTACTACTTACTACTTACTACTTACTACTTACTACTTACTACTTACTACTTACTACTTAGTAGTAGTAGTAGTAGTAGTAGTCGTAGTAGTAGTAGTAGTGGTAGTAGTAGTAGTGGCAGTGGTAGTAGCAGTAGTAGTAGTAGTAGTAGTACAACTACTAGTACAACAACAACAACAACAACTACTACTACTTTTACTACTATTGCTACTACTGCGGATGTGTTTTCTTGAGGATCTTGAACTGGAGATGGTGGTTGCAAGAGACTACGCTAGAGGTGGTTGATATCATATTGGCTTGGGAAGTTGGGATCTACAAAATCACCCTATAGTTGCTCAATTCAAATTACTAGAGAAAAAGGGACAATGATGCGTTAAGTTGATGTGTGCTTCTAACATCATAGAAGCATGTCAGCACAACATGATGCATGAATCTGCATGAACATATTTCTACTGCAACCTATGCAATCAAACACACAAGGCAGCAACAGTTGCATTGATTTGTGATGTTCATGGCGGCAAAACGGAAAGATTCAACTTGAAGAACTTTCTGAAGCTTTCCCTAACCTAATTATATTGCAGCTGAATCTCCTAGGACTTTAGTGAGTCAAAAGTGAAGGGCAATCACAACTCGGTCAAGCAAACAGCAGTGCAGCCGCAGCCCAAGTATTTGTGGCTGAGCCGGCAACAAACATCTTCCAAGAACAGTTGCTTCAAAAAGTAGATGGCACAACCCCCACGACGTCCTTTAGATGGGGTCCATATAAACCACTAAACTAGGGGATTGTGCCATCTACTCTCGACCCACTTTAATTCCGGGACTTGGACATGGATGTGTGTGTGTGTGTGCACGTGCAGTGCCTGCACCTCTGGTTTGATGCGGCTTCCCTGGCTGCTGACATGGAATGTTTCCAGATACAGTATATGTTTGCTGAAGCCCCCTGCATTGGAAAACTTTCACTGATCGCCTTCTGCAAGAGGGGTTGCTCAACCATGTCTGAAGCCCTTCGGCCAGACCGATGTCACCACTTGGAACCTGAACGGAGTTCTGGAAGTGCCTCCCATCACCGGAAGACAAGTCTTCGTCGATTGAAATGGTTGGTCTTTTTCAGATCCTCCCTGTCGCAGCCAACACACGGTTGCATGGTTTTCATGCCTTGGCTTTGGTGCCTTTTCAGATTCGTGGCTTCACTTGGAGGCGGAGCTGAGGACAGGCTTTCCTCTTAACCTCACGTGTGTTCGCGGCACATGCAGGGAAGTGAAACGTTCCAGTGGCTCCCATAGACTCAGAAGGACTGGAATTAGAACGTCGTCGGTTCAAAGTATAGTTACTGTCAAAATCCTTGAAAGATACTGGTTCATACCGAGGCTTAAATTCGTCATCAGGCCTTCCGAGCAGTTTCCAAAACCACTCCTTTACTATCCAATGTGCAGTCTGGTCTGCAACTTCCCAGTGACGCCAAGCCACAGCTCCTCAGGTAGTTCAGACTGCTCTCCAAAGATCTGCTGCTCCATGGCCAGCAATTGTTTGAGAAATCCCGCGTTCGGCCTCGCCATCGGCCGCTTTGACTTCACATAGGCCAAGGAAGAAGCCAGGGAGAGGCCGGACTTCATGAGGTAAGCTAAACCTTGGCTGTGATTGGAAGGCGTGTTCTGACAGCGCCCAACCCGGCCATCTGGGTGACATGAGGAACCCTCAGCCGTAAATAGTACCCAGTTTCTCGCTAGAACATGCAGGGCTAGCGGCTAGCAAATCACAGTTTAAGAGGCCAAACCAGGCCCATTGATCTGTGTGATTTACACTGGCACGGGAGCTGTTTGCCAGTTTTATATGCCGCCCCACAAGCCAACAGTCCTGTGAAAACTCCTGATATCTCCTGATCGCTCTCCTGATCAATATCACATACCCCTCGGTTCAAAACTGCCACTCACCCTGCATCGAGTTTCGTCTTCCATGCCGGAGAAATCCGAGCGCCGTTCCAGCGGAGAAATCCGAGGGACACACGGAGACCGATCGGCTCTTTCCTTCATGGCAGTGGACCAAAACAGCGCCTCCCAAAGACTCGGCCTTCCCGATGATCTCCAAGGCCTTCCAAGGCCAGGGACAAACAAGTCGTTTGGGACCAAGTGCATATGATGCGCGCGTCAGCTTGTTCATGTCATGGATGCGGTATGATGCAATGCACGCATCCCGCGCGCACACTTCTCCTTTCATGCGTGTCCATGGGCATTGGAGGATGAAAGAAACGAGCCGCGCCACAAGCTAGAGCTGTGCACGCTTGCAGCACGGCTGATGCATGCCGACCCTGAGGCACCTTCTCCAGATTTTCGTTGAGATCCTGGCGTTTGGCGGGCTGAGGTTGCTGGGATTGCTCCCGTCAATCCGGAGTGACCAACCAACGCTTGAGTGGCTTGCTGCAGGGTGCCCCCCAAAATATGCACTGGTGATTTTCGATCTAAACAGTATTAATGCGGAATCATGCGGATTATTGCAAACCAAAAACACAAATCCCGATTTTTGCCCCATGAATGTCCATTCATGATTCACCTGCAGGGAGGAGCTGGCTTTGGTCTATTCCTTGGCTGGACATCAGAACCAATTTGGATCTTTCCAGGTCGTATGCCGGGTTGACCACCAGACTGGCGCCGCGGTGGCACCGCACGGCGGGGCGTCCTGGTCTTCCAGATCCATCAGCGGCAGCCGAGACCATTGAAGCTCGCCAAGCTCATCGGCACTTGGTGCGGGCAAGTCATCTGTGCCTGAGACAGGGCCCTTAGAACCCTCCAAAGCCTGGCTTTCCAGAAACATGGATCAAGGCCGAGCCATGAGCTAGGCATTTCAACAGAATTGAAGCAGTAGGTAGAATTGGCAAGCTCAGAATTGATCTAAATGAGAAATTGATCCAAACCTGCCATGGTCGCGCGTCCTTTCCCAATAGGGCGCTCGTGCAGCACCCTGTTTGAAGGAATGCGTCTTCAAGAACACATCTTGCTATGCTCAGAAGGTCACCCGACATCGAGTGACCCCCTACCACGGGAATATACCATTCTTTCTGGATCTTTATGGCATAGATTCTGACATTATATCTATCATATATATCTTCATTCTTCTGGCATCTTTCGGGTTCGGTGGTGCATAGCCCTCGTGGTTGAGGTCCGGTGGCATGGTGCCCACTCCAATCTAAACAGTGGTGCCCACTACGATCTAGCCCTGGTGGTTGGGGTTCGGTGGGGCCCACTGCCATCTTGCCCTCGCGGTTGATGTCCGGTGGTGCCCACTCCACTCCGATCTGGTACTTGTGGAGGAGGAGGAGGAGGCGGAGGTGGGGGCAGCTCTGATAAAATGTTTAACAACCCTCATTAACCCTCACCCACTCCCTCACCCGGCAGGTGGGGTAAAAGAAAAACAACACATACCAAACCGTTCCTGCAAAAATCGCCCACCAGTGCTCCAGCCCTTGAAGCGTTGCCGTTTTGCCCTACCCACGACGTGCAAATCCCTTAAAAAGCATCGTGGTGCAATTCAAGATCTGCGTCGCGCCCAGCTTTCGAAGCAAGTGAAAACATAGACAGGTCGCACCGCCCAGGAACAATGGTGCCTGGCCCCAAGCTTGCCGTGTCCTTTTCTCCACTCTCCAACTTCTCAACCGAGTCCGGGGGCTTGGGCTCGACGTATCTAACTCATCCAAATAGATTTCTGGAACTTGGGGAGGCCAGTACTATTCACAACTTGCTTGGCTTTGCTTTAAAAACTATTCCTCAAAGCACTCAATCAGCTATTTAAGTTCATTGTTGACCTTGGCATGCATTCACCCAGAAGGGGCTTCCCCCAAGGAGGAAAGTGTGGCTCTCTGTTAGGCTCTGTTGGACTACTAACGCGGCCGGCTGGGGTGCCACATCCCAGGAAGTGATCCAGCAATTTCCCCACTTCACTTGCGCCGAACCCGGCAGGAGTGGTGGAGATCTAAGCGGCCAACAAAAATGACAAGCAAAAACAAAGACTGGCTCAGGCTTCGGTTTCGGCCATGGGACATGGAACTGGGGCCCATTTCCCAGAACACACCATCTCAAACACAATCTAGGCGCCTCGAGTATGCTCCCCCGCTAGGATGAACTCAAAGGGAAAAACAACTGCACTTACACATAGGACACCTGAGATCAATGCATATTGTCCACAAAACCACAGGAATCTTGACATACCTTGACAGTCATTACAGCGCACAACATCGACACTCAACTACCGGTTGGATCCAACACTCCCAGCGCAAGGCATGGGAAACCACGGCTGGGCACTGGTGGATCAAGTGGTCCAAAGTGATCGGGTGACAGTCCAGATATTGCGGTTTAGCGAGCATGCTCCAGCCAAGCTGTCAGGCTGTCAGGCTCCAGTGACCAGGTTGTCGGCCTACTACAGTCTCCACCGTCAACCCTCCTACAGTCTCCGTCGCGCGCGACGGTGTGTCCTCGCCTTGGGCCTCAGATCGGCCGGTCGCGACACGGAGCCAGCGATGTGAAGCACCTTGATGCGACTGGTGAGCTGTCGCAGTCGCACCTGAGGGTCTTTGGTTAGAGAGCGGAAACAAGTGAAAAGCCGAGCTCGCGGGGCATTGATTAGATAGGGAAGCAAATGGAACATCGTCGGACTTAGGAAAACGGAGGACGCTTCAATGTAGAATGCTAGCGGCCTAATGATCTCAGAAGAAGTGCACTTTCATTGGTTTGTCTTTATTGTCCTTGCTGCTCAAACACCAGGAGTTTGAGGATGTCAGGCTGCCAACCCAGGGCTTATGAAGGGTGTATATAGTCCGAACTGCAACTGCTCAGGAAACCTCAAGATCTATACCTCTCTTGAACCTACTAACCCTGGATCTGCGATGGACAAACTCTTACCCACTGAGGACTGAGGATACAGTACCTATGGGGGACATGCAGTGAAATCCCAAGCACCAGCGACCTCCAGTGTTCACATGTGTTCACAGCAAATGGAAAACACATCCACACACACAGTCTGCTGGAGATTCCGGCAAAGTTGTATTGTAGACATTCATAATATAAGTATGTGCCCTGGGACTCCAAGACCATTTTTTAAAAGGTCTCTAGGTGACCGGAAATATGATGGTGATGGTTTCTCACCTTTTCCTCCATCATTTGTATCCTCACTGCTAACCCCTTATGAACAGGACAAACAATAAGAACCACCCCAATGTGCATTTTTTTGGCAGCTCAAAGTTATGCGGGTGTGGTCTTTACGCGATTTTGTTAGTTGTGTTTTTGTTAGATTTTGTAATGTTTTGAAAGAGTTTCCACGGTTGCGGTCTAGATATGTTCTTGTGCTCCTGTTTCCCCCAAACAAAACCAACTTTTCTTTTTTAAGACAACCTCTGGATCCGACTCTACCCTTCCTTGCCCAGAAGCATTCTCATTGTTTCAAAGGTAGCACTTTTTGGGCTTCTCCCTCCACATTCTTTATGAAATGGGCTTCTCCCTTCACATTCTTTATGAAATGGAGAGAAGATCATTGTCTTGAAACACAATGTGCCCACCAGGCCCAACAAAAGTTGAGAAACTTGCTTAGTAGTACTGGACCTGGATGACTGATTGGAATTGGGCTTTGCATGGCCTTCTTGACGCCCATACCCATAATAAGCCTCATCCTCATTCTCAGGGTCATAGGGAACCATTCTGCGAGCATTGGGAGTTCACATCCTATCCCACAAGTTCGATTGGACCAATCCCGCTCATCTCCACTGCTCTCACCCAATGGCTCTTCAGGTCTATGCCCCATGAGGGGGGCGAAACAGAAATGCTCGTGGAATTGGACAACCATTTTTT
>CAXAMN010028461.1:0-66055 GCA_963970005.1 Durusdinium trenchii | reverse complement strand
AAAAGATATCATTCACCAAAAAGAACAAAACCTTACAAAAGAATCAACTTTCACAAGCCTACCAATGCTTACAAAAGAACAACTTTCACAAGCCTATCAATGCAAGAGAGATTGCTTGCTTATATTGTAATTTCCAGCATTTCAGCAGCAGATAGAAGGCTTTGAAGTAGAGAGTGCAAAAAACGCGCGTTTCTACAATATGCATACTCCCCCCCCCCCCCCCCCCCCCCTTTTTTTTTTTTGGCCCCCCCCCCCCGGGAGAAGCCCGGGCCCAGGCCCAGTTGCTGGAGATTGAGGATTCATTGAGATTGGAGGTCTTGGAGACCAGATTCCCCTCATAGATGAGATGACCTGATGATGTATGATGTGATGTCGTGGACTTGCTGATAGATGATGGTTGACGGACTTCTGCGTGGGAATCATAGCAGCTAGTATTTTTGCAAAAGCTTGATGAGAGATCTGACATTTTTGCTAGACACGTTCTTCAAAACAACCAACATTTTCAAAAAAAACAGAAAACCACAAACCACAAAAACGCGTAAAAACCACACCCGCATAACTTTGTTTTCTGTTTTTTTTCGGTCTTTCAAGGAATTTCCTTTGTTTCCGTGGCCCCTTAAAAGTCCTTTGGACTTCTAGGATTCTAGGGTGTATGTATATATATACACACATACAGTTGTAATATACATATATATATGTATATGTATGTAATGTATATCCAGCAGTGAATGGAGATGCGTCCTATATCGCACCCTCTCTCTATATATATATATCTGATCATATCCACTCATCTGCACCCCAACTTGGAACTTCATATTCTTGGCGATCCTTCCAAGCCCAAATCCTTCCAAGCTCATGCTCCTCCAGGCCACCAGGAGCTCATATGCATCAGCCACAGGATTCAGCACGGAGGACCCCAGGAAGCCTCTGAACTCGAAACCGCTCCCTCCGCGTGCCTTGCGCTGCGCCCAATCCTGGACGGCTTGATGTAAAACACCGGTCTTCTCACGCAGCAAGTCTTGCCAAGAAGCCAAGCGCTCCTTACATCGACGCTCAGTCGAAAGGATGCAAAAGTTGAATCATGCACTCTTACCTGCATAATCCAACACAAGAACTCACTATATAATATGAGTATAGGCGGAGAGCAAAAGTGATAAGAAACATGTTCAGCATACCCAGCCATTCAGTAACTCAGAATGGCTAAGAATAGATAACATGTTGGAGCGACAATAGGCACCACACATCTTCTGGGCAGTGCTGAGTGTCTTTGAAGGCATCTGGTTTGCTTTCTTCTTTGCTCAAATCCCGCAGCTCGACAGTATTGCTCAGCTTCAACTGAGGTGGAGAAGGTTGGCAAGCTTTCCTCGGTCCAAATCCCGGAGTCCAAAAAATTGATCAATGCAACACCGTAAAAGAACCGGAAAGCATGTCAGTTTCCAGAATCAAATTACTTTTTGCGCGGGCCATTTGGAAAAAAACAACTGTCAATTTTCGGAGTTTCAAGTCAGCCTTGAAGTTCTCGATCCACGATTCCACCACTTCCGTCATCATTTCCAAGAGCCCCTGCTCTTCAACAGCTTCAGCCAATGCGGCCTTGATCCCTTCATTGAAGGCTTTCACCTGCCGAAGGGTATAGGCTACCAGGTAGACACGATAGGCAGCAAAGGAAACTCCCAAAAACAGGGCTTCGAGCACCACGAGAACGGAAGAACGTAGGAACGAGCTACCTCACAAAACCACAAAATACACTGGAACAACCATGGAAGTGGAACACAGCCCCATGGATGACCATTTTCCTCTACCAACGGGTGATTTCCACGTCCGTAATGATTCTTTAAGGAAATGTAGTTTAAACATATACAGTATAACCCACAAAGTGCCAACCATTGATCTGAACAAACAATGACCAGAATAAGCAAATAAGATCAAATAAAATGTTTTCTCAAAAAGCAAAATGCAATTCCTTCACTCCCAAGTTCACACTGCTCATTGCGCCATCAGCTGTTGCCTTCGCTTTTCCTTCAGGTCCTCCATAGCGTTCCTGCCAGGCACCTTCCTGACTTGGTGACTTGGTGAGTGAGTTGACCGAAAAGGAGGGTGCATGTCGGGAGGATCATGTTCCTTCCAATCCGCCGTTTCTGAACATGTAAGTGGAACATGACCCTTTCAAGACCCAATGGTTCCTCTACAAATAGAAGACTTCCACTTTCACGTTGATGAGTCGGAGTGCGTCCGCAGGCTTGGGACATCTGACTCGGTGTCCGAAACGGTGCCGGCTTCGAAATGGGAACCTTCGTCATCAAACAGGTGTTGACTCCTCACCAGGTACTGAAGTGGGTGGATGGTACGGAAATGATTTGCAGGTCGGAGCCTCTTGCCTATGGGCACGAAGCTCATGACCCTCCCACTATCCCACTAAGTCATTCAGTCACTCAGTTTGGGAACCCACTCCAGTGACATGATGTTTCTCTTCCAGGTGGTCCTGCTGCTGCAAACCCAGCATTCACCAATCTTCACCATTGCCAGCTAGCCCTGTAAACTTCGATCCTTCTTGTTTGGGTCACGCCTCCATGCATTACATATACATATATATATATATACACAGTGGTTCCAGGAAGCAAATGGCCCTGGCACCCCAAGAATGATTTAGACAAATGGGGGCCCATCTGAAGCACCAAGCTCGTGGGCCCAAAAGTTCTGTGCCGAACCTCCGAGGGCCCTCGAACAAGTGCTCAGACCAGACGCGTTGGGAAGCCAATCCGCCTCAATGGCCTTTGTGGCCCAGTCGTTGCAGCGGATGGCCTCGACCAGGACCTGATGGCATTGGACCGGTCGGCGTGGTCATCTGTCATTATGCATGCAGTGAATGTCACCCCGCACCCGCATATAATCTAGTATAGCCGCGCATCTATCTATCTAGCTATCTATATCTATATCTATCTATCTATCCCTAACAAAACTTATAACATTCCACCGCACTACCTTTCACGGGCCATGTTCTCGAGGTGATCTGTCTCGGATATTGGACCATGACCAAAGCCTCTTCACCTACCACATCACTGTCGGGTGGCAGTGCCGCTCAAGCTTCTTCCACA
This sequence comes from Durusdinium trenchii, assembly GCA_963970005.1. Lineage (NCBI taxonomy): Eukaryota > Dinophyceae > Suessiales > Symbiodiniaceae > Durusdinium > Durusdinium trenchii. The sequence continues at coordinate 62,960 of CAXAMN010028461.1, read as the reverse complement.
CACCCACGGCCAATGATGTTCTTGGAAAGATCGAGGGTTTATACCCGCTCTATAAATGCTTGTGTAACTCAATTATCTATTTTAATTTCTAATAAATACATTAATTAGTATAATATATATATATATATTAGGTTAATATTAAGCATTTAATAAGCCAACCACTAGCGGACTAGCAAGAAAGGCCCTTGACGTCCACTGGCGCTCCCTGGTTTGTCGCCTCGTGACAGCTGCGACGATCCAGCAAGGCCAACTCCAGAAGTCGAGCCGCCTGGCGAAGCGGACGAGGTCGGAGTGCTCGGTTGGCTCGGTTGGCGGAACGAGCTCGGTTGGCGGTTTGGGTGGCTTTTTGCCCTGTTTGCCAGGCTCTTGCGCGGGGTGAGGAGTACCAGAACGATCTGCCGACACGTGTGGACAGCTGACCGTTCGAGTGTCTCAAGTGGCCGATGGTGGTCATGGCAGGGACGCGCGCTGCAAGTGAAGTTCATCAACGTCTTACTTAGTTTGCAGTGTGATTCATTGCTGATTATACCCCGCAAACCCATGAACAACACCTTCATACATGCTATAGATCAAGCAGGAGTTTCAGCATCGTTGAGCTGGCGCTAACGGTTCCTGAGGTACTACGACTGTGCTGGCCGTGCGGACTGTGAATCAAAGGTCTGGTCGATGTCAAGTGGTGACGGATCTATGTGTAGTGCGTCTACCGGAGAGCAAACGAAGGTAAAACATGAAAAGCAAACTGTGACCATGTGAAGTCCTTCTCTCACAGATCAAAGCCTCCCAAGCTAATCCCCCATCATATCTTCTCCGACTCCCACCCGCACCATAAGCGTCTCCATGTGCTGTAGGACGTCCCCCTTCTTCCTTCTCTCCCCCCGCAGGGTAAGGGATCAAAACAAAAGTAAAAATAGAAGCAAAAAATATTCAACGGGGATCAAAGAAGTAAACAGGTAATCAAACAAACATATTCTAGCCCACTGAGGATGGTTGGGGTAGTAGCAGTAGCAGTAGCAGGATTAGGAGACCAAGGGAAGAGGATGGAAGGAGTAGGGGACTAGGAGAGTGCACCTCCCTAGGAGCTCCTTCCTAGTAGGGAGCTATTTCTACTGGTGAACCATTTTTCGAGTAGGGCTACTCAATGAATGGACGGCTACCTTATCATTGGGTACCTACTTTCGTCCCAGGGAGCTGCCTCTAGTAGAAAGCAATCAAGCCTCTATTTGCGCAAGCAAGGGACCAGGAGACCGAAAGACGAGCAGAGTAGGAGAGCAAGAGACCAGCGGACCAGGAGACAAAAGGACCAGGATACCAGCGGACCACAGGACCAGGAGACCGGAGGACTAGGGGACAGGGGACCAAAGGACCAGTGGACCAAGGGACCAAAGGACCAAGGGACCTTATTACCAGAGGACCCGCAGACCACAGGGCCAGGAGAGCAGCAGAAGAGGCCTATCAAGGAATACTTCTTTTTTGATTTGCGTTCTGTTTTTATATCATCTGTTTTTTGATTGTTTGATGCTCTGTTTATTTTGTTTATGATACCTATGCCCCGCAGCGGGCGCTCCGTCTCTCCCCTCAAACAGCGGCGCCTTCTGGTCCATGTCCCTCACCAACAACTTGGGCGGCCGTCGCGCCACCGCAGCATCGATCGGCACACAGCGCCCGCCAGCCGAAAAGAGTACGTTGCGTGGGTTGCCGCGCCAGCTGAGCGACTGGAGCGGCAAACGGTCCGCGTTACCCAGCAATAAGTCCAACGTGAACAAACGACCTTGCCACGAAAAGGGCCAAGTGACTTGGATCCAGATGTTTGAACAGTTTTGAATGCGTTTTTGAGGTTTTGATGGTCCGCATAATCTGTCATTCGGTCTATGATTTACACAGAGCAGTGTGTCCCTCAGGTCAACTCCGGGTAGACTGCTACTTCAGTTTGCCAAACACCATGGCCACACGAAAGTAAGGTTTTGTTCGGAGTCGGAATTATTTTCCTATGCGGCATCGAGTCATACAGTAATACATCCATCTGTAGCCCACCTGTGGAACCTACTCGAACACCTGAAATTCATTGAATTTAGATCCCTTTCCCCAGTCATTTTCATCACCAAACACGGCGCCTAAGGCGTGGCATGCTGAGGACAAGTTCTCAGGCTGGAAGGCCTCCTTCTCATCAAACAAGTTGTGGCCAGGGACGTATTGCAAGAGTAACATGGAGACCTGAGCACGCCCAGCTCAAACATATCTAAAGATTATCTAAATCATTCTAAATCTAAATCGAATTTGCACAGGAGCAGGCTTCGCGGGTCATGACAGCATTCATGGCAACTTCGGATGAACACTCAGACCCGGTCACATCAGTGTTTGGTGCATCAACACCCACCGAAAAGTCACAGCACGTCGTCACACGTTGCTGCCGTCCAAGCATTGAACCGTTTGATGTGTGGGTGACGCACCAAAAAGCGTCAGGTGTGACGCGACAATAAGGGCAGTCCTCCAGAGTCCAGAGTAGTTCCTCACGGTTGTTAGGTGACCTTGTTGAAGGGGGTGGGTGTTTAAGAGCCTGGGCCCGCTCTCCGTGTGGCACGTCTTGCTCTTGCCATGCAAGGAACCCCCCACTCAGGAACTTGAGTGCGGGATGCGACATGTGAAAAGAGCCGTCATTGAAGGAACTCGGAACCAGGTTGTCTAGTAACTAGGGCTTTGGAGACAAATCAGTGGGTCATTTTTAGCAATCCAAGGCAAGACCTGAATAGGATTTCACACGATTGCAGCTCACCTGATAGCTATGAATGCACAGGATTGAAAGCCAATCTGGACGTGCACCTCCGGAAAAAAAAAAAAAACAGAGCGCAGCACCAACACAGTACGGCACAATATTTCCCTCCAACTTTTGCGGGAACATGCGGGAACGAAAACGCCCGGGTGTGTTGTTCCTTGCAACTGGGTGACCTTTTTCTCCAACATGTCTGCTAAAGATGGACAAACTTCTGCTGCGTGGAGCGCCAATTGGTCCCATTCTTCTCGATCGTGCTGCTTCAGCAGGATTCGTGACAGTGGCCCAGGGACACCCAGATGTCTCGCTAGCTCGGCTGCCATCTGTTCAGATTGAAGGGTGTACCTGCACCAGTCGTCCAAACTAAAGGTTCATTTCTGGTGTTTCTTTGGCATTAGCAACAGCCGTTGCCCTTGTGTGAATGCATTCCACTGCAGACCTTGGCTACGGTTTGGTGAAGAATGGTAACAAGTGCGAAGATTGCGAAGACAACAATAACTTGACATTGGCATTGTCTTGCCATGTTCGTCGTTCGTCCATTGGCATTGGCAAATTTACAGTATGGCCAACTGCCAACTGCCGATGGTGCCATTGGCAACACAAATCAAGCTTCTTCGAGTTGTTCAACAGAATCCTTCGGCCTAGTTTGTATCGTTTGATCATGGAGCAATTAGATGTGCTTGCCTCAAATGCGATGCTACTCAAACTCACCAAGTATGGAAGTGGATAGCATAAGTCCTGAGCAAATCACATTCCTCATCCGGATATGTCCTCCACAAAAAAGGTGTATTCCATGTTAGCGAGTCAGAGTGTAAGATGCTTTCAAACATGATCAAACACAAGCGCAGACTCTTAACGAGCTAGCAACCCATGATTATTTGAGGACATCTTGGATTGCGGTCTTCCTAGCAAAATAAAAACAGTAAACGTTTCCCGTGCGGCCGCGTGTTGCATCTGGCGCCTGTTGTTGCAAAACTTCAAGACCACCGCTTCTTCGTGTTCGCCGGGTGAATTCAACAGCACGAAGAAAACAACTCCACCGCTGTTGATCTCCACCAGTCGTGACGCTCCAGTTCCGCCCTCCACGCCCAAAGCTTCTGAAGTCTCAGCCGCGACCATCCGCGACCAGCAAATGCTGCCAGCGCAGTCGCCAGCGGGCCGTGCAGAACGCAAGCGCTCGCGGAAGGGCAGGGACGCTGGAGACAAGGTAGGCATCAGCGTGTTGGAGACAGTGAGGGTATCTGACGGCTTGCTCCGCTTAGTACCACTGGTAGGCATCTGACCAGTTCAGTTTTGTGGAGACCTCTTAATCCGCTTAGTATTGCTTGCTGTGGGATAAAAGCAAATCTGGCTTCGGCCCCTTTGGGATAAAGCGCGCTCTTTGGGACTGCACTTCTCAGAAGTTGATAGAATACCGGTACCAATGATGATGCCGTCAAAAAAAACAGCAGCAAAAACAGAACGGAACAGGCAAGGTACTATCCAAGTCCTTGAAACATGGAGACATGGAATCATCCTCTTGGACCAAGGAAGTCATATCATCTGCACTCTCCTGCCACCCTGCGGCTGTGGGCTGCACTCTCAGGCGCAACATTTCTTTGGTCGCTGCCAGTGGGTTGTCAGCCATGGCGAGCAAAAAGCTGGGTTGGATTGGCACCAGATCTGCCAGGCAGGCAAATAGTTGGCAGTTATATATATATATATAGCAGAATCTTGGACCAACGGACTATTTTTAGAGAGGCTCGGGTACGGTGGGTCAGGTGAATGCAGGGTATTGGAGAAAAGGTCTGTCTCTTGGCGCTTTGGCTGGGAAAGCATTGGGCCTATGATGGCCTGGGAGAAAATTTTTGCTGTGCCCAAAAGGAATGACTCCAATCCTGCTAGCTGCCAGCTGAGTTCTCTCGCCTTTGATATTGGTCGTTCGGACTGTCAAGTAGTATTGAAGCGCCCGTCTTTTGAGATCAGCAATGCTTCAACTTCAGGCCCTGGCTACATGGACCACATGGAGCCAAAATGAGCACTGGTCCAAGCACTTAGAGCTTTCGGAGCTTCACCCTCACCTCGATCACGCCAGGACCACACCGTCCGAACCCCAAGGGCCGCCCAGTCGACTCGGCCGCCCGGCAGCACCGCCAGGGTCGTGGTCTTCCCGGCGCCATTGGGTCCCAAGAGGCCAAAGCACTCACCGGAACGGATGCCCAAGCCTGGGTGATGGCCGGGCATAGGCTCCAAAATACTCAATAATACCGTCCAAGCTCTCCCAGCTCTTTGTGGCCCCGGCCGGACATGTGAATGCGGGCGCTTGTTTACTTTTTTGGGGGGGCCAAGAAAACGAGGAAAACAAACTGCATGTTGGCACATGTACATGGAGATTTCAAGAAGCATCATGTGTCCATCGGTGCCTCGGTCCTGGAAATTCAGAGATCACAAGGCCATGTCTCTGTTTTCCCTCAGTTTCAGTCTGAAGGATTCGGATGGATTCGAATAATTACTGCGAAGCACAGGGCGTGGTCATCGAGTAGCACGATTGCGACATGCTGCGACACATCCCAGCGGTCAGCATCTCCACCCTTCTGGCCCGGTGAAACCCTTTCAAAAGCCACTGGTTGAGGAGGTTGGGATACTGGTTGGGACAGAATGGAAGGGCAGCTCCCCCAAACAAGGCGGAGGAACCCGCTGAGGCCGGAGGGCGTTTCTTCCAAACGGGCCATCAAAGCTATATCTACATCACGCTTCGCTTCAGCTTGGTCGCTGATGCCACGTACCGCAGTGGTTTCCACAATGTCTGTAGAGCAGCAGCCTTTGGATCTCCTGCAAATGGAGTGGATATAACAGTATATAAAAGTGTGTTTCAGCCAGGGATCTACCAACGTCCGTTCCGTGGAGGAGGCGCTATAATACCCTACCTCTGGCCCACGATCAACACACACCCGTTGATTGGAGGTTCGCCTGATCCGATCGAATACGACCATATGGATTGAAGTGGTAACATGCTACGTGTGGGACATGCCACTGAGACGGTCAAGCATGGGGGGGCGACGTCAGGTCAAAGAGCTCACCAGCTAGTCCTTCTTCCAGCCTTGAGGCTGGACAAACAATTCCAAATGCCAACCTCCCAGAAGCACCAAGCTACCACCCACGTGGGTGTGGATTGATTTTGGGCTTGGGTTCATTGCCAGCAGGTGTGGCATCTTTCTGGCTCTTGAGGCCTTGTAAAAGTGCAGCCAGCCATGTTCGCCCATGTTGGACTCTTGGCTTCTCCAAAGCAACGGTCTCACAGACCTCCATGGCAATAGCCAATGGCCTATTTATTATTGGCTGCTGTTGCCACACTTTGTGATGGGCATGGCTTGCGGCTTCTCAGATGCAATGGTGAGACGGATCATGTTCTGCGCGAGAGAACGGGTCCAGCTTTTCCTCTTCTACAGAAAGGGCCCGAAATGAGGACTTCAGTTTTTTCTCCAACATGCAAGGATTCCCAAAATATTTTCCGTCACTGACAGTTGGATGGATCAAGGTATTGAGAAGCAAGCGAAAACTCCAGTTCGGGCAGCAGTGCGCAAGTTGGCTTCATTCGGATGTGCATTGAATGCACCTTCAGGCCTTTAGTTAACAAATAAATATATATATATATACATATGAGAGAGGGGTAACATACATAACTATATATACAATATACATATACAAACACGTGCTGCTTGTTCCAAGATATGCAAACATGTTCTGCTTGTCCCAATCACTATATACAGTAGGTCTTACTTGACCATTCAGCAGGGCAAGACTATTGAAGATTCTTTTGAAGATTCTTACATGTGTCCTAATTCTTTGACTATCCAATCTGCCTCATCTCAGGTCCCCCTAGCTACGTCAGCAATGCCGTCGTCGCAGGGATGTGAGTATGCAAAGCTTAGCAGCCACAGCCAAAGGCTAAAGTGAGCAAAGCCCCCGGTCACTGACTTTGCTTTCGTATTTTCCTCTTTCTTTCTCTCTCTCTCTCTCATCCCCTCCGTTTAGATTTCGCTAATAATTGATTTCACTAGATATTACTTCTTATCAAAGTGATTAAGTCATGTTCACTGCTCCCCTTGCCAACACCAATCACATATGCACCGCTGTAACCTATGCAGGTCAAACCAAACAAATAACTCTTTGAGTGATTGGTCTGCCATCTCAGAAAAACACCCCCTCAAAGGGATGATGCCTGATGATGCGTACTGCGTCGCCTTGGGTGGTGATACCCTCAAACACTCCCACCATTCCACCCAGGCTAGGCAAGTTGAGGGGTCACAAGGGCCATTGGTGCCATTGGATGGAAGTCAGTACTTTCAATCGGTTTCCCATCCCTGCAGGCCAAAACGGCAGGCTGGTGAACTGTCTTAGTTCAGCAACAACTCGCCCAGGCCATTAGCATAAGCATAGCAACTTTTGCGCCAAAGGGTGACTGTAACGTGCGCTGGACATCTAAACTGTGACATTCCAAGTCGCAGTTTGCTGGGAATGATGTGAATCTAAGGAATATTGGTTTGCAACCTGTTATGATTTTATGTCTTCCAGCGGCCAGGGCTCCGCTCTAGAAACACAATGAAAAACACACGCCCATAAAAAAAAGAAACAACTTTGCGCAAAAGCGGCGGTGAACTCACCACAGGTCACTCCCAGTTGCTGTCCACCAGGATCAGGTGCGTCTTCTTTCGGGGCTTGAAGCTGAAGGCGATCCCACGGCTCCTTGCATGTCAAAAGGACGACAGGTCGGCAGGCGCCAGGTCGCTGGAACAGGCTCACGGCTTTTTCACGAACAAGTAGGGCGGGTACCTAAGTCTCCTGACCATTCAAATTATTCTGCCCTCAACAGCTCGGCAAGCTGCTCAGCAATCGCGAAGCAGCTTGCAATTGGACTGGCATGTTGGCTTGCAGTTCTTGACAAACACACATATATATAGTGTAAAGCGTCCACGTGTGTCCTATGGATGCATCTGTCGACCGGTGTCACTCATGGTGCATCATGGCCCAGAGTCCCCGGAAACAGTGGAAGCTAAAGCTACAAAATGCTACATCTTGTGCTGGGTCAGTGGGGGGAGGTATGCCGCCACCAAGAGGCGTGAGGCATCTGCAGCTCATATCTCCAGGATTTGCATGACACACCTGCTGAGGTGTGCAAAAGCTTGGTGGACACATCACAGACTTCAAGAGATGAGGAACTCAATCCGGTGGTTCCCAACAGGTTAAGGATCTTCCTGACACAAAACTAAGGCCTTGGGCAACTCTGCTTTGTAATGTAGACTCTTGATTGATAAACCCCCCATTGTCGAAACCGCGTGACGCAGCAGCAGCCCTCGCACGTGATGTGTCCCCACACCTCGTCCACGAAGTAAAGCCAACGGCATCGTCGGTCCAGGTGCGTGAAGATCCAGCCCTCCGGTGCCCGCCGGTCTCGGTGAGACCGTTCGGTTCGGAGGAGCGTGTTCGCCACGAGTTCAGGAAAATCCTCAAATTCAGGCGATCGGTAGCACTTGGTAGTGTGCACAATTCTGAAACATGTCCAACATCCTGATTCCTACAACAGGATCTCCTAAAGGGAACCTCAAAAAGAAGCAAAAACACGTTTAGAAGTGTCAACCCGATTTTGGCCAATTGTAAAGCATGCCAAACCCGCCGTGGTAGCAACTAGGCCATCCCAAACATGGCGTGTCTGGGGCTTGGTGTCGTGTGATTTACACCAAGAACTCTGCCAACAATCGTCTTGCCTGGCAGCCCTTCACCTCATCACAGCCACGACAACCTTGGAGTAAAGCAGTGAACGGCAGCTCTAAGTGGCTGTAAGAAGTGGCCGTGAAAAAGAAAGACCCAAGACCCACAGGTGATTTTAGTCGTTCGTTTGCCAGTGGGTTTAGACAGTATAGTATGTATGCCGGAAGGTACCCTATTGTTAAGCCATACACATGCACCAACTCAGCGCGGTGCAAAAGTTTTTCTGCCCGTATATAGATCACCGTCACTGGAAGCAAATGGAAGCAGGACACTAAGGGCGACAAAGGTTTCTTCGAGCAGGATTTGACCAAGCAACACTTGGACTACAACAGCTCAAAATGAACGAACACGTGTTTATTTTTGTGGACTGTGGTGCAATTGAACAATCTAGAACTAAGTCAGTGCTGTAGGGCCGGTAATGTTCACAGTTGATTTAAACGCCCCAGTTAGGGTGTTGTATCAATCAACCGTCAACATTACATAAGACTACATAACGACAACAGCACTTGAAATAACTCTGGGAACTAGAACGCCAAACAACGGAGAGACTGAATGGTTTGTACCGTGCAGCAACGCAGGAGCTGATGTTGGGTGGCTTTCACAAACCTCTTCTACGGCCGACTGCATCTCCCTTTGCTCCATCTCGCCAAGTCACAATCTGACAGGGTCCTCGCAGCTTTCATCTTCCGCTCTCCTCGCGCTTTCATCGTGCAGCTCACGGGATGTTCACCACCTCCTTTTGACTTGAACGGACTTGAACCCATTGTTGGCCCGCAAGGCTCATGTGCAGCAAGGTAAACCCGATTTGCAGTCTTCATCCTCCTGCTACTGTTTTTCTCCACAAGTGCACGGAACCTCTGCTGGAATCCATGACTCGAGGTGACGAGTCGCAACACTTGCCGGCCACCTCCACAAAGGCAAACTGTTCAAGAGATCCAAGAAAGGCACTCCCGCAGCTTAGTTGAAAGACCTGAGATGACCTGAGGTATGGGAGTAGAGCCTGGCAACATATCCACTAAATAGCAGGATTCAATACCATGCAAGGGTTTTTCAAGAGGTACTTCTTTTTGGGTCCTGCGCTAGAAGTCGTCGCCATGTTTTGCTTAAGGCTGCCCTGGCTGCCCTGGCTGCGTGGAAACGCTCAAAAACGGCTCCCAACGGTCTTCGCTCCTGTCTGCGGATCGGTGAGGTTCACCCCTGCCAGTTGCCATGCGACACAGGTACTGGTGCCGTTCTGAGTGGCGGCACCTTGTGAGGCGGAGAGTGGTCCAATGCGGGGCGGTGCCCAATGCATGTGATGTTCAAGAGCCCAATCTGACTCGCACGTTTCTGGTTCACATTGTGCGTTTCAATTGATCTTGTTGCTCTGAAATGGTTCACTTTGGGGGTCATGAAGTGTCATGGGGGTAATGCATTGACATATTGCTACATGAGGTTGTTTATTTTCTAGGAGTTTTACATCATGGAGCTTGTACTGTATGCAACAAGCTTCGCCCAAGAGTGTCCTCCAAGACTGTCCCACAGCACTGTCCTTTACAAGAGTCCTCCATTAGCCGAGTGTGCGACAAGAGTGTCCCACAAGAGTGCCCTGCAAGAGTATCCCAAAAGTGTGAAGCACAAGAGTGTCAAGAATGTCCTTCAGGCGTGCCTTCGAAGAGTGTCAAACAAAGTTTAGCCGTTTGTGTTTGCGTATGCGCGTGCATGTGGTCATATATTGTTCTATCTATCGAGTATTTGAAACAGCTCGTCGGCTCGTCCTCCCCCTGGACTCCAAGATGCATGACGAGAGCTGCTCCTGACTTGGCGCAAGAACGGACCGGCCCAGAACGAGAACCCAGTGGATTTACCGGCTTGCCTGCCAAGAAAGCTTCGTTGAAACACCGAAGCGTTGAATGCGAAAATAAGAGGCAAAGCGCAGTCTGTCGATGTTGGTGGCCGCTGGGCCCGATTCTGCGGGCCGCGGGCCTAAACCGTCTGGGTTTATTGGCAGAAGAACCCTAAATCACAAAACGACAGCATCCCGACTCCCCCTCTGCAAAGCCACATCTAAGCATTTCACTGCTGACATTCTCCCTTGAGGCTTAAGGTTCACACGACATGTGGTGAACACAAGCACTCCTCACGCCAAAAACACCTCCGCACACGGGGCAAATAAGTGGTCCGTCAAAGGGCATTGGCAGGTCAAGTTGTGGACTCTGGAATAGACATGTCCATGAAAGACATGTCACACGACCTGGAACTGCCACTGCCATGTTCCGAAGCTATTTGGGTGTGCATTAAGATAGGAGGACCTCCGAGCCAGAACATAGACCAGTCCCCCGTTCTTCAAAGACACCGTCTCTTCAAAACGCTTCCACGCCGCCGCCCTTCCCACTCCTCAGGCACCTCCTGTTCCCCCAGCAGCGCTTTGATCACGAAGGCGGACACACAAGCTGACAACAGGGTCAACACGATGCCACCTGCGGCTATCTTGAGAAGAACGGACTGCCGAAACCGGTTCAAGGCACGAGGTGTCCAACCTTTGGTGTCCACAACAAAACAACATGAACGACAACTAACGACAACTACCTTCAAACGCATCTATATGGTCTAGTCTAGATCCCCACCAGTATCCCCACCAAGCTGGCTAGGGAACATGGACTGAGCACACCTTCAAGGATGTCAGGGTCGGATGATACTGGAGAAGTTTGCGGTCTAGGAAGCCGGGGTCTATATCTGTATACCAGCACCTGTTCCGGTTGTGCAGCAAATCTGATCTTGATCTTCGCAAATGGATCACAAAGCAAACATACTCTGACCCTCTTTCTGCATGTCTCAAAATAAGGTGGGCACTGCCTCTAACTTGACTCCTGGTATACGCAAAAGACCATGACGGGGAGCACCAACACTGTGATAATTCCATGAGTATTAACTAGTATAAATAAGTCATGAGGTCCTCCTTGATCCTTCATCGTTATGTTGCGAAATGACACCACAAAACATAGGGATGTTCAAACTATTATGAAGGGTCTGGATTGCAATTGAAAAGCTAGTGAAGCAAACATGGAACACTGGCAAATGAAAACAAGGGAGATTGCCCCTAGTTAGCGCCGGTAGCTCTACGCTGCACTCTACACGTTCACTCACAAATCTGGCGTTTTAACCACGAAAGGCATTTAAACTCATTTAACTGAATCTGGCAACATGTGGCAACTTGGCCTTTCTACTCTGAATGTGCTTGTGAAATTAACGCATGCTATTATGCACAAAACGTACGTATTATGTATATCATACGTGCATAATGGTCATTATATGGTATAATTATATATGTACATCAATAAAATACGCGAACTATGCAGAGCCATTGCTCGGTGCAGCATTTCGCTTCAGGCCAAGCAGGAACCAAGCAGCCCATGAACACGCCCCGAGCTGTTTCGCTGCATGTTGGACGCCGTTGTGATCCGAACGTTGGGAGGAATACCACTTGGTGGTCTGCACCTGGAGCTTTCCCCGGCGCCCAGCGGCGCTGGATCCGGTGCAATCCCGCTCTCGCTGCTGGGCAAAAGAACGGATCCGAAAGCGCTTGGAAGAGCTCAGACATAGCAGCTACTCAAAATGGTGAGAAAGTCTCTACATTCTTGACACATCTTGACAGTGTCTGTTGGACGCTGTTGGAGGAGTAGACTAGCAACATCTTTTGATCAATGGACCTAAGGCAAAATGTTGCAGCCCTGTTTCAGGCTTTTCAGCTATCAGGGAGTGTCTGGGAAGAGCTCTTCATCAGCGAGCAACTGTGAGAAGTGGTCTGGGTGGGAGCTGTGGAAGCGGAAGGCTGCAAATGGCTAATGTGTTCGTCCAAAACGTGACAAGAACTCAACGTTTTGGGTATTTGCAGTTTTGCATACATATCGCATATATAACAATATGTTTATCCACGTTGCTCCCTCCCAAGTTGGAACTGGAATTTGTCGGCACGTTCAAAAGAAGCACTGACTTAAATCCTCTCGAATGAGAGAGAGGGAGAGCAAGTATTTGTCAAGACTGCCTTTCTTGAGACACCCCAACTCATTGGGTCTTGCAAGCACTTCTGTGCGTTACCTGCATCCTTTCCAACACAGCCTAACGGTCCAAGCTTACGAAGGAACCCTGGGCAAAAGTCTTCGGGGTTCCCGATACCCCATACAGCGGTCCGTGAATGAAACCTAAACGCACCAGAGAGATGAGGACCTGCTCTTGCTCTTTGCTACGCTACCATGAGGCCAAGGAAAGCCGAGTCTGAGACCACTTCACCAACTGAAGTCTGTAAAAATCTCATGGAAACGCTTGAACTGAATGAATGTTACTTCAACCCGGCCTGAAGAGGTCGTTCCATGTCTGGGGGCTGATTCATCAAGGCATCCCAAATCCGGCGCGAGGAGTCGCTCTTGAGAGCGATGGATCGGCTTCGGGCACCTTAACAGCCTTAACCTGGTTCATGGGGCCTGGGAAAGGCATCCCCTGGATAAAAAAACAAACATTTGACCTACCTGTGAGTGTTTTTCCCAAAAGTTTTGGCCCTGGCCTGATGACTTTTCCACAAATTTGACCTTGGGGGGGTTAACCGGCAGAGTACGGACCAACCCCTTGAGTTGTCTTGAACAATGTCCTCATCCCCAGCCCCCTCCAAACGCCACCCTGCCCCAGTATTAACGTCATCCGATGGCTGGTTTTAGTGGGGTGGCTGGATGTCCGTCCCCAGTTCCTTCATCCATCTAATAAATAGAAAACAAACAACCGAAACAATAACTATATATACTAGGTGAATTAAAAATGTGTCTTCCCAGTGTCTGTCTATTTGATCCTGTGAATTTCCATCACTTTACCCGGTTTCTTTGAGTAATCAACCGCACATAGTTTGGTGATTTTGTTCTTAAATCTATTTGTGTAAGCCCACAATTTGCTAACTGAATCCACTTTTCAACTCACATCAAACATCAAACAACAAGTTGTTATCAATTGGCTAGTTTATAGAAGAGCACATCAAAAAAAACATCCAACAAACAAATGTTGTGCAAACATATACGCACATACGTAATGTTTTGCTACAACACGTTTCCAGGCTGTACCCTTTCAAGGTCTGCATTTGTTTTCTGCACATGTAGCGCCGCCCAATATCCAACTGCCCAAACGTGCCACAGTCTGACAAACCCTGTCACTCCACGCCAGGTACAGGCACGCCAAAGCATTTGCTTCATCGGTGCTATGTTCTACGACCTTAGTTCAATGAGAAAACCAGCTCACCGGGGAGGCCCACTCAAGCCATCAGTGTTGGTGACTTCTCTTTCCTTCTCTGGTCCCTACCTTCGTGGTTCCAATCAGGGGGCCCCAGCGTGATGTCGGTTCATTTCATTGCTTTTGGCAATTTCTGATACCTATCCCCCAAAAAGATTAACTACTACTACTACTACTCCTCCTGCTCCTCCTCCTCCTCCTCCTCCTGCTGCTGCTGCTGCTGCATGAGTGGTCTCTGTGCGTGCTCCCTGCTTTCCAACTATGTATATAGATTGTAGCGCGTGGGCCTCATTGACTCATCACTCTTCACATGTCGACTGCCAAATTTTGCACTCTGAACTATGCATTTGTTTTTTCTTCGGGGTCTGTATCAAGTATCAAACAGAACTATAAGTATGTACACATATATATTTATGAAACAGTGGGGAAACTCAACTGAATAAATCACTAATCCTGAGTACCCGTGACAAACACGACCCCCCAAAAGGACGCATGCCGGACGCCCCTAAAATCCTTTGTGCTACTAAGCTATATACTAAGCTACCCAGTCTCGTTTTGAGCGCGTCCTTTTTCTGCTGCACCCGTTCATTAGAATCACCACCAGTCGCACGCACGCGTGTGCACCCTTCACCAATCGCACAGAGCCGTACAAAGCCCACTTTCCACCCAGGCCTCCCCCACCCCACCGCAGGGCACAGCGGCATCACCTGTTAGCCTGAATCACTATTAAAAAAAACAAAACAGTATTACATGGGAGTACCCTTCGATCTGTTTCTTCTGCCAATTTTCCTACGCAACTTTTCCGTTTTGAAGCTCTTCCCAGGCTTCCATCCTTGTCGGTCCCCCTTTGAAGGGGGTCCACCCATAGGGCCTATAGGGCCATAGGAAATATCAACACCGGAGTCTTTAGATTAGGTGGAAGGAATTCTACCAACAACTGTTTGAGCTGTGAGGTTGGCCCTATCGGTCGGCTCGTCAGGAGGTCTTATTGTTCGAAGCCCTGGAACCTCTTGCATTGTTGAAAACGCTGTGCGTCAAATGTCGTGCAAAACACAGGCGCATTGAGGAGAAATGAGCGTTGCAAGAATGATCTAGATTAATCCACGAGGTAAAATTCAATCAAACATGCAGCGTCTTTTTGTCACTGATCGTCTTTAGTAGGGATCAGTCATTGACCCCTTAGCCTCCAAGGCACTACAGCATGGACGTTGCCGTCGGGATCCGCCGGATGCTGCGATAGTAATCACCTGCAGCTCCAAGAAGCCAGCTCAGCACCCTTCCAAAAGCCTTTACACTATAGACTATAGACTATCCCGGCACGGGGAGGTGGAGGGTGAAGTGCTTGGCAAACGATTGGCACGTGGCCACACTGTCCCAACTTCTTGCACTGCCGCAAAAAACCTCAGTCATTGGTTGGAAGGCTGCTTCACGGTTCGAGGTTTTCATCTCCTTGAGTGCGTTCCCCTGATTGATACAGCAATTCAGTGCCCAGGATGACCTTAATGACCTAGGTAGGAAGCACTGGTCACAAGATCCCATGCTCGTTTTCCCAGCTCCCCAGTCCTTTTTCGGTTTGGCCAAGGGACTGACACAGTCTTCTGCTTGTTCGAAGTGCCTTTTGAAGAAGTGACAAAACCTCAGCGCCGTCGTGTCTTGCCCCCGATGCGTGTCGGAAGCCGTAGACTTGCAACGCTGTGAAAGTCTCATGTCCGGCTGGGCGAAAGACTGGTGCTGAGATCGAACCGCAGTGGGTGAGGCATATTCATTTGAACTAGATAGTAGCTGAGCTCAGTAGGTACCATGATGTTTCACCTACAGTATTTTGCATACGATGCATACCTACAAATACCTACGGCATCCTACGGCATCCGGCCTTGGTCCGCCCGGTGATCCGATCGTTGGTTCGTGCCGTGATGGGCGTCCATACACGAATGCCACTAGTGTCACCAGGTTTAGATTTCGAACAGCTACTCAGGTTCATCAGCTGCTACATGAGTGCGTATTACGATGGGACCTGCACTAAGCCCCTGGACGAGAAACTAGAAAACGCGAATCTCTAGTGGTTGGGGCGTCGCCGTTTACACCCCCGTGATCGAATTTGGAGGCTGGATGGAGATCCCAAGGGGTCTGTAGGAAATCCGTTCAAACGCCCATTACGGGAATCACTGTCATCCAATGATGGAGGTGCCCTGCGAACCGGTCGTGCGGTCTTACCTCACACCACTGCCAGTACCACATCCAACGTTATAGAAACGACCCTCCACGCCCCTCTCCGGCACCCCGAACCCCCCCGCACCAGGGGTTGCGGGCGCTTATGCCAACACAACGGCCATGCTTTCCGTCCTGCTTTCCACCGCCCCCTTCTTCAAGGAACGCTTCCAGGTCCAATTCGCCCTCGCCTTCACGATCGGCATCACGCCAAAGGACCATGACCCGCTCGGCCGAGAGCGTGTGCCCTGCGGGGACCTGCCGGTTAGTGGTCGCGGTTTTCACTTTTGGCTCCACATCCAGGAACAGAGTCAAGGAATTGGTAGATTACGGTAGCTTGCATACATGGGACAATGTTTGTCAATAATTGATGTGCACTATGCAAAAACCGCTATCTATCTATCTATCTATCTATCTGTGCGCACATATATATATATACATATATATGTGTAAAAACGCGTGTGTGTGTGTGTGTGTGTGTGTGTGTCTGTGTGTGTGTGCGTGCTGTGTCTGTGTCTGTGTCAGCTCCACCTACCACAGCACGAAGAAAGACCCATTTGGATGCCACATCATGCCAGACCCTAAGGCCCTAAGGCTCCAAGTTCCTCCTCAGAAGGTATTTGGACCCTCCAAATCCTCCCTAAACAACTTCTAAGAAAGTACTTGGAACTAGTAGGGATCAATCACCTCTGCAAAACAGGATGCTATTCTTGGCCATGGATCACTGATCCACCGATCTGGATGGCCAATGTCTGCAGATCTTCCATTCTTGGGTGCATCCGATGCATCACAGCCAAATAAACTACGCATCTGCCTTTTCCTCAGTACTTTGCCTTGTAATTACTTGTGATCACTTCACCAAAATCCAGACTTCCACATGCACGATTGAAGGCATCCCTACCACTACGAGGTGCATCCTCCGCACGTTCCCAATCCCTTCCGCTTACCCGAAGTGGGTCCATCAGGGTCCGGTCCAGGACCATCCCCATCCACGTGTCCATCAACACGGCCAACGGCCGGGACACGCCTTGAGCAAGTCGTTGAGCAAACTTTCGAACTCATCCATATCAATGGCCTCGGTACCGGACGATGCCAATGGAGATTGGGTCTTCCGGACGTGACAGGCCCCTCACAGAGGTGAGTAAACTATGCCCCATATTGGTGCACTTCTTGGCCTTTCACGGCTGTGCAAGAAGGGCATGACCTTCCTAGGTTGTGGGATACAAGAACTTCCGTGAAAAGCGTATTGGGAGCTGTTTCTGGATCGCAAGCAGTTCGCGTCATTGCTGCTCTCAATGGTTGGGACATGTTGGGACTGCTTTTCTCGGCAGTCGGGGGAGTTGTCTGCATCATGTGCATTTCATGCATTTTCCTGAAAGGGCCAGGCTCAAATTGAGGGTGGTAGGGATTTTCAGTCTTCACTCGCAACAGCTCCAGTGGAAAGTTATGCTACTGTGCACCAATATGTCAGCAACATGTTTTTCCAGTCTTACATCCATCTGGTGAGCGATTGAAGGGAACAACGCTCTGAGACCTTGTCCAGCAACTTGGGATGACATATTGTCGTGCAGTGGGCGGAAAGCGGCTTTTCCTAACAAGCGGAGGCTCAAGGGCCCTGACATTCGGGCCAGGGGCGGCGTGGAAAACACCGTGGTGCATGTGTCATGGGAAGGTGTCTCGACTGTTTCACATCCTTCAGGGGGTCAATCCAAGACACCTGCACCGCGGGTAAGGCCATATTTGGCGTTTGCCATGACCTTCCTCAAAAGGGCACTATTACCCAACCTCTTCGTGAGAGGATCCGCAATCATTTGCGGGCCAGGCACCCAGTAGGTCTTGCACCTGAGTGTCCTGGCTGAAACACAAATCACAGCTACATCCAGCTGTGCACGCCGATCTTGTCCGGCATTTCCGCTCCGGCGGCTCAGAAGGTCGTAGAGCGCCTTCGCGTCCGTCACGTGGACACCGGTCAGCTTGTCCACGATGCGGACGCTGGCCACTTCTTCAGCTTCATCTTCAGGAAGGCGGAGGACCATCGCTGAGGGCGACGTGCCCAAGCAAGTGCCATCTAGGACACTGCTGTTTTCATCCAGCATCTCGTGCCAGAGAGCACGAAGCCACTCCACTTCGCCAAGAGCATCATCCATAGCTAGGGCTTCCGAACCAAGAGTTGCCTTGACAACTCGGCGAAGTTTGTGGGACCTCCAGCTGATGATGTTGAAATCAGCCAGTTCACCGTCCATGACGGACTTGTGGGCATAGGCCATGATGAAGCCACCTTGCGACTTGCCATCTGCATTGCCCATGCTGGCGTCAGCCACAGTCATCCAAATCCCAGCGTCAGTTGGGATTGGAAGAATCCTCAAGTAGGCCTCTTTGGTCTGCTTCAGCTCTGCCACGGTCTTGTTGCCCATGATGATGTGTTCAACTGTGGGGCCATTTGAAGACCATGACATAGCCATAGCGCAAGCTGCGCCAACATCTGGCCTGGCCTCTTTTCCAATCCAAAGAAGGGAGCCGCCCATGCCACGAAGCCATGTGGTCTCTTGCTCGGTGAGCTTGGCGGTCTTATCCTTCATGCGGTCCTTGGCCAGTGTCACTGGCTTGAGCTTTTCTTCTATGTACCTCTTCATGCTCACCTGGATCTCATAGTCCTTGGTCTGGAAGAGGGTCCTGCCGATGTATTCAGCTGAGCTTTCATAGAGGTCTTTCCATTTGCCGAATTTGAGCTGGGTGCGAAGCTTTGCCATTTGGCTTTGATGCCTGTCATTTCCTCCTTGGCAGAAGTCGTCCACATCTAACAGCACTACTCCTGCCACCGTGAACTGCTCAGGCGAGGTCTTTTCCTCAGGGATGGATGGCAGGAAGTACAAGCATGGATCAAACACGCTCTCCACGTAGTTCAGGGCCAACAGCAATCTTCGCACTGTCTTCCTCCAGATGGCGGGCGCATTCACCAAGCCATACACTGCAGTGCGCACGTGAATCAGAGCTTGTTGATCCACTTCTGGAATGCCCGTTGGTGGCATGCTTGCGTAGAGAGGGCCTTGATCCCGTTCATATGGATCGCTTTGGCCAAAGGCACTGGAGACATCCATCACAAACAGGTGGTAGTGATGGCTGGCAATCACTTGCAGCACTAGCATGACCGTCGTGGAAGAAGGGGTCGGTGCAAAGCGTTCCAACTGCAAGCTATCTGGATCACGATGTCCCAGCAAAATCCACCGAGCTTTGGCCTTCCATTTCTCGCCGATTTCTCCAGTCTTCTTGGTGATCAGGAACCGGCTCGGCATGATTCTGTGGCCATACTTTTCACGGATTTCTTTGAGCTTATCCTTGTCCGTGATCAGCTCGATGGCTCCAGAGTTGGTGAGATTGCCGATCTCGAGGAGTTTTGCCTCTCTGAAGAGTTTCTTCTCATCTGCTGTCAAACTTTTCTCATTCAGCTCCTTGCCCTTCTGCGTCAAATAGTGCAGAGGAAACTCATCTTCGAAGGTCTTCAGGGCGTAGAAGCAGTCTTTTCTGTCCAGCAGCTTGAAGGCATTCACATCCCGGCTGTTGGCGATCACCGGGTAGAGGCTTTTGTCTCCCCATTCATTCTTGGTATCAGCTCGCCAAACTCCGAAGGTCCTGCTCTTGTTTGCTGTTCGTTCATTTGGACTGGGGTCCTCAAGGGATCTCTTCATCCCCACGTCCACGAGCCTTGCATCTTCTTCTGGCTCTTTTCCTTTGGTGTCCTTTGCTCCTGATGCTGATGCTGGTTTTGGATATGGTTCGCCTGGATCTGGATGTCCAGGCTTGGGCTGGTAGATCAAAGTGGTCTCAATGCTTTGGACCTGTTCTGGAAGCTTCTGGTGGATCTGGTGCACAGACATTCCTGGCCGGATTGGCTCGTCTCTGATGACTCGGTCGGTGTCCAGGTCCAAGGTGATGCGGCGAATCACATCACCCCAGAGTGGTCCTTTTGAGTTTGAGGCTCTGTAGCGCTTGGCGTCGACATCATAGCGGACCCATTGGCGTAGGCCCGGTGCAGTGTCTGCTGATGATGCTGGTTGTGCAGGTCTGGCTTCTTGATTTTCCACTGTGGCTTTCCACAGCTCATCCCCATCATTGATGATCTGCTTGGTCTTTGCTTCTGGAATCCCCTGGTTGGGGATCTGGTGCCACTGGTGCCTGTGCTGGTTGTTGTTCCGGGGTCTCTTCCAGGTCAATCACAGTCTCGGCCTGTCGGACTGGGTGTGCTGGTGGTGATCTGGACCTTGCCGTCCTGGCTAATGCCGGTGTCATAGGTGCGGGTGCTGGTGTCGATGGTGCTTGAATGGCGGGTGTTCTTGGTGCTTGTCCTTCAGGGGGTCCTCGAGGTGTTTGTGGAACCCTCCTGAGAACTTCGGACTGTTCCGCTGGAACTGGTGCCGGTGTAGCTGGCATGCGGATGGGCTCTTCTTCATCTGGAGGTTCTCCTTCCTTCTCAACATCCACGAAGCCTAGCTTTTCCGAATTGAACCTCAACTTTTCTTTGGCTCTGAGGAGCTCCATCGGAATGATCTCGAGTCCTTGCTTCTCGAGGTTGCCCATGGGAAAGACTTGGCTCCGATTGCATTTCCAGAGCTCTCCTCTTCTTGTGACCCAAACTGTAGCTCCTCTTTGGAGAATGACGAAGCAGGGTCCAACCTTTGCCTGGAAGCCACGACGTCCTTGGCGCCACACATACACTGGTTCTCCTTCTTGGAAAACATGTTTTTCACGAGCTCGACGGGGTCTAGCTCTTGCAGCTCGTTGTAGGCGCTCTCTGGAGTCAACCATCATCAGGGCTTGTCGGGCTGTTTGTCGGATTTCCTCTGCTTTCTTCCAGGATGCATCGCTGGTCATCGTCACCTCATACTCACTCATGTTGGCGAGGTTGTCCATGTTGAGAGCTGGTTGCTTTCCAAGCACACGTTGAGCAGGAGAGTAGCCGCTGCGGTTGGTGAGTGTCTGAAGTGACCATGAGACCTCATGGATCAGGGTCTTCACCTCATCGATATCATTCAAAGGTCGCAGCTCGGACTTCCTTGACAAGTCCTCCTCTGCGCTCCGTGATGCCGTTCTGGTAAGGAGCGTCTCGGTCGATCCATAGCGGCACAATGCCATGATTTTCCATGCCTTCAACGAAAGCACCCATGAACTCCAATCCCTGGTCCAGGATGATGAAGGAAGGTGCTCCAAACGTTCTCAACCATGCCATGGTAAAAGCTTGCCAGACAAGTGTGCTGCTCCTTCTGGTTGGATGCACCAGAACGAAGGTGGAGTACAATGTTCCTTGGCATGTGACATTGAGAACTGGCAGCTCATTTTTGTCATCAGCTCCAAAGACAAACAAGAGGTCGATGCCAATGACCACGTTGAAGTCGTAGGTCCTTGGTGTAGCTGCCGGCAATCTTGTAGGTTGTCTTTTCTCCTTGGCACAGCCTTCGCAAGAGAACTCTTGTAGTACATATTGCACTATGTCTGGCCGCGTGCCTGCTGACTTGAGGAGTCGGGCAAATTCCTTGACTGAAGGATGACCCAGGTTGATGTGTGCTCTCAAGACCATGGTTTTCTCAGCTGTGGTCACTGTGCTGATCTCGGCATAGGTGAACTGCAGGTCCGGGTGGTAGTACAAGACGATGATGGCTTTGTAAGCCACTTCCAGCTTGGGAGGTCTGCCAGTCCTGGCTCGCTCCAGTTGCATCCACTTGTTGTCCCAAAGGTTTCTCACCCAGGTCCAGCGCAAAGTGCGGTGTCCTGGACCTTGCCGAGGCATGTGGGTCTTGTTGTTGGAAACCCACACAGCACAGTCATGAAACTGTCGCCACTGAAAATCTTGGCGACCCAGCTCTTCCATCCATTGCTCCAAATCTCCACGATCTGGTAGATGTGGGGGGCATCCTCGCTGTTCGTCAACCCATTCCTGTATCAGGCCATCGATCATAGCTTGGACCAACTTCGGAGGATAGGTCTCAGCCGCCTTGGGTAGTCCTCCAACCAGTGGTTCGTGAGGAAGTTCACATTCGCATAGCCGTTGGAGGTTGACTGCAATGGCATCACATGAAGTCGCAAAGAGGGTCGACTTCCTGTTGAGACCTTGGTGAACTCGTAGTCCAAAACGGCATTGATGGCTCTTCACCAGGATAATCTCATCGTGGTTGAGGTAGTTCTGGACGGATGGAAGAGTCCAGGATGTAGCGGTGTCCGGATGTTCATGTAATCCGTGACCTCCGCGGTGAAGTTGCTCCTCCAGGCACTCCATGGAGAAGTCCACATGGTTCACTGCTCCATGCCACTCTTCTTCAAAGGTTTCCCAGTCCTTTCTGAGGTTCTGGAGTGGTGTCTTTCTGTTCTGGCATGCTGAGGTCATAGCCAGTGGTGAGGTCGATGGAAAGCTCAGCACGAAGTCCTCGTTTTCTTGCTTCTTCAACAACCCTCGGTGGGCTGTAGAGCTCGACGATGGTGTCATCTGAGTTGGTGAGGCTGCCATAGATCTCTGCCACATCATCTTCAGCCTCATGATCAGTCCACAAGTTCCAGTAGACCGACTGATCTCCCAGCATTGAATCCAAGGCCTCATTGAGTTCAGCCTTCATGGGTTTGGTCAGGGTGACCTCTGTGCTGCATTCAGCCGTGATCATGTAATCGAGGAAGTCAGGCATGAACTCATAGAGGACCAAGTAGTGAACGTTGCCGCCAAGAGAGTAGTTGTCACCAGGCACCGAAGAGACGCTGACAGCGCTCCAAGCTTCGCCGTTGTGAGTGCAAATCACTCGTCGGCTAATGATGGGCCTTGTTGAAATCGGTGCAACTCCTCTCACACTTTCGCCACATCCGGTGGTTATATAGGTTGACGCCACGTCCACCTGCAAGGTCTCCAAGAGGTCCTCGAAGCTCTCGTCGAGCTGTTCTTGTACAGGAAGTTGTCTTTCGAGCCACCCACTCAACCTCGGAGAGCTTCTATGTTGAAGGTCCCCATCTTCTGATATGCCACCTCCATCTCGAACATGAAGGCCAGTTGTCCGCAGCCTTCCCAGGTGCACTGAAGCTCCATCTCCTCCGGGTCCGGATTGCCGTTGATCATGAGCATCTCCTGGGTGTTGCACCTGAAGCAAAGAAGTGCTCCATGTGCCGGTTGCAGCTGATCCGCCACTGTCTTCCAGGCTCTCTTGCAATCCGGGTTGTCGCACTTCCACACCAACTTGTGCGTTGGTCCATGGCGGTTCAAGGTCAAAGTGCCCCGGTGGCAGCTCTCGCACTCCTGCTGATGTGCTGGGGTCAGCACTCCCTGCATGTTCACGTCCTCGCCGATATTGAAGGTCTGGGCTTGTTGACCCATTCCCAGGAGGTCGTTGGCCACCACGTCGCACCATGAACTCTCCGGAACTTCGTCCAGCATCTCGTCTTTGACCATTGAACTCAGGGAAGATGTTGCTGGCTTCGGCTTGGCCTGAGACTTGTAGGCCGTTGTCCTCTTTGGAGATGGTGGATTGCCCTCCTCGGAGTCCGGGCTCTTGGTCGCCTTGTTCTTTGTCACCTTCTTCTTGTCCTGGTCCTTGTAGAAGGGGTGTGGAATGAAGACCAAAGTCTGGTTCCAGACATGAAGCTCGGTCAAAGGCGTCAAGGGCATCCTCTGGTGCTGCTGGCAGTTGCTGCACTTCTGATACGTGCCAAACTTGTTTGCTCCGTGAGTTGTTTCCGAATGGCTGCAGTGGATGCTCTTCTCCAGGCACGGAATCAGATACTTCCCAGCTCCTTTCACAAATGCCCTGGGCCTGACTCGATCTTCTTCTCGGGCTGTCGTCAAGGCTCCCGGAGTTGGCACTGACGAAGATGCAGCTTCGTGAAGCACTTTCTGTTCCGTCTGAGCTAGGCGATGTGCCTCCTTCTCCAATCGCTCCCGGCGTCCTTGTAGTCGGCGAACTTCTCGAAGTTGTGGCATCCGGGTAGCTTCCATGAGCTCCTGAGCCGACTGCAGGAAACTGGAGACACAAAGCCGCAGCAACAAGCGTCGCCACCGGTCCCATGGCTGGCGCGATACGGCCTTGCGCATGGGGGAGGTCAGCCGTCGTCCACGGCACGGGATCTCTTGACCACGCCGTACTGCGGGTGATCCATGTAGCATGAGGTGCATGGAAACCAGTGCCAAACTCGACGATGGAAACGGCGACGTGTCCGGTGGTCATCTTCTTCATATTTTGTTTGACTCCCAAAGACATGTACATGATGGTGCTATGGCCCATGTCAATCACAGCTCCAAGCTCCGAAAGAAAATATGCTGGTAACAAAAACGGTATGTCACCCGGCACGATCTGCACCCTGAGGACTCCTGATTTCCCAGCGAGGCCAATTGGGACATAGGCTATACGAGTTCGTTCTTCTTCACCACATATTCCTCGCACGGAACCTCCGGACTCCTCTGACCACTGAACCTGCAAACCAAATTGTGACCTCAACAACGTGTCATGGTTCTGGAGGGTGCTCATGCCAACAAGTCCGTGTTGTGCTGCCGTGTCAACCAGCGCAATGCCCTCTGAGGTGTGCATGCCCAAAAACACAAACGAAAGACCCGAAAAAGGCGCACTCATGTATTGCTCAAGCTCTGAGGTCGTGTTCATGAACTGTCCAAAGTTCGCCACCTTTGGCGGTTGAGTGAAAAAGCCAGTGGTCATCGCTCCAGTTGTTGAAGCTGCACTTGATGCACTACGGGACGGCATGGATGGCACTCCTTGCTCCAGTGTCCCAACTGCTTGCACTGGTGACACCTAGTCTTTGCCTTCAACTCAGTCAAAGACATTCTCGATCCAGCTCGCTGCTGCCACGGTCGGTCAAAGCCTCTGCCGTTGCGGGCTGCTTGAAGTGCACGGCGATGTTCCAAATAGCCACCGCCCTTGCCATGACCAGGAGAACCACCTGCAAAGGTCCGGTGACCCTTCCCTTTTCCTTTCTTGCTTTTGCTCTTGCCCTTTCCTTTGTGGTGGAATCGATGCTGGGTCTCGTAGAAGACAGTCTCGAGTTGTTGACCCAGCACTTCAAGTGCTTCTGACTCATCCATCACAGTGGGCAATTCTTGGGCGAAGATCAACTGGGCCTCGTAGTTGTCGCTCAAGCAAATCAAATCCTCAAACATATCTTCTTCTTCAGGCCACTCAGTGGCATAGGTGAAGTTGCCATCTTCGTCCAACCAGTCCTCGTCATACTCAATCTCGTCATCACCTCCATAGAAGGTGTTGCTTCGCCAGCGTCGGGGCGTGGTGACCTGGTCGTAGTGTGCTGACTCATCCAACTTATCACCAAAGACCTTCTGAATGGCCTTTTCCACTTCCTTGAAGTCTATTGAACCATTGGTCACCACCTTCAGCCGTTGTCGTTGGTCCTGAGAAAAAGCACCTTGCCTCAGGATCAAGTGACCCAACAAATGTCTTCCAGCTGAACTCGCGAGCAGGTCGAGTCCTTGTTTGCGAAGCTCTGCAAATGCCGCCTTCTTGCCGGTGAGAAAGGCGGTGAGCGTCATGCCGCGTTCACGGCGTCCTCGGAAAATGGCCTCATCAAAGGCCTGTTCCAGCTGTTGATCCTTCAAATACTCATGGGCTTCTTCGATGAGCCGAAGGATTCGAGTGTGGCCGTTTTCAGCAGTGATCTCTTCGACAGTCAGGTGGGCGAGCATGATGCCTAGCTTACTGCCCAAAGGGATGCTGTCCACGATCCTCTTCCCGATCAAATTGTGTGGTAGTCGGGCTTCTGCTTCAACCAACCATAAAAGGAGGTTTCTGTGGTACTCCTTGAACAGCCGCTCAGGTTGTGAGCCATCCCAAGTCGGGGCGGGATCCAACCTGTAGTCCACGAACTTCTTCCCAGGCTCCCGAGCGACAGGCGTGCTCGGGGGAGGTTCCACAGGCCCAAGATTAGGCCCAGCAGCAGCAGCCGCCCAGGGATCATGTACTTCAAGGCGGTCAGGATCGGGCAGAAGAGGTACTGCTGGTGGTCGTTGAGCTCCAGGAGATAGGACAGGCGTAGGCCTTACTGGCGAAGTGGCGGGCGAAGTGCCTTCAGGAGGCATCGGAGGCGAAGGTGCCGCCGGAGAACTCGGAGTTGTCGTTGCGCCAATGCCACGCCAAGTGCGCTGTCCTCGGCCACTCATAGGTGCTCAACACCAGGTGAAGTCCAGTCAAACTGGTAAAACAAGAGGTCGACGTTGTAGTCGGGAGAAAAACAAAAGCGGGCTCTAGCCAAAGGCCACTGCCGGGCGCAAGTCACCCTCGAAGGTCACAGGGACAAAGGTCTCGAAGACGTGTAGAAGGGCCCGGGGCGTCCCCCGGGCTAAACCAAGTTGCGCCCGGAGCTCCCTGGTCGTCACCAGAGAGCTCCGCTACCACTGTCGTGCAGTGGGCGGAAAGCGGCTTTTCCTAACAAGCGGAGGCTCAAGGGCCCTGACATTCGGGCCAGGGGCGGCATGGAAAACACCGTGGTGCATGTGTCATGGGAAGGTGTCTCGACTGTTTCACACATATAAAGTTCGCTCGGTCTGGAACAAGGGCGATCAGCTTTATGATGGGGCACCCATTAACCATGGCGCATGGCCATGCAAACAAACCCAAGATAAACAACAACCATAACAAAACAATACAAAACATATCAAACCTATGTTCACGCGGCTGCAGCCAAGCCACACCACTACCATCCTGCAGCAAGAAAAAAAAAAGTGGATCAGAGTCACTTCGCAAAAGTCTGAAGACTCTGTGTCAAGAGGTGCACTTGGCCACCGTCAAAGCAGGAGGCACATCCCATCCCACCTCTATATATTACGATTATCTCATAGCAGGAAACCACCCCTTTTACCTTT
The DNA here is from genome assembly GCA_963970005.1 of Durusdinium trenchii. Taxonomy (NCBI): domain Eukaryota; class Dinophyceae; order Suessiales; family Symbiodiniaceae; genus Durusdinium; species Durusdinium trenchii. The sequence continues at coordinate 36,138 of CAXAMN010028461.1, read as the reverse complement.
TTGTCCAGGTCATTTCTCTGGAGCACTCCAACTCTCGCACCCTCACCAATCTGACATCCACAACTCTTCAATCATGGTCATGGTTTTCACTCGGAGTTGCAGAACAGGCCTCTCCCAAACGTTCCTCAACCTGGATGCCATGTCCGATGTCTCCCGAACTTGCAACCACTTGTGTCATACCTTCGGAGGCGCAAGTCAACGCCGTCTAGGTCGGAGGTGAGACCCGGCGACGGTCCGGTAGAAGGCGCCTCATCGTATTTCTCGAAGGCTTCCTTATATCTTTCCAGTTCGATGTAGTCGACGCCCAGCCTTGATGCAATGCGCACGCTGGGGGGGGGCGGGGGCGTTCTTTTGGGCGGTAAACGGGGGCGGATTGTTCCATCACGTGATTGGAACATGTTGCTGGGCCACTTAGATGATTGGGGCAGGTTGCTCTCCAGATGATTGGGCTGGACTTGTGCCTGCATGCTCTACCTGCCGCGTCACTCAGTCGATAGCAGGATTAGCTAATGAGACCACTATACAGCGCCATTGGCCCACCCAAAGGGACACCGCTCAACTGAGGGTATGAGCAGGTATGAGTGGGTAAGTGCATGAGCTGACTCATGACGAAAAACATGAGGCAACCATGAACCATCGCCCAGGCCATAACTTCTTGGTCATGTTGGGACGCCTCACCGTTTGATTCAGCTTTGATCCATCTCTCTTCAGGTGAGCCACTTGCGCGCAAGGCTCCGATAAGGAAGATCTTCCTGCAACATGGCGGGTGGACCAACCTCTCACCCGTCCGTCATGAGCTGGCCCAGTCGTGCTGTTCAGATCTAGGAGGACACCATGCCATTGGCCCGGTCAGTCTGAGCGTGGTCAGTCTGCCTTCTGCACACAGAAGTAGTTCGAGAAGCCGAAGGCTGCATACCATACGACAAACCTTGGCATTGCACAACAGGCAATCTTGTAGACTAAATACTGGTCCCCAGGCAACCTTGCCTGCCTCACATGAAGGACATACCCTACAAGCTTGTGTGGCCCGGCTCCGAGGTCTCCACCAATGCTTGTCGCTTGGACTTGAACCACCAACCTGCCAATCCTTGTCTAAATGATGAGGCAATTATTGAAACAAAGTAATAAATTAGATATTTAGAACCCAAAGGTAGCTTGGCCAAGAGGGGATCTTGACCATAGCATCTCCGGCAAAAGGTCCCGCACCATCCCAAACTCAATTTCAGCCATGAAGCATTGCAGAACAGAAACAACGACATTCTATGGACTCCAGGATTGCATACATGATAGCTAATAGCCTAATAGCTAACCTCTGGAGGCCTAGCAAAAAGAGCACAGCAAAACCAAACACCATCTGTTCTCTCAAAAAGTTTTGCCTTTTTGACAGTCCTGAGGTTTCTGGAAATTCTACTGGAGGACAGGACGTCCATTCTAGATTTGTTCCAACGGCTCCCCTAAGAGGTGCCCGATGCTACTTAGCCAGGCCATGGGAGGGGAACCTCAAATCCAACCAGCTGGTGCCTTCGCGCTGAGGCACTCCATGCAATCCATGCCACCATCATGGAAGTTGGCCTGCCGAAAGGCCTGCCGGTGCTCGAGCTCTATAGTTGCAGACGAATACTGTACTTAGAACATAATTGTCCAAAATGAAAACCCTTTACTTAGAACGTTGAGCTTAGGACATCCAGTGCAAGCACACTTAGAACATGGACTGCAAGCACTCTTAGAACAAGAGAGGACAGCACGCTTTGGACGTCATGTATATATATATATACACGCATATGTGTGTGTGTGGGCTTCCTCTCGTTTTCACAGCTCTTGGACTTTTTTGTCTCCTTCAATGCTGATCGTAATGACATCTTGCCGGCAACGGTAAACCCCGACGGTCATGCAGGAACACCACTGGATGCACATGTTCACAGAAGCATGCTTATAAACAAACAACATCCAGGTTGAGTACATAGTTTCGGTCTTTCAACTCCTGCACCCCCTGCGTATGAATGCAACCACTCTGTAACCCCAGTGGGCTCCATCACATAGAACACCAACACCACCAAAACTAACAACATATGTTTTCAGTGTATAGATCTCTCTCTATACATATATATATATATATTTGTTGGACTATGTTCTTGGTGTAGTTGCGAGGTCCTGGGATATTCTTACTCTAGGGTTAGAACATCTGCCGGCACATATTCTTAGAACATCGCGACCTATGAACTTCCCGCCTGTGAACACGTATATATGCTCTAAGTGTCGTTACGGTGTATAGGGCCGGATCTTGGAAGCCGAAGACGGTGGACCCGAAAGGGATCGCATGAACCCCCGCCACATGTAAATGCATTCTGGAGACGGGACGGTTATTGAATCGACAGTCTACATGACTTCGGGATTGCCTAAGGTGCCATTGATGTGCCATGACTAGGGTATATAGGCTCTGGATGGCTCTGGTCAGTGACCAAGGTGCTTGGAGCCCTTTAACCATGAGCGGAGGTGAACACTCGTTCCTGCCGCATGTCTCCGTTCCAAGGTGCATGCCAGGGCTCTGGCCTCCAAACTGCTCGGGTTTGAGCTTGATTCAATTTTTCAAAGCAATGAAACATGTGGATTCTTTGGGCCGAAGCTTTCGGACTTTCAAAGGAAAATGCTCCGGTGATGTCTGAAGATCTTCCCGCTTGCACTACACGGTTGGTGGGGGTCAATTTTACTTGCTGACCATGCTCTATCGGAAGCAATCCCCGGGAACAAAGTCGGTTGCTTCAAAGGCCCCAAAAGGCCTAGGTCCGCACAGTGAATCTCTCCAAGTTCCCATGCAGAAAGGCCTTGCATTCTCGTTTCACCCTCAACTGCGACCTCAAACCACCAAGAACCTCTGGACCAATTACAGTGAGTAAACAATTAAATTATCGGGGAAGGCCTTGACTCATCCACTCTTACTGGTATTGGGCCTATCCCATAACCAAAAACAGTGGATGATGATGGTTCTGTTGTAGGCCTTAAAATCATGATGCTCTTGTTGACCCTTCCTGTGACAGGTTTCTATAGGACAAACCCCAAAAACATACGGTTGTAACCGTACCCAACTCCAGTCACACATCGTTCCGTCCCCGTGCCACTTCCGCCCCCGACACAAACGCTCGTTCTCCGGTCGCCTCTGACCAAAAGGTGCGGTCCAAATACTCCACGTTGTCCACGCCGGCCCTGAGTCGATATACCCCGCCGGGTCTCTGGGGTGCGTATCTGATCTCTGGGTGGGGCCAGGTGGGGACAAGGTGAAGTCCATGTAGAAACTAGCGATGTTGAACATCTACATTGACTGGGGTTGAGCATGTTTCGTTGAAGAATCCCTCGGGGAGAGCATGGATGGCGCAGCGGGTGCTTGGGATGGGTATTGAAGTCTGAACTTGTCAAATGTGCTTCATCATCAGCCACCAAACACCTTTTCAGCAAACAGCATGGGATAATCAATGGCACTGGCACATGCGACGGCATGGGCTACTTGGCACGTGACAATCCAGAACTTGGAAGGTAGCTCAAGCTCTTGAGAAGGCGGGACATGTAGTGAGAGGGACACACACAAATGTTATATATATCTTATATATATAGAGAGAGGTATGATTTCATGAACCTCAACTATGTGGCTGAAACAGGTTGACAAGCCGAGAAAGCCTCATAGCTTAAAGGATTGCAAGCTCCAAAGTCACTCAAGCATTCTTCAGAAGGGACATGCTCCTTTTGCCAAGTTACATCTCGCAAACGACCTTGGCCAAATTCTTTTGATCAAACCTGGGCTCGGCAGTTGGGATCATTGACAGATTATCATGTATATATGTATCTATATATGTGTGTGTCTATCTATCTATCTATCTGTGTGCGACACCCCTCCAAAATAAAAATAGCTCCATCCAAACATAAGCTGTCCTTCGACGTTCAATCATCCTCAGCGTGTATTGTTTTTGAGCAACACCATAATTGATATCAACAACGGTCATAAGCCTTTGTACTAACAACAGTGTTCGCTTTTGAGCCACCTTGGATCAACCCGATAAACCTATGCGAGTTCTTAGGCGCTACACGTCTCCCTGGAACCGTCAAATCACTTCGAAAACAAGCAAGCCTCGAGCACGAAGTCGCTGGACCGGCGATGCCGGACATCTGCCCAAGTCACCGAGCATCAAATAAGTTCGTACCGTCCTCGCTGGCGTCATCAGGATATGAGGTGCACTCGGTACACTCCCAACCGGTAGAAAGTGATGGATGCCCTTCAAAGAATTCATGAGCTCAGGTCGAAAATGGAAGCGCACAAGTACTGCAGGATGATTCTAAGTACTGCAGGGTGATTCTTTATACCATACAATTACACAAGTGCAAAACTCTCTGCACCCAGGCGTCGTAATCCAAGCAATGCTTCTTAAAGAAGACCAACGCCTGCTGCAGAACCTTGATTGAGTCTGACTGGGGTTCGAAGCCAAGTACACAAGAATAACATCCTGAAGAATACCAGATTTGCATGCTTAACCTTACTATATGGTGATTTTGACCACCATCTGGCGAGTCCTTCATGCCTCCACTGCCTGTTCCAGGGTGTTCATGTTCATCTCTTGCAAGGCTACCAAAAACCCTGCGGTTGATGCCAAGCAGCCGGCAAGGGCAAGCCTGTTTCGCGTGCCAGCCAAGCTTCTGATCGGTGTTTGACGTTCGGGCCTGCCAAGCTTTCGATCGAAGATGTCAAGCCGAATGTCCTGAAAGTCCAACAAAGGGCATATAGTGGGTCACCCCCCCCAGGCTTTTTGCTCAAAAACATTCAAAAACGCTGACGCTAACATCCCAGTTTTGGTGAAGGTCTTCTTGGTACTGGTCATCATGGATGTCATCTGTGGACTGGACACGGCCAACAGGTGATGAGGAGACCGGGTCGGAGGCCGGTAGAGCTGATCAAAATGTCCGGGCTAACAACAACAACAACAACAAGAAGAACAATAACAAGGTACAAACAAAAACTGCAACCCCGTTACAACATACCTTCTTTCTTTATCTCTACAAGGGGGTGGAAACAAACACTGCAGCCCCGGCGTTCTCTTTTGAACCCCCCCTCCCGAAAACAACCAGCCAACAAGTACTTTTACAAGTAGTGGTAGTGCTTCTACTAGTGTGAGTACGAGTGGTACTAGTACTAGTACTAGTCATCATCATAGTAGCAGTAGTAGCAGCAGCAGCAGGAACCCTAGCCTTCCAGGACCATTACAAGAATGGTTGACCTTTATAGTCTCAAATCCTTAGTAAAACAATGGTTGTTCGGGATTCCGACGATGAAATGATGGTTGGATATGGTTGGAAGCCTCCCCGAACCCACCAGGCCAGTGAGACCGAGTGGGGAGCTCGGTCTCAAGCCTCTCGGGTGCCCACGAGGATCCGTCACTCATTTTGGCCCGACTGTTTTGCACGAAGCCAAGAGGTCCACTGATTTGGGTGGAAAACATTGCACTCCAAATCATCATGGAAGTACCTGTTTGGTATTCGGATTTCAAATTTCCTTACAGGGCCATGTTCCCTGATGATTTCAGGGAAGTGTATGTGGAGCCCGTCTTCATCATGGACTGCTTGAGGCTTCAAGTGGCCCTTCATGGGAGATGTCCCTGGTGCTTTGAGGCCAGGATTCGTTCCATACAGCCACAAGAGTCAGGTCTCGGCATTGCCCAGCACCATGGGAGGTGATGTTTCTACCATGACCCAGGAACTCCATGGGACTGGTATATATATATATATATGTATGTATATTACATTATATAAATACCTACAATCACCCCTTTCAACCACCCCAATGTATACCTCAGTAAGTGAACTCAAACCTTTTGAGACACCTTGGGGCGTGACAAAAAAATCCATCGGCACCTGAACCACTCAGTGGTATGTGTGTGTATACCTTGTTGGTCCCTGTGGCGTAATATCATGGGCCAAGTGCGGACCAGAAGCTGCACATCCGAAGCAACCGGCGCGCTGGCATTCGAGAGGTGGACCTCAGCCCCAGAGGTGGACCTTTTGGAGTTGAGCTTTGAGATGTATTCGTTCTTTTTTAGCCCCCCTCCTACTCCTGCTTAATTCAGTTGGCGCCTACCTCTTTAAAGGGGGTAAACTACTAGCAAGGCCTTCCTCACTGTGGGTTTGAATGATGCAATGATGCGGACCAGGTGGAGGCTACGGAGAGTGTCTTGTTGCCAAACTACATCCAACTGCATCACAAGTCCAATACCAAGATGCACCAAGCGGCTTGTATAGACGGTTCAGAATCTTATTTCGAGCTCGAAGCGGGCCTGTTGCATTTGCGCTGACTTCAGGCTTGAAGCTGTTTGAAAGCACACTCTCAGGATCTCTAGGGCCTCGCCCTGAAAGGAATCCCTCGGAACGTCGCTGGAAGCTGTTATGGATTCTGTGGCCCTCCACCTTCTCAGGTGGCCAACAGATTTGCCATGATTTGCCCGTGCCCTATAATGTTCTGACATAGGTTGGCATCCACGGACCATATTCTGCTAAAGTGTGAAAAGCCTCTTCAAAAGGACCCAGTGATCCAGCAAAAGAAACAGCTTGTGCCAGCTGGTTCATCAGCTACAAGAACGGCTGGTGCAAAGACCACTAGTTGCATGTTTTGGGCAAGGGAGTGCGTGGGATAGGGATCGGTTTGGACAATGTTCACATGTGTGGCATGTCCCGTCAGATGCGGCTGGAAACAATTCTCGGGTGGTTGTGGTTCCCAAACACTTGTCGAGAAACACACCGACGACGCAGGTCGATTTTCTCCAAAGTTTTTCTTTGCCATCTGCAATCACCGGCACTAAATAATGGAAGGCAGGGTGGCTCAATGAAGCACATAAGCCTCCCAACGAAGCGACACACACACAATGTAAACGTCACATTGACATTCGACTTCATCTCCCTTACGTTTGGTTTGGAGAAATGCAGATCGCACACTTGCGCCTGCTTGCGGTCCTCCCCCACTCCCCCCCCCAAAAAAACAAACACCACTGGCTTTCTGACCCAAAATAGGTGCTCCCATGGCACCTCGACTTGCTCGTTCGTCGCACAGCTCCAGTCCGGCGATTCCTCCGCCACTACGACGGCTGTCCCGCCGGTCGGCGTCCTGCGCAGGGGTCCGGTGCGGAGGGAGAAGCAAAGGTGGGAGAGAAGGTGGGAGCAATTCTGAGAAGTTCATGAAGCAAACGATTTCAGCAGCCACCAGTTGAAAACTAAATCGGGTGTGACTAGTAGAATGTTCCGTCTCAACCATGGATACGTACTTTTGTACCAGCTGCAAGCCCAACTTGGCTCAATACAGTAATCACAGATGACTCAAATGGTGTGAAAAGCACACTAGCAATGCAGCGCACATCTCATCGGAACAAATGGCACTGTTGGATCATCTTACAGCAGGATCAGGTGTGTCAGCAATGTTGACCGTTGATTGACAACCCCTCCCTCCACGCTGTTGTCACTTCTCACGGGCATTGACCGATTTCTCTGAATCAATTCAGCCCACCTCCTTGCCGCCCACGCTGCCCCGCTTCAGGGCGAGTCCGCTGCCGCGCCGTGCTGCCAGGGGCCCCGCGGAACGGCGGCGGCCTGCGCGGAACGGCACCGCTTCGGGCTTTTTGGAACCTGGACGCCCCGGGGAAAACGTCACGGAGAACATCGTTAGAGTAAGAACCCTTTTTTGGGGGAGAGCGGGTGTGCCTGCACATTCTTGTATAATGTTGTTGTGCCTGAAAGGCTGAAGAGTCTCTTATCACCACGCGCTCATATTGAGTCGTTGATGCCAAATATACAGACTTGGGCTTCAACCCTCTTTAAGACACCCTTTCCTTAGCAATTTTGTCCTGATCTCAACGAGCATTTCATTGCTCCAGGAAATTGCAATTGACTCAATTGACTTCCTATCTCCTCATGAAGCTCTTCCTAGTCTAAACAGGCTTAGACAGGACAAGACAAAGCGGCGCTTTAAGTAGGAACATTGCTACAGTATATAATTGAAGCGCTCCATGCCATGTACAGTATATAGTTCAATGCAAAAAAACAGTCCAAACAACACAGACTTAACTGCTGTGTGAGTTTGGCTGGCATCTTGTCCAACCCAAGAGAAACCGAAACACCAAAAGGTATATGTTTGTGTCGGATAGAATCGTCAATCAATCCTCTTGACAAAACAAAACAAATTGACCTAGAAAAACCTGGTGAAGATTGACATTTGAGAGTGTATAAAACATTAGGCAAAACATGTATAACGAACTGATACCATAGAAAAAAAAAAAACATTTAGACAGGGGAGGGCTTGCAGGGAAGAGTGTTGAGTGTTGAGGGGAGAGGAAGAGTTATATAATTAACATACAAAAAGAACCAATAGCTTGCTTGTACTCTTGCTTGTAATAGCCAAGCCAGAGAAGTAGAGGTCAAAAGCCTAAGGTGTTCTGTTCAGATTCGGCTGCAACATACGTTCAAACAGTTACGCAAGTGGAGCGCTTGAAGGCAAAATCGCTTGAAGGCTTCAATCAACGCGAGGCCACCACGGCATTGAGTTCACCTTCTATCCAACAGTTTTTTGTTTAGGGTGTTTGTTGTTTCATTTGTTTGTTTTTGTGTTGGTATCCTCTCTTGGGGGGGTGGCAGCTTCATGGAAGCACCACACCTTGGCATTGGAGCTGTTTAACACAAAACACGCTGTAAACACTGTTTTGTTTTGTGTTGCTGCATTTTGTAGAACATCTCCCAAGAGCACCTGTTCCGTTCTTTTTTGGGTGAGGGACCTCTTCTTAAAAAATCATCCAACTGACATGTTTGTCAGGCCTCGTGACACACTCACCTTCACCTGCCCTGCAAATTCCAAGGAATCTCCTGACTCCCTAGTAGGTGAATTCCTGGTTTGATGCACCTGTCCCCATCCTTGTCCTGCCCCCAGGAGTTGCACCTACCCCAAAAATCAAAAGCACAAATCTCCAGGAGAAAGGCTAACAGGGAGGTGATGGAACTGCAAAATCTCTGTTTGGTGCAGACTTGGGGGCGAAGTATTTGGAAGATTGGGGGCGAAAGCGACACGAAAAGGGATGCTTAGACATCGTCCCACAGTGCTTACCACTTGCTTGTATGCTCCGGCGTGGTGGACTTAGTTGGACGATGCTCAAGCCAAGGCGTTCTCCGAAATCTATCTTCGTGCGCCACAATGTTATAGAGCAAGAAACAAGTCAGTTGAAGCAAGTAACTAAGTAGCTTTCGCTGATTCATGCGGTTCATCCGATTCTGTATCCACATCACTATCACTATCACAAGCCCAGCACCTGTCGGACCCTGCCTTCTGCTGGCGAGAAAAGGCTGCTTGACAATTTCCTGCATTTTAGTTGCTTCATGTTGACAATCTTTCCCAAAGTCCGGACCATGACTTGAGACTCCCAGTCCGAACAAGTCCCTACACAGATATTGTATGATTTATGTACTTGATCCAGGAGGGCGGGGGCCGAAAGCTAGCCAAAGCGATAGGAGGCAAGCACAACAGCAGCAAACCAGCAAACCAGCAGCAAATATCCAGTAGGCCAGCAACACCGCGGCAGCAGCAAAAACCAGCAGCCCAGCAGCACACCAGCAGAACGGCAGCAGCACAGCAGCTGAAGCAACACACCGAACATGCCGCGGCCAAAGTCTACAAGGCATTGCCCGAAGCGACGCGTAAGCATGCTTCCAGAAAAGAAGCAGAACTTCTGCATGCCAGCAATCCAGCGGCACACACCAGCAGCAAAAACAGCAGCAGCAGCAGCAGAAAGCTGCTTCAAATCTACACGGTGGGTTTTTTCGTGAATTCATTGGTGTCTTGAAGCAGGCGTCCGAAAGGGACCTTGTCAAACCATGCAACAAGGACCTCTGACGAACACCTTCCCTTCAATACGTCTTTCAAAAATGGGATAACCTTCACAAAAAGCTACTAGGAACAAGTGCCACGCTAGTAGTAACAGGTGCCTTACTAGTAGTAACAAGAAGCTAGTATATCCATTGTACTTGGTGTAGTTTTCACAACAGTCTCCCATGGTCCCATGTGTCCCCGGGAGTTGGGTCCGCGAGAGGTCAAGCGAGCGAAGGCACCAAAGCAAGGAAGTACTCAGCTAGCACACTCGCTTTCGGGAACTGTATATACAATCAATTATGTACACTAGGTGTAATATCCGCAATATATATACATATGATATACACCCTGGAAGACTAACATGGAACCTGAAAACCCCTGGTTGGTAGAGGAAAATAGTCTTCCATGGGACCATTGTCAGGGTCTATGTTAGTTTTCGGGAGTGTAATAAGTATATATATATATAATGCAATTGCGGTTGCTCTGCCCTCTCCCGTCGTGGCTCCTGGCTAGCCCATCGGCTGGAGGCTCCTCGACGGAAGAAACCCATAATGATGGGCACGAGTGGAAATGATGTGGCAAGGACCAAGGACATATTCTGTTTGAAGGACTTCTGCCCTCGTGGAACTGGAGATCCGCCAAGCCTTCCTGAACATCAACCAAACCAACCGACAAAATGGAGCGCATCCACGTCTGACAAGAACATCGACCACCCTCCAACATGTTCCCGCTACTTTCTCTTTATAGCCAATCATAGTTCGTGAGGCCACCTACCTGGGACCTTCTTCAGGATCGCTGGACATAAGGCGAGGTTGCCCGACCAGTAGCATATCATCATTCGATGTTGCTGCTGAGTTGCCACCCTGCGCTTGCCACCATATCACACAGCACCCAATTGAACATAGGTATACAGTATACATGTTGGAAATCAAAGCTATCAATTTGAGGACCACAACCAGTGGGACTGGTCAGTGCTGAGTTCACCATGCCCCACATATGAGCGGTGTATGATACGCAGTGGGAAGCAAGCAACCAACCCAAAACGGAACAGTTGACAAAGGTACTGCACCCAGTGCTTCACGAGCACCAGTACCAGCATGGCCGGCTATCAGGAATCTGTAATCCTATCCCTCTGCGATACACACGTCACCAGGTAAACCCTCCAAAAGAAAGTCTTCCAGGACAACTTCCTCACCTTGCTGATATAAAAGGATGAAAACGGACTGAGCAAATCTGAGCAAGACTCAAATCCAAGCCGTTGGGCCGTTGGTGAGATCCCCACTTAATTAGGCGATCTCACTGCCGATCTTAGGTGGCCCATCTGGTGCGAGAAAAGGATGCCTCCGAACGCACGTTCGGAAGCGTCCTCTTTGTTGCCCACAGCGATGTGAAATGCCTTCATCCTTGCCGCTTGCGCGAACATACTTCATCTGGCTCGCGCATGCGTTCATACATACAACAACCATCAACAACCCTAAATGCTGGGTCCGTGGTTCTGTGGAGAACCGAGAACAATGGTCCTCCAATGGGCCAGTTAATCCCAAAGGCTCCATCAACACAGGCCAGTAGTCTTCGGGGGGTCTGTGTTGAGTGTCTCTCGGGGAGAGAGAAAAGGTCGCTGAATCACCCAGAATACATCCAAATGAGAGGAACAAATCTCGCATGTTTCCAATTATTGACAACGATTCAATGATCAAAAGTATAAGTATATAACCATGCAACCTGAAGCCCGTCCCAGTCGGACAAACACGGCTCAAACCTCGCTGATAAGAAGAGTCGGAAGTGCGACTCGTGCTCTGCCAGATTTTGGCTCGAGCAGTGTGATGTTTTTAGTTGCTTTAAGAAACCAATGGCGCAAGAGTTTCCAGTAAGAGTGTTTACTAAGAGATACTAAGAGTGTCAAGCAGCGCGCAACAGTGTCAGCCCAAAGTGTCACGCATGCTCGAGTGTGGCGAGTGTCTGGCATCTGAGAATTTGGAACGCATTGTCAGGGCGGCTGCGGGAACATGAAAAGTCGCCCAGAACATCCCACGTCCCACGGAGTTTCTGGGATGACGGAGTGAGCAATCAGGCTGAGGGACTGACTAAGAGGGCTCAAAAGGCTGAGGATGCTCAGGTCCAGTTCCAGTCCACGGTACCAGTACAAACAACTCAGCGTTTAGCTCTGAAGTTATAAAGGGAGCGAGTCTTCACCAGGGTTTGAGTCTTCACATGGGAACGGGCGTGCTTTCGGAAGTTCACTCTGTGTTCGGCCCGTTCTGGAGCTCTCAGACCTACAAAGCCATGGGAAGAGTTACTGGGTGGACACGACGTGGTTACAAGATATTACACAAAAAAGTCAATGATTTCAGAGTAAATGGCAGAAAAAAAAACCATCAACCTAGAATAAATAAGATTAACAAATAAAAAGTAGTAAATAAACAAAAAATAAGAATATTAATACATCCACATATACCGTCCACTATACCCTCCCAGGGTCACTTCATCTAACACTCCAAGGGTCACTTCAGTGGCCACCGTCGCTTGGCTGGACTGCTTCAAGTCGTCAGACGGCACCTACCAATCGGAGACGCATTGGTCAAGCAAATAGCAAAGTCAACGAGCTGTTCCTTTCTCCTGCCTTACCTAAGCATCGCAGTTGTTCTCTCCAATATGCCAAAACATCCCAAAACAGGCTCCTGCCGGTGGTCTCACAGTGATCGCACTATGGTGAGCCGCAATACATCCTCTAGCCGAACACATGACCTCATACGCCATAAGACCCTATCCATCACGTTTTTGCTCTCTGGCTGCACACCTGTGATTGCTGCAACGGCAATGTGACACAGGAAAATCCCGGCCCATTCCCAACGGAGGATATCAGCATCGTCCGCACCGTCGCCAGATCTTGATCTTGGAGCTTCTTCGAAGAACTCTTTTTGAGGACCTGACGTGATGACAAACGTGGAAAGCGCAAAACCGCATTTTCTGGGGCCTCTTGGCATTGAAAGGGCTGGTTGTCAACGTATTGAACAAGAAACTGGCTCTAGTACTGAACCTCAAAACTTTGTAGTTTTAGAGACAGGTATAGGCTGGTATAGGTATGGTTGGACATGATTGAACATATTATAGGCAAACCCTGAAATACCGATTACGTTCTCAACGGATGCTTCCCTCACAGCCCCAAGCAAATGTGAGCTGTACTATGGGTCAACCCAGGGCCGTTGCGATTCTAGGAAGCGGCTGCAAGACATTACTTGCGACTTACTCAGTGGGTTGTCCCTTTCTGCTTGCGACAAGTCTTTGCACTTGGGGCGGTTCAAGCAATCTACTCTGCAAGTTGTTTCGAACATTGGCCAACTTGAGCTCTCTATAGAGCATTACAGGGTAATTATTATGTCTGCGGCAAGCGCAACAGGAGACATTTCAAGGCTTCTTTCTAGAGCCCTGCATTTTCTAATCTTGTAGAAACACTCTCTCAAAACATTCACGTTTTGATGGTTCAAGAATATATAATAGTGGTTGCAACATGTTGCAACAAGCGAGTGCTGCTAGTTGTCCTCTTACATGCGTTAGCGACAGGAATCATCCACAAACGCCGCCCGAGGCATGGGCGGATTCCGCTGGGCCTAGGGCCTTCCCCATCGCCAGTACCACCTCCACATCCACACTTCTCCACGAGGCGTTTCTACCAGGCTGCGAGGTGCAACGCGGTGGGCACGCCCAATCTATTCACCGAAGCTTCCCACCGGCCGCAACGGTGATGCAATGGAACGCAGGCGTTTCCGTGGCCCATGAGTGACAGAATGTTCATATTCAGAAATTGTCAGAATGTTCATGGGTGGCCCATGGGCTGGGCTTTGTTCTCTGCTGAGGTCACATCTGGCGAGGGTCCTCCACTGCACTATTGCCCTTGTCAGAATCCATATCTGATTGATCTCCGGGGGCTCAGCTTGGTGGAGCCCCCTGCAACATGGGTATGCCCATCAGGCGCGCGGTGTTTCACCGGACAGTGAAGGAGTGCCAACTGCGAGACTGCCACGAATCTTGGCAAAAAAAGGATGCCAATCCGCGATTTTCCACCCATGAGACATCCCAACATCCAATACCAGGCACAGGTTCTCCTGGGGTTGATCATCTGTCGCCGCTCCTCTCCTTTCGCTCCGACAGCACCGTGCCAAAGTTTCGTAGAGTCTCACCATCAGTTGCTTTGACACATTGAGTCTGCTGGTGCCCCTTAGGACCTTTTTCGGGACCAGTGACTAGCATACAAGCCGCACCAGCGGACTGGTTGTTGCATTTGTTGCTTTGTTTCCCATGTGATGCTTCGCATTCGCCATGCGTGACGACGTGCGAAATCGTGCGGCCCGTGAAGGCGGTGGACACTTCAGCTTTGGAAAGAAAAGTTGACATCCGTGCTTATCTTGGACGGGTCCGCACCAAAACAGGGCTCCAACCTGTGTGGTTTTTGTTTCCTCAGCTCTGCGGTTCGGGGTTGGGCAAGCCTTCGGCAGCCAAGCATTTATCGGGAAGAGTCCTCTAAGCCTCACAATTGTGTGTGTGTGTGGCATGTCGGCATCCAAAAATTGGGCATGAGTTCAGAATGCCAATACCTTACAGCTATACGGTGTATATACGGTATAATGTAACACAATATGTAACATGTATATTGTAATGTAGACTCTTGATTAATACACCAAACCATTTGCACTGAAAATACTCTTCAAAGTGGGGTTTATTAATCAAGAGTCTACATTAAGTATACTATAATCATATATATTATGTGTATATATGATTATAGTATACTTTATGTAGACTCTTGATATATAACTCTGAAGTTCCAGCGAGCCGTGAATCACATATTCTTCATTTCATGTCAACACTTATGACTTATGACAGGCCTGCCCTGCTGCGAGTTCTGCCCTGCCGGGCAAGGGAGAAGACCGGAGGAGCGACAAACCCGAATCTTTTCGGAACAACGGCTTCCAAGCCTGAGACCCCCAACTAGATAGATGTCCTATTTTTCCAGAACATGCTAAAACTGCCACGCAAACCCCCTTGTCATCATGAGAGATAGAAAATTCAAACCATGGAAACTGGTGGAAAAGGTGGGACAAGGACCTAAATGCGAAGGTATCATTCCTGTAACGATGGGGACTGTGCCAATCTCTAATTCCTGCAGGTCGGTTGGGGGACCCACTCCCGTGCAGTCTAAGGTGCCCTTCGCTCATCCCTTTCAAGCTTCTTCTTTAGCCTCAACAGTCGAAGAAATCTCACAAACACGATGAGTTCCAGCTAGGACTTCTTGTGCTGATAGACGTTCCATACTCTTGGAACTCCGTGCGTTGAGCACATCTGTTGGCTTTGTTGGGTCGATTCTATGGCGGCTTCAGCCGTCCATGGCGATCGTTGCACACACACACACAGAGAACGTCCTTATTGTAAGAAAAACAAGGCACAAAGCATGGTCGGAGCACATCGGTCGAACACTCACAGCTTGGTTGTTTCACTGCCCAAACACTGTGGCTTGACTGACATGGATTCCTGCATGCAGCTCCGAACAAAACTGACATGGATGCTTCGACATGGATGCAAAAAGCAAGAAGGCTCCACAACGGCAATCACCCACACAATCCAAACCCAAACATCATAACTCTGCCAAACCAAACATCATCCCTCCCACAAGGATGTGGATGTCGATGTGCCTCTTCCCACAACCCTCGCGTCTGCCGATGTGCCACTGCCCATGTGCCACACAAGACCTGTTGGGAGTGTAGTGTAGTGCTCCAACTGGTGATGTCT
Organism: Durusdinium trenchii; assembly: GCA_963970005.1. Taxonomy (NCBI): domain Eukaryota; class Dinophyceae; order Suessiales; family Symbiodiniaceae; genus Durusdinium; species Durusdinium trenchii. Next base: position 20,480 of record CAXAMN010028461.1, on the reverse strand, counting down.
TTTTCTCCTCCAGGTAGCTGCTAAATCTCATATGTTGGCATCATGTTGAAGATCTATTATCCCTCCACACTTCCAAGAGTGAAAATCATGTTCAACTTCTCCGCAACTCGCCCAGACGCCAGCCATCTCTGGTCTTGGAGCCCTCTTCGTCCCTCAGAGCACACGGAGGGAAAAGCGGAACAGTGGAACAATGGGGAAATCATAGGCCATCGGTCGGTGCAAGATGCACAATCATGAACATAGCATGTGTGCAATTTTTTGAGAATGCACCACCCGTCAGACAAGAACATCGCTGCCAAGCTGCTTCTGTATCCCTAAAAGGCTGCTTAAGGAGGTGTCGACGGACCAGTCTTTCAGTCGCATTTTCCGTCGTCCAGAACGTGGCGATTGCCATACATCCTGCGACGCCCTCTCTCTGCACCCACTAGGACGCTCTCACGGATTAAGCCGCAAAAGGACCTTCTGCTTATCAAATCTCCTGTTTTCCGGTCTTTGCGAACCGTCGCACGCTGCGCCAATGGAATATGAACACCCTCAAGTCCGTCGCCTTTTGGGGGTGCATTCCGTCCGTTTTCCTGCAAGGATCTATCCGCTTTTGTGGGAGCTTCATGCAATTTGGGAATGGGGTGGGGAGTTAAGATGCCCTTGGGAAACCAATGCTAGCAGAACAAAAAGTTCTTTCAAAGGAAGTTACCTACCAAGTGACAGTCAATGCTGGCGTGCATTGCTCATTGTATGGCAAGTTGTCGGGTTGGCAGAACTAAGCTAGGCTCCATGGTGGAAGCAGCTCCCACGAACCTGACAACAGGTACACGTGTCCAGTCCTGATTGAGAATATCGTTCTCTTTGGCTCTCCTTGGGTGTGACCGCAAATCAAGGCAAGTGTTGAGACTCTTCAACGTGCTACATGTACCCTAGGGCTCCAAGTACCTCCTCACAAGGTATTTGGACCCTGTAAACCCACCCCAAGCCAAGCACCTTAGAAGGCACTTGGAGCCCTAGGAGTATGCACAAACAATTGTTGTATGAGGTCGAAACTAGCCGAGACTCTTGCATTGCCTTTAACTTTTAACGTCTCCATTGACTCATTATTACTAACCAAATTGTATGTTCTTCAACCCAGTCTTGTCTTGGCATGGACTGGACTACTGAATCCTTAAAAGCTTCTCGTGCGACTCGAACCATGGCGCACAGCAAGTGGCACACATGCGGTCATTAGGCATTATCAAAGCCTAAGCTCCCAAAATTGCAACTTTATTCAATCTAACTTGTGAAACTTCTACCCAACAATGGCACAGTTGAGTCAAGAAATGAAGGAATACATCCTTCACCAGGCTGTGAAGTTCCGGTGCTCCGACCACTCGCACACGGACGTCCCGAACGGCGACGACTCGAAGCACTGCTGCAGTCACGTCGCAGGTGTTCTAATGCAGCGTTCTGAGCGGCGGGAACACGTTCGTCGGTTCGGGCCCCGTCTACGGTGGGAGCCGTCCATCAGGTCCAGAAAATGGGGAGTGAAGCCGTCCAGAACGAACCTGTCATGTATTGCGAACCTTGGAGGGCTTCCTCTCTTGGAGCTTGATCTTCTGGCATACTTCCACTCTCTGCTGAATTGTTGTGTTGCAATCTCAGGTGAGTTCAGATATGACTTTGACATACTGTACCAAATTCAACATATTCAAGTGATCAGGATTAATCAGGATCTTTTCCCCTTTCCTGGGTGTTCAATCATTCCACATCCGGCCTTAACCATGCTGGTAAAGCTGGTCCATCTGAGCACTCAACATGCAAAACCTAGTGTGGGGCTGCTAAAGTCCTCCTGAGCTATGACCAACTATGAACAGGCCAAAGCAACAAAAAACACCAACACAGCGGAAGAGGGGTTATGGGCAAAGCATCCTGCACATGCTGCACTGCACCAAATCTCTGTTTAATGGTGCGCACCTGAATGCCAGAAGTTCCAAGGGGGTCGTACATGTCTATTGGACGCCCAAGGGTGATGTCTTCATCCCCGAGTCGGCACTGTTCGTCGTATTGTTCGGTGTAGTGCACCCGAGCCGGAAAGGCACGATCCCGGTGCAAATGATGTACTCCCCTAGGGGTGTTTGGGGTGGGTTGATAGAGGGTCCAAATACCTTCTGAGGAGGTACGACGAGAGCAGTAGGGCTCAGAATCGACTCCTTGCCCCCCGATGCCCCATCGTAACGGTGATTTCTACATCGTATGGTCCTGCAGGTTTTGGGGCTACTCTGCTCTGAAGTTAAGTTGTCATCCATCGATTCCAAGTTTGGAGCACCAAGCAAAAAAAGGTTGCAGAAATCCGAATCAACAATGATGAGAATTTGGGCATGTTATGTGAACGTACACTCTGTTCAGTCCTGTATGTTAAGTGATTCAGGAACGGCCGTGCAAGTCTTCCGGTGCCCTCCGGTCACATCTGCTGCTTCGACTCCCATGCAACCCAGCTGCGAACGGCATATCTAGGCGCAACTTCCCCCGGGCCAGTCTCGCCGGACGCTTTTGGAAGAGGTCATTTCGGCCTTCGGGAATGAGACTTCGAAGGGAAATCGCCATCTGGTGTATGATTTAAAATATGTGGTTAAGATCGACCGGCACTATTACATAGCCATTCTATCCTTTGCTCGGATCTTGACCAGGAGTACGGAAGTCTGCCATGCTGTCCAATCCAACAACCAGGGTGTGGATTAGTTTGGAATGTTTGGATACTTCGGGGCCCTAAAATGCTTGACGCACACCCACTGTTTGGTCAGCTTTTAGAAGTCAAAGAACAGTCACATGTCTTTCTCAGCAAGATCTTAGGTCCAGAAGCCTATATGTCTCCATGCGGGGAAGGCTTCAATGTCTCAGGAATGACTCATAACTTCTCATGCAAACTCATGGAGCCGTGCTGCAGCCTGTGATGGAGCTGGTACTGCTCCACATGGCTCATTGGGACTGGGCTCCGCTGGCTCCGCCCCTGCTTGAGCCGGACACTGCTCCAGTCTTACAGCTTTGATCCTGTGATTCTGCAAGCCTCATGATGCCGAATGAAGGGAGAGGTATCTGAATCAAACGCATCGGAAGTAGGCTTGAATGGTCAAATGTTCCGTTCCATGCGCTCCCAAAACAGGTCCAAAAACCAACACAATACAATAAGTACTAAGTAATTCTATATATATATATTATATATATATAATGTGTTTGTTTCCCCATCACCTGCAGTAATGACTTGTTATGTTTGCTGGGCAAGCCATGCGTATTTGTAGACTTCGTAGTAGACTTGCCTGACTGTTTTGTTTGAACTATACATTGTGGGGTCGAAGCTCCGCTGGACCTGGCTGCCTGTGGCGCATGGACATGGACAAATGCCTTCATAGAACTTCTTGACCACCTGGTCTCCCCGGGCCCAAGTCGCCAAACACTCCAAGTGGAAAAATATGCCGCCCCAACCGCCGCCCGATTGACCCCCGAATGCATTCCACCCGATTGGTCCATATGCCAGCTCCCAAAGAGGTTATGGGACTGTCTCGAGCCTGCCAAAAGGCGTCTCCCCACGAGCCGCCGTCGCAGCACAGGACACACAAAGTCCGGCAGGAAGGGGCAAATGAGTGCCGCCGCCGCGGGGTCAGGGGCGTTGAAGTCGCGCACTGAAGTGACTTCGGTGCCACTGCAAAGTCGACGGCAAAAGGGTGTCACATAGCTCTTCGCCTTGAACTGAGACATGAAATCAAACTATAACTGCATGTTTAGAGACATCTCTGACTACTATGCATGTTTCTATCCCAAAAACCACCCAAAGTGGGTGTTTTCTAAACATCTCAACTAGTCGCTCGGCGCCATGATGTCGCTCGACTTCCCGTCTTCTCCTGGTTCTCTCTCTGACCCTCTGGCGCATCCCAGGCCCCGTTCGCACCGGCCACCGGACATCGCGCCGTGGTCATTCCCGCGGCTCCCTCCGTGGTGGAAGCCGGCGCGGTTGCAGGGCGGCAAACACTGGCGAGTTCGTCCTCCCAGCGGGACGAACTCGAAAAAGAAGGAAAGGAGAAAACCTTGAAAGTGTTTTTCGTACCTAGATTTCTTTTTTGTTGAACACTTTTCTATACTGTTCTGAAGCAAGATGCCGTTTACCATCGTTTATATACCTCCTTTGGCCGTGTGGCGTCTAGAAATGCTCTTGAAGGCACGGCAGGAGTCCCATGTCCTCATGAAGTTGTGTTTTGTCAAGTCGTCTTGCTGACTTGGAAAAAGTTGTTGGCTCCCTTCAAGAGAGGATTTGGGACGGGGATCTGTGTAGGACGCCCAAGGTGTTTTTCTTCGATGACCATGCAAATGGACAATAGTCATCAATGCTCTCTGGCTTCAACTTGTGTCCCAGAAACATATATGATTTACCCTTACCCTCCCTCCAGCAATCATTGAAATAAATTGAAAGGGAAAATAGCTACCTGGAAGATCATGGAAGACGATGTTCCACTTTAAATTAGGCGAAATACATGTGACTTCATACGGTTTCCAATGTTTCTTGGAGGGAGGGTCTACATTCTACCAAAACCCCCAAAAAGACATCAAAGACCTATAGTTTCCGGCACGGTTTCGTGTGTTTCAGGGCCGCTGGCACAGCAACCACATTCCAACAGTTGGCCCAAAACAACCAATGAACAGACCCAAAAGCGGGGTCCGACCCTGATATATTAATATCCATTTATATCCATTTCACTGGTCCGAGTATGTCCGAGTCTACCGTTTGCTCGTCCTGCAAACGCAGTGCTAACACACAGCAGTAGGCACGCACGACGGCCACCAGGAGGCCGACGCAGTAAAGCAGCACACCAGCAAGAGGAGATGCATTGCCTCATTTGAAATCGTGGAAATAGAAAATATATGAAAATATGTCTTCGAATCAAAGGAGCAATGATCAAAGGAGCAATGATGCGCCCACACTATCGTTTGGCAATCGCCACCTATCATTTTCAAGTGGAGTAATTCTTGGAGATTTCAGGGCCTGTATGGGCACATCTCGCCAAAAACAACTTCGAATCGAAGAAAAGACCTACCAGCTACTTCCAAGGTGGAAGCAGCCTAAACCACTGTATCTAAAACACTGAAGGGGTAGTCTTAACTGAAGTGCAAAGTGTTCTTTCAAAACAGGGGACCTCAGAGCATGTGCGGGCATCTCAAATATGTTCCTCTTGACGGCACAGCTTCATCGAGGGATGCACAACTCCACATACAGCTTTGAAGTTCTGTCATGGCCTAGAGACTACAGGGCACCTTTCCTTGAGCAAGCTTCGATTCATCCACCGAACGCTACCAACCAAACATGACCAAACAAAAGGATACATCAACGCACCTTACCAAAAAGTGATGACAACGTCCCACACCCTCAACATCTGACAAGGCCCAGTTCTTTTGCAAACGAATTCCGCGTCGTTTAGCGTCGGCTTGGCGTCGTGTTTTGGGTGCGGTTTTGGCGTGGAGTCTGCTTTTTTATCCCATATTTTTGGATTTTGACCAGTGTCCCTCCAAGACCTGGGCGCACCTGAAAAAGGAAAAGCCGTGGTGAGGGCTCCAAATATATATATATATTTAACATATAATAGTACTAATATAATATAATATATACATATTTTTATATATTAATAAGTGCGTAAATTGTACAGTAAGTCTTTTGAACCATGCGCTGGAGGCGAATCAAAATTGGCCAGTGAAACACCTGTCCGTGCTTTCAAGTCACAGGGTAAACGAGCCACTGCCAAGGCGGCGACCAACGTGCTATAGATCTCTGTGCAAATGGTACACACTGCATAGGTCGTGAACCGCGGGATGGCCTGGGAGGAACCGCTTCTCAACTCAAAGAGTCTGCGCAGTGTCCTAAGGTCCAAACAATTGAAGCTAAACAACATGTCCAACTGGGGGAGACCGTGGAACCCACTTCACCCATGACTGAGAGAGGTTGGCGTCCCGGCTCCGGATTTGAGAATTTACGTCAAAAGTGGTAAAGACGGTTCTAATGCAGTTACGCAAATGCAAAAGACCAACTATTTATGGTTTCTTCTTGATGTTTTCTGGGGAAACGGGAACATAAGGACTTCTACTCTGCAAAGCCACAGGAGTTAAACATGTGGCCTCTTGCGGGTTCAACATGTCAGAACCAGGCCTGCCAGGGCCCCCAATATGCAATGCTCTTTGGCACAGCGCTCGTTGAGGACTTGGGTCGCCGAGATGTGCAAGTGACCCAGGCAAACGGAAGAATGCACAGCAAAAGCTCGGGCAAACATTGATGTGCCGATCCTCAGGATGACAAAACCACGAGATTGCCAGTGGTTTCTGTGGTTGAACACTCTACAGAGTCCAAAACTGGTCTCCCTAGTTGAAGACCTATCCACACGGACTGTCTCTGCAAGAGGAAGAAAAAAGTCTTGCAGAGGGATGAGACATAGTGACATAGTGGTCATGCATCTACGTCACCAAGGGCAAAACATTGTGGACCTCAACGCTCTTGGGAAAAAGTCCAAAGTGCTCACAGTTCAAAAGTTGAACAATGAGCAAAAAATAAGACATCACGGTCCAAATTAAAACCAACAGGACCTACAACACAATAGTTCAAAGATATTCACAGCACTGCAGCTGTGTTGGGTGAAACCCATTTCAGACCAGTGTCTCAAGCCAACGACCAAAAGGCCCCGGCAAACCACATACGACACACGAAGCAGCACTGCCAAACATGCAATGACCAAAAAGGCCCCATGCAAGGCATAAGCTGATGCGTAGTGCCGTGGCCGGCACGGCCCCGCCTCGGAGTCTTTCTTTCACGTCCCGAGAGTTAGGCCGTTGGAAGAAGTCACATGGCCGATGGCCGTGGGGGCCAATAGGATCTGAATAGGATCTGAATACACAACTTTGGGCGTCATCTATACTTAGTTTAGTGAATTATCCCGGTTCCCATCTTTATCGAATCTATCTATCTCACAGAATCACCGAATGCCCCACCTTGGGTGCCGGCTCTGGAGCCTCCTCAACCAAAGCACCACAAGCTGCGAAGGCTGCATCCAAGGCCGGGCTGGTGGGACTTGCCGCCAATTCCGCCAGGGTGAGCTCCGCGGTCCCTGTGCCAGCCGCCACATTGGCCACGCTGGCAGCGGCACGCAGGGCACACTCGTTCGCGGCATTGGCAAAGCCTTGAGGTCGGGCCGTGGGGGTGGGCGGTGCTGGCGGCACAGGTTTTGGCTTTGGGGGTGCGGAGGGGCTAGCACAGCCGTCCAGTTCAGCATGGATTTGGTTCTGCACCGTGATGGCATCCACCAAAAGCTTCCGCCGTTGTCGCGCTACGAGGGATGGGAGCAAACGCCAATCAAAGGCGATGCAAGCCAAGCTGGCGACGACCAGCAGTGAGACACCTGTGGTAATGAGGAGCCCGACACCGAAGCCTTTCCTTGGCGCTTGCAGGTTTTTCACGTTCTTAGTTCTTCATAGTGTGACTGACCTCTACAAAAATGCAACCTCCGATTAATTAAACCTCTTTCATCCTTTGGAAGAATGATATAGTGTTATATATACATATACATATATATATATATTTGTATATATGCATCCCGAGTATTCCCGAGTTATCCCCTTAACAACCCCTCAACGTGTCTTTAAACATCTAATGCTGCATTCGGAGCTTCACGCAGTTGCTCGGATCCCACTGAGGCAGCTCGCAAGTGACTCTGGTTGAGGAAATGTCCACACTCACATTTCGGGTACCCAAAGCGGTGGCGTTCTGTGCGTAGTACTGCACGGCAGCCTCACAGTCCATACCTGGGAGAGAGCTTGGAGTCCACGCAGCATGCGTGCGTGTGTGTTGGTGCCGAAGGTGGAAAATCCATGGCCGAAGGATTTGGTGTTCGTCTCCCCCCCAGAAAAAGAATCACCATTATACAATTGGATTCACTACCACTACTGCTAAGAAGTTGTGAAAATGTGTGAGAATGCAGCACAGGAGGCAGGAGGCCAACTTCAGGGGAAATTCTACCGGGATTGCTACAACTTAGGTGCTAACTTGCACCCCACCCGACACCTTCCCGAATTTCCCTCGTCTCAGTGACACAGCTCCAAGGCTGCGTCGCAATTGCCTTGGCTGGGGCCTGCTCCATCGGGCCCGCCACAACCTCCATCGGCCACCAGCTGGTCCCAAGCCTTCTGCGCCCGGCAGCACGGGCGTGCGATGGGATCATAGGTCAACTGTGCCACCTTGGAATGTCACAAGAAACCAGGTCAACCTGTCGTTTCTGGGTTTAGGCAGAGTGGTGCCATCTGCTTTTCAAAGTGAGAAGAAGAAACGGGAGTGCCCAGCAATGCCCAATGCCCAGCTGAGGAGCATCTGTGCAGTTCAGAACTGCCGATGACGACAGCGGCAAGACCAGCGCAAGACTCCACTGCCATGCAGGCATGCTGTGAGCCTAAAGACTCCACGCTAATAAGTGTCCAGTCCAATGGAGATGTAAACACTTACAATGGGGTATTGGTTCGTCCCAGTCCAACACCCAAAAGCTCAAGCAAAGAAACGGATACAATATGGTAATACAATATGGACGGATTGTGCCCCTCTTTGTGTCCAAAAGGCTCAGTTTTGACTTTCGGAAGGGCAAGGACCAGCATTTTGATGCCAAAGTCATGGAGGCTTCAGGTTGAGCATTAAAGTTAAGCCACATGAGGTTATTTAAATTATCTACAAGAAATGTGGGCCTTGATGAAGGTTCCGCCCCTTCTGCAGCCTCTACAGCGGTGGGGCATGCATCCCTCCAAGTCCCTCCTGTAGGTGTGGCTCAAACGATGGTACACGGCTGCATCCTGGCGGAGCGCGACAGCTTCCCACCGCCGATTTGAAGCTTACGGTAACCGACATTAGACATTCCTCAACGACTTGGGAACGACTTTGGAGTCAACGACGAAAGCACCAACGCATTCAAAGAGTTCCAGAAATCCACATCACTCCATATCGCCGGTCAGTGAAAGCTGTTTTGGGGCGACAAGTCCCGTCCACGGGATTAGTTTGGGACCTCGAGGTGGCTCTCTGGAAGCAACATGTGTCCAGATCTGACTGTTTGCATCAGGAGTCCAAATCCACTAAGCAAACTGCATGTGGTCTCAACTCTCCAGAACGAAGGAATGAACTGTTTGCTGGAACGGTTCTGAGGTTTTAGGAGCTTTGCTCACGAGAACCAGGGCCAGTCAACATAGTGTCTGTCTATATTAAATAACAGTGCTTGGTGCTTGTTGGAGTGTTCCCTGGTGCCGCAGGCGGCGCTCCTGGCTGATTTGGTTCATGAGGCTCTGGTCCACTCGCTGCTCTTCTGCCAGCACGTCATCATCTTTGCGAGCAGCATCAAAGTCCTCGCGGCAGCGGACGTGCAGCCGGTGCTGCCGGTCCACGCGCGACTCTGAGCGATCAGGCATACGTATGGTCCGGTCGACATGGTTGCTCGACAACATAAAACTACTACTGTATGCGATCTTTGAAGGAACTGAAAGCACCAAGTTCTGTACCGACAAATGTGAGATACTGGGGCCGTCTTTTGCGAAACAACACGGGGTCCGGGACATGGTTCACATCAAACAGCGAGAGAAAGGGATAGAAATCCCCGGCTGGCATTTATCGACTATATATACATATTTTAGAGATGGCACTACGTAATTTAGTTTCCATATGTTTTCATGGTATATTACAAAATCAGGAATTGACCAGGTGTGGCCATACAGATCTCGATAGACAAGAATTATGCAAGAACAACACTCACCCAAAGTTGCATCTCACACATTAGAGGGCCGACTTTCGTCGTAAACCAACATCATAAACCCAAAGCGACACTTCTTGTTGCTATATACAGTATACGCGTTTTGGGTTGATACGGGGCATGCCGGCCCACAATGTGTTCATAATCTGCTTCCTTGCATGTTCCATGAGGGTATCAAGGGGAGCGTGTTCACAGGTTTTGAGAAGCTGCTCCTGGCAGCGCCCAGGCACAGCACTCCGGCTTCGAGCATCCTGCAAAACGATGCGGGACGACGCGTTCCGACGGCGAACAGGATCTTGCAGGTTCCTGTTTAAAAGGGGAGATAACTCAAATGACCATCACCATGGACAAGCACAAAGGCCGTTGGACCAAGAGTGTATGTGCATGTAAGAAGCGGATACAGTATCTGGATCATCGCGAATGAGGGGAACACCATATGTTTCATAATAGTCATCACACAAATACTGTAATGCAAAGAACAATGCAAAAAATACAACAAAATAGGGCACACAGTTCACAATGAGCAGGAACACTAGGTTGCTGCCTGACACCAAGAAGCCTCGCAAGAGAAGAAAGCCCTAAACAGGAGCACTCCTTCAATAAACATATATAAACCTTTAGAAGCCTTCAACCGTTTTCACGTAAAATGGAACTTGTGCTCGTGTGTACTTCAATGTTGTTGGCATCCACTTTCGAAGACAAGAGTATCCACTGCCAAGCCATACTCTGTAAGATAAAAATCCACGAACACGTACGAATGATTCGTGTTCCTGCTCTAGAGCAAATATTAAAAAGCAGTCCGCAAGACCTCGTTTGCTTTTTGTGCTGGGGTTTCCCGAGGGTATTTGCGCTCCATTTGTTCCTGTTGTTTTTGTTTCCTATTTTTTCCTATTGTTCCCTATTTGTTTCGAGGAAAATAGGAAAAGCACAAAATCAAAACACAAATAGCGCAAACCCTTTTTTGCTAGGACACAAAAATAGGGAGAAAATGGGAGACATATTCAATGACAGCCCTTCTATGACCGCTCTTCACTTGCCATCTTACTGAGATGACCTGACATTCCTTCCTTGTTGCTTTCCCCTGGCTGGCTAGTACTTACTTAACTAAACATATCCTGGTCTGTTCTCAATGTGGCTCTTTGACAAATGTTATGTTCCCGTTCTTCCTCTGGAAGTGCTGGTTTCTATTGCAAACTGTCCAGTCCGCTTGCGTGTTTGTATGACTGTCCTATTTTAATTCCTTGTTTATCTTTTTTTTGGTGTATTGTGTGTATTTTATGTGTATTGTTTTTGTTCCGTTCCTTAAACAATTTCCTTTGTAGACTTTGCTTCTTAGGCAGTTCACAACCATAATACTGTGCAACTAAGGGCCATTGGTGGCATGCATTCTCGCTTCATTTCCTGAGATTTCACGCACAAGGACATGCTTCATGATTCTATAATGGAATTCCATCTGCCATTTTGATCGTAATTGTGGCAGAATGCTGTCTATCAACAAGCGCTACAACATCACGAATGGAACATGCATGTGTGAATTGTTGGTCCCCTTATCAATGCTCAAAACGGAGTACTGTAACTGTAGTATTTGCAACCACGACACTTGTAAGACGGCCAGCCTGGTAGATGAGGTTTGATGCCAGCATCACACACATCCTGTGAGCGATCAACAGGGCCGTTGGCAAAAAGCATTCGTCCGACCCGGTGACTGGCCACTAGGGGTCATTTGCTGGGCGTTCTATAGAGAAATGGTGTCTTATAGAATGGGTGGGGAGGAGTAAAATATCTATAGAACGCCAAGCCACATGCAGCTCTAATGAAAGATCATCTGACGGATGGCCAGGCGCAGCTTCCATAAATGATAAAACCAAATGCAATAGCCAAAATATTAGGTCTTTAAACAATGTTAAACGTAAAACACAAATCAATGAGACCAAATAGCGGTCTCCTTTCCCAGCATTACCCTATATCTCGGTGTCTTCTCCCGGAGGGACACACAAGGGGACACAAGAAGAGGGAGGGTGGAGATCCGCCCTGCGGCATTGTCTCCCCATTGGGAATGTGTCACCGTGTCACTTATGTGTAAGTCGTCTTGTCTTTCGAGTTTCTCCCTGGTTCTCCTCTTCACCACTTCACAAACTGGATTGAACAGGCACAAAGTTTTTCAATTGGACAGGACAGGCCAATCCCACAAAGACCGGTGCTGCGGCCACACATGTCAACACAAAATTAATCCATGAGTCGAGATGCTTTGCCAGATCCACATGCTCTCACGGCATTAAGTCGAAAACATGCCAAACAAAATCTCTAGTACCAAAAATGTTACAGTGCCCTAGTCCTCTGTGAAATGCATCTCAAGGGTTCACAGGGCATGCCAAGAAAGGCCAACCAGCACCAAAAAAAAACCTCCTTATAGAATGGTGTCCAAGGTTCTCCCAAAACAGTAAACCATACCCTATCTTTAGAGTCAAGTGTCAAATGACTGGCAGCCAGTGTAGGATGCCCAATACACTCTCTGTCTATGTGGTCCCAAAGTCCGGGAAGGAATGGGGGAGTCTACTGAGATTGCCGACCAACGACATGGAGACAAACGGGCCTCACATTGCTCCACCATAACGATGACAGCAATAGGTATTGAGTCTTCCCACTAGACCGCTCAAATCATGGGAAGGTGAACTGCCGCAGAAAACAACTCATGGCCAACCCACAGCTCCAGATTGACCTCGCACAAAAGTCTCTGCATACAGTTTTGAAATGTGTTGAAGAGATAGTTCTGAGTTACAAACACTGAACGGCGAATCTCAAATGCTCTCCCTCGCATGGCTCGAGAGCCAGTGGACTAACTGGGTGGATGGGATGCCTTAGGGCTGCCGCTAACTGGGTGGATGGGATGCCTTAGGGCTGCCGCTTTAGGGAGACGTGTTACGTCACAGTCCATATTACATTGGAGATGCAACCGAGGGTTGCAAAACCAATTGTGCTCTGCATCTATAGGGATATGGGGTGCTTCTCTGCGAGCATTAGGATTGCAATGGGCAGCAGTTTTCCTCTGCGTGCATGATGTCGTACTGTGTCTTTCGCCCTTAGACATGACTGCTTAGCGCGCGTAGCGGTGACGCGAAAAACCGAAAACTGCATTGGCAACGCTTGCAGCTTCCGATTTATTTTTTGGGTTGATAAAATAAAGTACAAGTATGATAAGATGGCCCGCGAAGACCTGTGTGGTTGAGAAAACCCTGCGCGGTCGAAGAAACCCCGATCATACAGCATATTTAATGTACCTCGCAAGTCCTGTGGAGCGTCCCCGACTAGTAACAAGGGCATGGCTACTCGTAGCAAGTGCATGGCTACTAGTAGCTTCTTGCTACTAGCAAGATGTAGCAAGATGTAGCAAGAAACTACTAGTAGTGTCTAAGGCCTAATCCCAAATTGATTCACTTGTCGGGCCTCACCGGCTCGCTTTTTTTCGGCTCAGGCCGCGGCATGATGGAGCCGTACATCGGAATGGCCTCGGAGAACCGAGTTCTACCCAAGGTTAAGCGGCAAACTGTGGATGTCTTGGATTGTTTGGGGACCCTGCTCCGAGATGCAAACTCATCCTCAAAATTCCCATGAGATGTGCTAGTGTCGAGGCGACTAGAAACTTGGGGGTGCCTTCAAAAGCGTCATACAAACGTGTTGTCATGAGTAAAGCAAACAAAATATTCCAACTGCCGTGTCTCGGCTAGTCTTTCATGCACTATCCGAGGAGAACAGGCAAGAACGGCGCCATGGCCAGGAGTCCTGATGCTTCTTTCATGATGTTTGCTTCTCCTGTTCCGCTGGAAGGCAGCTCTCTGATCAGCTCAAAACTATTCTAAACACTTAGTACAGAAACAGCTTTAATTACGGCTATAGCGGCCAGACATGTATAAACACTTCGAGCGACGCACCTCGTTCATCCTCATTCGTCGTTCCCGAAGTTGTGGGATTGTGAAAGGGAAAACGCCCAGATCGTTCTATCGAGCGACTTCGGGATTTCGGCTCGTCACTCCAGGCAAAGCGGGGCACATTGGCTGACCCCACCTGCGATCCCAGTAACACGTCAATGACATCATGGAACCTCCCAGGTCGGTCCTCGACTTAGACTTGGGGAATGATAGGTCAAAGGTCTTCTGGTTTTGACCTACAGCTATATCCATCATTTTCACCCACTGACTGTGTTGGGCCTACATTCATTCTCTCTGTTCATGTCCGTCTTCCGATGAAGTCTCGCCCAGGCGCTTCCGGAGCAGTGAAATGCCCCAGTAAGGAGGTGGGAGGTGAAGACCTGGCCGAAACCCGGCAGGGGAAAACGGGGGGACGCACCGCAGCAAGACTTGGCTCAGACTTGGGAACAGAAGACAATGGAAGTTGAGATGCCAGATGCCAAACAACAACAACAACAACAACAACAACAACAACACAAACAACCACAACAACCACAACAACCACAACAACCACAACGACGACGACAACAGCAACAGCAACAGCAACAACAACAACAACCACAACGACAACGACAACAGCAACAGCAACAACAACAACAAGAACAAGGTACTAACAAAAACTGCAGCCCCGTCAGCACACATCTTCTTATATACTTTGTCTCTACCCCCTCCTAGAAACATTAACTGCAGCCCAGCGATACTAGTATTTCTGGTGTTAGTATTGGTAGGTAGTAGTGGTGGTAGTAGTACAGTAGTAGTGGTATAATATGGTGGTAAGTAGTCGAGTAGGACTCTGACTACTACCACCAACCTACTACTACTACTACTCCTCCTCCTCCTACTCCTACTCCTATTCCTACTCCTACCACTACGACGGCGACGGCGACGGCGACGGCCACCACGGCCACACTACCACTACTACGACAACGACGACCACCACCACCACCATCACCACCACCACTGTGACCACTATCTATCGATCTATCTATCTAACTAATCTATCCGAATCTTTCTTTCTGTTCTTTCTTGTTTTTTGTCTTTCTTGTCTATCTATCTGGAACCACCACCACGGCCTAGAAATAAAACTGGGGCCATGCTGTTGTTTTTTCATCCCCCCAGAGGAGAAAAAAACACCAAAAACACGCATTAAAAAATCAGCCAACGCAAATTTCAGTGAAACAAGTCCAACGAGTCCAGCTACTTACGAAACCAACATTCCCTCATGCAAGCCTTCAGCCGTATCCCTGACCTTGTTCCCTTAAAGTTCCAGAGTTACAACATGTGACGACTATGGTGGGGCGGCTGCTTTGGTTTCTACAAACATTGCCACCACCACCACCACCACCAACAACAACAACAAGAAGCACAACGACCACGACCACAACAACAGCAGCACCAGCAACAACGACAACAACCACAAAAACCACCACCACGATGACGACAACAACAACAACAACAGCAACAGCAAACACAAAAGGATAATCCCTTCTATTGACATCTATTGACAACCAATTTGCAACCTGCGGTCTTGTGCACAGCACGTTTTGGGGATTGGAGAATGATCTTGTGCGCGGCCAAACCACCCAAATCACTCTTCCGCTCTTTGAGATCGGCTTCAGCCGATGGGTCCTGACCAGCTTGAGATCTTGAAGTCTCCGAGGTCTCCCAGGTCTCCCATGGTTTGTCTTCGGTCTCCCAGCCATGTGGCGTTTAGAGTGCGTTCCCATGGTTTCTTTCATCAGCTGGGCATGAGCTGAGCTCAAGCTGAGCTCCAAACATCATCATGACAATCACCCCTGGGAGACCATAGACCTTGCAGCTTGGGCATCGGGTCACGGAATCTGTGGGTGTGCCACCGATTCAGCTCGATTACTCAATGGCTGTGGCGCATCAGCGGGAAAAGAGGTGGTTGGAACGTGGATGACTTGAACGAAGAAGGCGCTCGCAAACGAAAACCCCAGTCACACTCGTCGATCCAAATCGCTCAAATCGCTGGGATTTAAGACCTCGTTGGTTCTGAAAAAACATTGATGTCACGTCGCACCGAGCCTTTCTAAACATGGACATTAAAGAGGGAGGTGATCAATCCTGGTATCGTCGAGTTTTTTGAGGCGGCCCCTCTTGTTCTAGAGCGAAATAGTATGTTCATATATATATATATAACATCTGACCAAATGATCTAAATAGAGCAACGCACCCTAGTTTAGTTTCCCGCAGTTCAGCTGCGTATGTTCGGATTTGGTTGATCAACATGTTCTCAGTTCCAAGCCGTCAAAAACAGCCATGGGGGATCAAACAGGCCCCAACAGGCAGGTCGGTGGGGTGGTTCAAACGGCCATTCCGAATGGGTCAGAGGCTCATTCCCAAGAGGCTTCGCTGGTGGATCACGGGGTGGATGCGAAGAAGGGTGTGAGCGTACTCTTCGTTTGGAAGGCGTGCGGCTGCTTGATGCGAAGCGATGTGTCGTCGTGTTTCGGTCCAGCATCCAATGCAGATCCAATGCAGAACCGCAGAACCACCGGTGATGCACCCGCAGGCCAAGTGGCTGGATTCACCACCGACATCACCTAGGGCATAAAGAATCCACAGGTGGGCTTGGTTTCATAAATTCCACAAGTTTCCCCAGTAGCTGCAGATTCTGCATCTCAGGGACCCTCATTAAACCAATCACCATGGGTCATTGAACCGTGACAGACTCAGTGTGGGATATCCTACCTGATATATGATATTCTTGTCTTTGCGTGAGTAGTGATGCTATATAACTTTATTTCATATCATGTAAACGGACAGCATACTGATATATTATAAATATAATTGATATATATATATATATTAAGAGGTCACGAGTTTTCTTCAGCACCAGTCTGGCTGCAAAATACAAGGAGTTGGCTCAAGACCGTCCAATGCCGAGAGCTCAGAGATGATTCCCCAAATCCCAGCCACGTCAAAAAGGCTTCAAAACACTAAACACATCCTGGCCTCCAACTTATCTGGCCCACATGCCACCACACTAAAGACCAAGTGGTTTTGTTCCGTGTGTTTTTGTTGGTTTCCATCTGGAACAGCCAACGGTCTCTGCGCCATGCATCACAGTTGCAATGCTGCCCACCTGGGCTGCTGTTTGATTTCCCGTCATATTCAGGATGTAAATTGCGGACCTCGGCCGGGAGACCGACACTCGATCGTTCCAGCATCTTCAGCGCTTTGTTGAACAAAGTGATGCAGTATCTCCCCAAAAGTCTCCCCCTCTTGGGGAAAAAGTGATTTTCCTTGAAGAGTGACCCACGGTTTGGTTCACCACCTTCCAGTGATGTCAAAACCAAATCCATCATGATCCATCCGAGCTGCGTGGGGATCGTGCCCAGCAGGAGGTTGGTGATCGGAAGGACCTCGCCCGGGCCGATGGTTGGGCGAAACGAAACGACGCACCGGTGCCAGGACCATCCCTAGGGCTACCTTCTGAGAAGGTAGGTTCAGAGGGTTCAAATGCCTTCTGAGGTACTTGGAGCCGTTCTTGGGGCCGCATAGCTGTGGGTGTGAAGTCGGTCGTTAGCTAGGTGGACTGGTCGGGCGAACATGGTGGGTCAAGAACCGATCCCCACATCTGGCAGTTTTGTTGGGGTCTTGGAGTCTTAAGAAGCTTGCATGACTTCTGTGATGTTTTCTCCAGTATATGTGAGGTAAAGCAGCCACTGAGGATGGTCTACACAGTCTACACTCGCTGGAATAGTCATGGAAGTGAATGCCCCCTTGGATGACTTGGATGACCATTGTCCTCTACAAAGAGGTGGTCTTCCACTTGCATGTTCCATAACTATTCTAGGCAGTGTATTCATGGCGGGATGGAGCTCAACGTCGCCTGGTCTGGGACTACACCAACGAAAAAGCTAAACAGCCGGTAGGTGCACCGTTGTCTCCTTCACATCCCAACCTTTTGCGCCTGATCGCAAGGTGTTCGATGACATCCATGTGGAGGCTTTCTGGATGTGGTCAATGGACTGGTTTAGTGGAACGTCTATAGGAAGCCACCATGTTTTTCAGCACCAAAACTATGGGTTTCCGGTAGTTCTTCGCTTCAACCGATTCCGGGATGTGAAATTGAATCTCCCCATGAGGTCTGTGAGGGTAGGGGAGAAAGGTGAGTTGACAAAATTACCTCAGCAGTCACACTGCTGATGGTCATGTTTCAATTTCAATGTTTCGTAAATGAGCTTCTTGATGAGGTCTCGAGCCATTTCTCCTTCAAAAGGACTGGAACTCCAACCTTTCAAGTTTCAAGGGCTAAAAAGTCAAAGGCTTGGATATAGCCCGAGGCTGGACCTCGTGCTGCATAGGGGTATATAAATTACATAAAACAATGATCGCGTCGCTCAATTAAGGTTCTCCCGCGTGATTTTTCATGGACTTTCCGCCAGTGGCGTGGGGTGCTCACCTGTCATGAAAACCGTCAGAGAGGGAGGGTGGGCTGGATGGGCTGTCTCGAGGCGCCTTGACTGCGAACTCCACCTGAGTAAACAGCCTCGGACCGCATGGAAGAAAGTCCAAATGGGAGCCATGAGCCATGCAACACCTGCTTTAGCCTAAGCCCCGAAGTTGTTTTCAAACGGTAGTTCCTAAGCCATACAATCACAGTGCTGTACGGTACAAAGTCGTATAAATGGCTGATTCGGGGGGGTCATCCTGTACTCTGCAGGAGGGAAAGTCAATGTGCCAACCTGGCTGGTCAAAACTCCACATGACGAATGTGTTGAAGCGCCCGGAATTGAACGAATCAACACCTCACAAAGGCGCTGCGTCGTGTTTGTGCGTCCAGCGGCAGGGAGAAGTTATAGGCCATCAAGAGCAAGCTCAGCGGATAGATGAAGGCCTCTCGGACTTTCAATTGGAAAGTTCTGGGGAACAGGACCAAGTCATCTAGCTCAACCCTGCAAAGGGAGGAGGATGAGGACAAGCAAGTTACCCACATTTGAGGGCCAATCCATTCGCTTACCTTCCGCCAGAATCTTGCCAACTTACTCCTGAGGTGTGTCAGGACCACAGGAATAATCTATGGTTTGATGCAGAAAGATTCCCACCACACCCCCAGAAGATCTAAGGGATTTGAACACCCAAGCAAGCTCGGTCCTCCAAGCTCATGGACAAACAAGCTCTTGATTCAAGATGTGTTGATGTGTTGCCAAAACGGCAAAAAGGGGCGAAGCTGTCAATGAAAATGGTTCTGTCCTTTGGTCAACGGTCCCTCCCGGCCTTGGGGGTTGAATAGTTACTTAGCCATTCTCCGCAATCTTTTGGTGGCGTGCATAATGGGGGTCATTCAACAACAAGTTGGGCCACCCTAAACATTTGGAATCTTTCTGGGCAGTTTTAAGAGATGAACGCACGGCACAGTAAGAAGCAACAGTAAAGAGATCGTTGGACTTTCTATGAAAACCAACACAGTATATATGTGTATACACATACGAGAAACATGACAATATAACCATCTTACTGATGGCGGAGAACTGAAGGCACACCTCCTCCATAGCTTTCACTCGGCCAACATGTGGTTTCGACAACATGATACAAGCAACCCTTGGCAGCCAAGGCACAAAAAGAAACCACAATATATAGAAACACTGAACTCACTGAACTGTCACAGGACGATCGAGAGGCCACAAAATGAACATTATCTATGGACCATGGAAAATACAGATGCACCCAAACCTCACGCCCTGGATGGCTGCAAAATAAATGACAATCACTGCCTCCAAAACAATCAGTGTAAGTCCACTGCCATTGAGTTTCTCTCCTCCACCCCAAGTGATCGCCTCAGAGCCAAGTGAACGGCGCATCGGCTCCCAAAGACGACGTTTCCAGAAACGAGTTGACGGAAACAGTCCGGTGGGGTCCCCCAACATGGTGTTTGCAAATTGTATTATATCCATGTTTATCCACCTTTCATCCACTTTTCCTGGGTAGGACATCCTGATATTTTCCAGTTTGGGGTCCACCATGGCCCACCTGAAACCTGAAAATTGTCAGGCCCGTTCCCTGAGAAATTCCAAGCAGCAATGACCAGGATCAAAGAGTTCGAGACGTTGACCTCGAAAGCAGCGACAGGTCTCCAAACTCCTAGTCAAGATCCGCACCTTGAATTGAATTCGGTCAACATGTAAAATGCCTCACTGTCACGATTCCAGGCCGCTAGTTCCAAAGAAAAACAGATCGATTCCTTCACCTTCGAAGGACCGGCAGAGCGGTTTGAGCTCAAAGGACCGGCTCTTTTCAATGGACCACCCTGGCACTACCACCAGCCGTTCCAACCGTAGACGCCGTAGACCATGCACTGGGCGAAGCTTGCGGATGCGTCCGGTGACAAGCGGTCCAGGCTCCAGCTTCTCCGGTCCCATCGGCTTCTCTCGTGTCGTTGGATCATCTGGCCTTCCGATCTGCGATCCAAACATCTTGCGTAGATCAGTAGATCTTTCATGATCTCCACACACCTGGCCTCCGATGTGCCTGGTCCTTTCCATACAATTGCGGATGCTACAAATGCCGCATGTTCCCTTCTGTTCCCATCTGTTCCCCATCTTCATCCCGGTTCATCAAAGTAGGCCAACAGCGCTTCATACGCGGAGCGGATCTCCATGAAGTGTTGCCTGTTCGATCGCCGCCCGAACGACGTCTGCAGATCTGAACATTGACACGCGCCACACACACACACACACCGAAACAAACGAGCTGCGCGAAGCGTGTAAGA
>CAXAMN010028450.1:551507-569482 GCA_963970005.1 Durusdinium trenchii | reverse complement strand
GCAACACTTGCATTTTCAGAGCAGAGGGCCTCCATGCTGGTTTGTTTATCTTCTTTACATTCTCTTGGTGGAACAATGTGCCAAAGCTGAATAAGCTCAAACTTATCCGGTGGCTCGTTCGCACCCTTCCTTTTTCCAAACATGCATTTGATGGATGGCCATTGGTTTCATTCTCCTGTGAGGCACTGCTTCAGCAATGAAAAAATTGACCGGCTGTCAAATTCTAAATTTGTGACTCCTTGGAACGTTGTTTCGCCAAGACCTGTTTGGATCAGTTTTGTAAGGTTTGATTCGCCGGCAACGGGCAGATCGTGGAGCTCGAGCTCAAGGTTGGGAAGTAAACCAAACCACTCGTGAAGTTTTGATTCATAACATCATCTAGAGAAACCTGTTTGTAAAAAACACATTCTTGTTCACGCCATGCTGTGTGGCAAATAATATAGATCACCTTTACTGACAGCACAGCTGCGTTCTGCGAGTAAACCGGCCTTCGTGTAGCAGAGTGCTCTCTATGTACGTTGAAAGTCATCGGGTCAAGTTGCAGACGTGTTTGTTGCAAATGGACCCAATTATGTAATTTCAATCCTTCTGACGACTAAAGTTTGAGCTTTCCAGGAACCCTGCCATTCCACAAGGCACTGCTTCACGAGTCTGATTTGTCGATATTCATGCCACTTCGCAACAGAGACCGCTTGTACCGCACTCGTTTAGTTATGTTATGTTATTGACCTGAATGGAGAACATCCAACCATGCACCAACTCTTCAAACGACATCCAGAAATTCGTTCATAGAGGAATCCACAAGCTATATCAGAACACAGACTCGTGGCAGCCACTCATTGGTCCATTGCCAATCCAACGATGTATCGAGACGCATTTTTGGACCTTGGAGGGGGCTATGACACTTTCCAAATGTTTTGCAGAGGAGAACGGCTTCTCAATCGAGGTTTCTCAGCCTCTTGGGCTGATTGGAGTCACCAGGGATCCGAAAACATGATTCCGACGATTCAAAACCACGATCCTGTCCTTTGATTAAGATTCTACCACGTTCGATTCTGTCTTGGACACCCAATGGAAGGCCCAGGAAGGCGGCCAAAAAGTTTGCTGCACTAGTTGTTATTTTGTTTCCTTACAATGTTACAAAGGACGGCAATGCTCTGATGTATATATATATATATTATATACATATTTGTCCAATACTGGCCCTTTCCTTGGTGTGAATCTGTTGTTAGCCAAGGCTATTCGTGCAAGGGCCTCCAAGGCGGCTTTGGTTACAGGCTTCCTGGGTGCATTCAGCCTGAGGCCAGGCTAATAGAGTGCATTTTGAACCAAGCTGTCCTTTTTTGCATGGACAAAATGTGCCTTTAAATAGGGACTTTAAGCAATGACCTTTATTCTCGTAATTTTGACTCTTGATAGGGCGCAATCTCGGCGTTTGCGGGCAGTGCGTGTGCGGGCTGGCCACTGCCTTGGTGTTTGGTTTTTACAGCTTTGAGATACGAGAAAGGATGTGTTCAGGTAAGGCTCAATCTTTCTTGGCTGTATGGTCCCGCTTGGATTTCCAGGTCCAAGCTCCACTGAATATGACGTCATTGTCATAGGCCGGGTCCAAAACACTGACTGAGAACCCTCTGAATGAAAACCTTGGGTGACCTCAGGGTGACCGACGTCATCAAGGTGAGTACAGCACACACCATGGAACTTTTGCCACTCAAGGTGCTGGTTTGGGTGGCCTTGCCTGTGCTGCAGCTTTGGGGAAGGCCTGGCTTGGTACTGGCGTTCAATGAAAGGAAGTCGTACCGTGGAGGAACTGTGCTTGGAAGAGCTAAGAAGCAGGATTTGATGAAGTTACTTGCAAGCAAGATGCTGATGAAGACAAGGCTGAGAGTCTCATGCTTTGTTTTCACTTATGCGACCAAGGGACAGGAAACAATACGAACAACTAAATATAAGGAAAGAAGCAAAATCTATTTGAACACATGTTTGCCGCTTGCCCGTTTGTCGGTGCTGCAAAGCTTCAGTTCCGCAGCAGAGTGGGAGAGAGTGAGTGAGCGAGTGAGCGAGCGAGTGAGTAAGTCAGTGTGGAACAATGTCGGAGCAGCTGGACGGTTTGTATCGATGTCACGGGACATAGGATTACTAGATGTTACTAAATGCTACTAAATGTTACTAGTAAGTAACAGTAACAAGGGCATTACTACTATATACTAGTAGCAAGAAGCTACTAGTAGCAAGGTGCATTGCTATTAGTAACAAGTCCATCGCTTCTAGTAGCAAGAATCGACCACTCAATCGTGACACGAACATTGTCCACGGGTCACTCTCGGTCACCCGGTCGCTCTCCCAAAACTGCCGAGAGTGACCTCTCATCGCTACTAGGAGCAACGACGCAACGGCTCCTGGCCTTACTACTAGGAACAAAAGGACTCTACTAGGAGCAAAGGGCATCGCTACTAGGAGCAAAGGGCATCGCCACGAACGGGGCTTTTTCGCATCATTTGCCGACCTTCAAGGCTGGCCGGAAGGTCCTGGTTCTGGAGGCCCACTCTGTATGTGGGGGATGTGTGCGGCACCCTGGAACAACCAGTCTCATCACTCACGCGAAAGTGCTGTAACTTCGTTCTGAACTTGGTGTTAGAGGCAGTTGTTGGGTTAGGAGATCATTGAGTATGAAGAAAATATTGATTGAGCTGAGATGAGCTGCAAAAGAAGAAAACCAGAATTGGCGAGAATGATTGATTCTCAATGTCTCTTGCCAACAACCTCAGGCACATTCATTCACTCGCAAAGCCCCTGGAGGCAGGGATGATTATGGGAGGGCCACAATGAGCCAATTTGGGGATGATTAGGGGACTATTGAGGTATTTACTAATTTACTATTAGGTACGCTACTAGGGGCTCCTGGCATCGCTACTAGTAACAAGAAGCTACTAGGGGCTCCTGGCCTACTAGGAGCAAGGACGCTACTAGGAACTTTTCCGGCTGAACTATTGAGGTAGGTATTTTACTATGAGGTATGTGTTTTGTGTCTGTCAGTTTCAACTGAGCGTTGTTTTCACGAGAGGCGGTGAATACGTCTTCGACTC
The DNA here is from genome assembly GCA_963970005.1 of Durusdinium trenchii. Taxonomy (NCBI): domain Eukaryota; class Dinophyceae; order Suessiales; family Symbiodiniaceae; genus Durusdinium; species Durusdinium trenchii. Next base: position 566,396 of record CAXAMN010028450.1, on the reverse strand, counting down.
AGGGCCTTCGATCCTTACAGACATGGGGTGCGAACCTCAGAGTTTTCCTAGCGATGCCCTTTGTTACTAGTAGCGAGAGTTTCAGGGTGAACCGGTTGAGTCAGGAAACGAAATCCTTTGCGATTGGTGCTGGACTACGTGGGGTGCCTGGAGCGCAGGTGTCGATGAGACTTTCGTTTTGTTTCTTGTCACCAAGCCGATTGAACTTTGCAAGGGTCCGCACGAATGGAGTATAAATTTGAAGTGGACTGCAACTTATAGGCATGTGCAGTATGCCATATGCAGCGTGTTACAAGGGGTTTAGAGAGCAACTAGGCGAGGAAAAGCCACCTCTGTGGCCAAATTCCTCACGTCTCATTGTCTCATTAGTCTCATTGACCTTTGAAAGGCTCCAAAAAGGGGATATCGATTTGATTCTGGGAGAAGTCAGGTTGAGGCCAGTGAATATTTGGAGTGGATCCATTATGATGGCTGAAGCCTCGGCTTGTTGGCCAAGGGCTTCTGCTTAGCAAATTATTTGCTACTAATTTGTAGCAAGGACGCTACTAGGTGGAGGCCATCACTACTAGGATGAAGGCCATTCCTAGTAGCAAGAAGCTAGTAGCCGCAAGAAGCTACTAGTAGCGGCATCGCTACTAGGAGCAAGGACGCTGCTAGGGGCTCCGGGCCATTCCTAGTAGCAAGAAGCTAGTAGCTAGATGATGCTTTTGCCGCACATGGCGAGGCTGGGGGATGCTGACGCCCGAAGGCCCTTGGCGCCTCGAAGTGGGCAAAGACAGCTTTCGAGACAAGGTACTTCCGAGGCGGGCACATGAGTATGAATTCATATGAGACATGTGATTTGAAAGACAGCTTCACATCGTGAGGGCAGTAGACGACTTTTCTACAAACTTACACAGTAAACGAAGCCTTTGAAAAGCCTTAGCCTTCGAGCCTTAGAGGTATGGGGTGGCAGCAGAGGAGTTCGACGAGGACTGACCTTTGGCGGATTCGGTTTGTCTGCCTGCGGGCTCTGCCAGCTGCGAAAGGTGACCGATCTCTACACGGATTTCTGGGTCATCACTACGATTTGTATTGTTGCCTCATAGGCGTCACACCCACTCCATCATTGACCTTATCAGATGCTTCGTTTTATTCCCTTCAAGTGGATTTTTCACTTCTCAGGTTGTGAAGGCTTCCAGACCCCTGGCAGAGGCAGACCTGAGCGGAACCAAGCACAGTATGCATGACGACGACTTGGCTTTTTTGCACAGGTCTTCTGGAGATTCGCCGATAGTTTTTATGCTAAAGAAAACATGAGATTGCTGAAGATGGCTGAGATATGAAGTTGTCCACAGGATTTCATGGCAGGTGGGCCGGCAGATTCCTGGCTTGGTCTTGCGGGACGACCAGTGGTGCCGGCCAATTGAGCAGAGCTTTGCCATTTTGCATCACCTGTTTAAAGAACCTCCATGTGCCTGAATAAGGCCTTTCACTTTGTACGTATATAGGCAAATCCAAAGCCATTTGTCGCCTTTTTTGTGTCTCCACCCCCAGAGAGCGAGGCAAGGTTGAACGGGTCAAGAAGAACCCACAATTCTTGCCTTTCGAGAGCAATGAAACGACTGCATATGAATCAGGATTCGCACGGACAGGTGGCAACTGCTGCCATTATTGCTGAAGGTGGGTGGGATTGGGTCAGTATCAAGCAATCAGAGGAGGATATGTTATGTATACAAGTTATGTAGTTATGGTAGTTATGGAGACGATGATACTTCGCACAGTAAGAAATTTGTGTCTGCATCATCGTAGCCCTGTTGGAAATACCCAATCTTTTACAACATAAGACGTGCTACAGGAGAGATTCTGCATTCTACCTTTATGATTAAATATTGTTGAACTGGGCATTGGATTGGGATGTCGTTTCAGCTTGAGAATCCCCGCTGCCGTCGGGGGGCCCGAGATCTTGACCCTTTTTGGCTTTCGCCTTTTGGTCCGGAAAAGGCCGCTTCTTTTGCTTTGAGCTGGCGTGCGCCAGCCCTTCAATAGTGGCACCGGAGCCATCGATCTTGGTCGTCTTGCTCGCCCGTGCTTGCTGCCGCTGCGCCTGGCTTTGCTCGACTCCGCTCCCCTGCATTTGACCTCTTCGGCTACCGCCTCTTGCTTGAGTCCGAGGGTGGTGATCATTGCTGACCACCAGGCCACGTTCCTTGAGGAGAAGGGTCCGAAGATCGAATTTGATAGTTGTTGATGTTTCAACCTTAGGTTCTTGCCTCTTCGTTTGCACCCTGTTTCACGAGCCGGACCCCTTCACCATGGCTGATGAAGATAAGAATGGTGGAAGTGGCGCTTGGTCAAGAGTCCCAACTTGGGACGGAGATCCCGAAGGCTGGCGGGCATTTCTGAAGGAGATGCATTGGTGGATGAGCGCATTGGACCTTGAAGGCACCAAGCGCTACAACTTGGCGGCTCGTTGGCTTCTCCGCCAAGGCGGGATAGTCCGCCAGAGAGGCGAGGAGTTCTCGCCTGAAGAGCTCGAGTACCAGAAGGCCGTGATGGCTTTGGATCCTCAGACTGAGGAGGAAGTTGTGATCACCCCTGAAGACCCGCTTGCAGGTTTGAAGAAGCTGTTGAAGGCCTTGGAGTCCATCAACGGCAAGACGCTTTTGGACAAGCGCGGCGACCTGCGCAATGCCTTCTACTTGGAGCTTCGCCGGAAGCCCGGCGAGCGGATCTCGGAGTTCTGCACGAGATTCCGTTCCGCAGTTGCTGATCTGCGGATGGAAGGGGTGACGCTTCCATCATCTGAGCTCGGATGGTTCCTGAAGCAGAAGCTTGGCTTGGACGCCATTCGGCAGCAGCTCTTGGAGACCGCCCTCCAAGGAAAGGAGACCTACGAGGAGACGGAAGTCGAGGTCCTCAGGTTGTTCAGAGATCTTCATGCTGCCGATCCATTGGCAAGGCGCTCCAATGCAGAAGGGTTCAACAAGAATCCCATCATGAACAAGTTCCTCTCTCAGCAGCCTCGCCATCCGTCCTCCCGAGGTTCGTATGCTGCTTCAACGGCCCCGTCGACGACATCCTCATTTGGCTCAGGTCGTTCAAGCACGACCTACAGGTCTGACCGTCCCTTCCCTCGTCGACAGATGAGTCAACGGCAAGCCTATGCAGCTGAGGCCGATGATGAGCTTCGTGAAGAGCCGGAACCTGATGATCCGGCCACTGAGCATGAAGAGCATTTCACCCTTGAAGAGGTGCTCCAGGCTGAAGCTGAGATCCTGGCCACTGAGATTGAGGAGGCTGTTGATGACGGCATTGGTGCCGACCTCATCCAGGACGTTGAGGATACGGTTGAAAGTGCTGCTGAAGCCTTGCTCACCATGCGTGAGGCGCGCACCAAGTTGGCTGAAGTGAGAAAAGATAGGGGCTATGGCAAAGCCTCTCCAACCTCATCGACCTCTTCACCCTCTCCGAAGAGCAAGCTGGCATCCAAGAAGGGCAAAACGCCTTGTTTCGACTGCAACCAGCTTGGTCACTGGGCTGGAGACGCTGAATGCCCGAAGCCGGGTGCTGGATTGGGTCGCAAAGGGCCAAAGCAGGCTCTCAAGTCGGTGAAAGTTGTTGAGACCTTGAACACCGAGCACATGGTTGGAGCCGACCACATCGCTGAGGAGACAAATGAGACCCTGACCGTTTCGTGTGTTTCTCGCCACATGAGTTTGAAGGAAGCCCTCAACTCCAACCACACCAAAGAGGTCCTCGCCACCGGTCTTTCTGATGACAAGAGGTTGGTCGGTGCCCTCGATAGTGCTTGCAACCGCACGGTTTCAGGTTCGGAGTGGCTTCAATGCTTCCTTCGAGGTCTAGAAGGTGCTCCCCAACATGTTCGTGAACTGGTCACCACCGTGAAGGAGCACGAGGTCTTCCGGTTTGGAGATGGTGGAACTCAGGTCAGTGTTCGACGGTGGAGGATCCCTACTATGATTGGCGGCACCTTGGTTTGTATTTGGGTTTCTGAAGTACCAGTTCCCTCCCTTGGTTTGTTGCTTGGACGGGGCTTCCTCGAGTCGGTTGGTGCCACCATGTCCTTCGCCTCCCGGGTCATCCAGTTCGAGTTCCTCGACTCGAGTGTGATGCCTTTGAAACAGCTAGCGGCAGGTCACTTCATGCTGCGACTTCTCCCTTCGCAATGGGGAGGTGTGTGCTCTCAGCGTTGGAGGAAACTGGGAGTTGATGGTGTTGTGGAATTGCAATTAATTGAGCGTTCAGCAATGGTTGCATGTGAAGTTAGCTTCAAAGCATGTTCACAAGCCCATGAAGCATGAGCACCACCTGACCGAAGCAAGCATGAAGGCAAGCCGTGTTGTGCAGGGCCTAGCTGAACTTCGACGGAGCAGCGCTTTGGTTCAAGCCTCAATGCCTGGACCGGTCACCTCTGACCTTTTTTCGACGACTTCATCTACTACGACTTGCCCGTCGAGCTCGACTACCCCCAGCTCTGCGCCTTCTGATGCACGGCGGCTACGACGACGCTCGCAACTACGGCAGAGTGGGCAGCCGCCAGGGTCAGACGATCCAAAGATGGTGCCGCATGGTCGAAAGACTCGCTGCTCGGCTGCGCTGGCACTTATGGGGTGTTTTGCTGTGGCTTGTGCGGCGGCCCTCGATGCGGTACGTGCCTCTCCCGTACCCATCCATCAGCTCTGTCAAGCAGTGGAAGCTCCAGGCCCAGACGATGGAAGATGCTGGAATCCTTCCGAAAGGTTCGATCCTCAAGGCCGAGCTCAACCAACACTTCAACGCCACGGCAATGGCCGATTGCATTTGGCTGAGGAATCGAATGGGGCTACGCTACGCCTTCCTGGAGGATCCAGTTTTGACCGGCATGATGGCTGGTCGAGCGGCAAAGGGCCTCACAGCCCGAGTGAAGAGCCAGGCCATTGCAGAGGCCAAAGAAAAGGCTCAGGCGGCGATGAAGGACGGGACAGCGGAACAGGAAGCCCGAGCTCTCATTGGGCCACGTGGAGGACTGCCAACACTTCGCTCCGATCTGGTCAAGCTGGCGGCATTGCTCCATGTTCCTTTGGAGGACAAGATGACCGTGCCGCAGATCAAGGAGAAGGTGAAGCCCATGGTCGACCTTTTGAAGAGCAAGCCGACGACTTCGCCAAGCAAGGCATCCTCGTCAACGACACCTGTTCAGTCCGTGCAGGATCCACCTTCACCTGTCCGTCCACCGAACTTCAAGGCACCGCCGGCCGCCCTCATGAAGTCTGGATCGCCAGTGCGGGAACCAAGCTTTCAGTTGGCAGCAGATCGTCGGATGGCCGCACTGGAACAGATGATGAAGCAAGTGGGCACAGCGCTCGCAAACTTGCAATCCTCCAGCGGTGGCATGAACGCCTGGCAGACCGAAGGCCTGATGCCGCAGCAGTTCAACTTGGACGGCAACTCGGATGCCGACATGATCAGCCTCGAAGAGCTCTCTCCGGAAGCCCTTCGTCAGTTGCAGGAAGATGCAGCCCACTCCATGGAGAATGTCTACCAAGAGCGCCTGGAGGCCCAATATGGAGACATCGATCCAGCCTTCCTGACACCCGAAGCGAAGGAGGCAGTGCTGGATCCCTGAGTGATCCCTGGAAGCTGCATCAAGAGTTGAAGAAAGGCCAGGCTTTGCTCATTTCTCAAGCCTGGGACAAGCGCAAAAGAGATGGCCCTTCGTGAGACTGCCAAGGTGGCGATGACAAGATTGCACTTCAGCAGAGGCTTGAGGCGTGCTGAGTTGTCCAGAAGCCGGAACAGCACCATCCAAGATATCCCTGAGCCTGGATCCATTGTCTACTTCTTTCGATTCCAGAAGTACAACAACCGCAACACTGGCCATCGCAGATGGCTGACTTTGCGAAAGTGGCATGGTCCTGGCCTACTGGTCGCTGTTGAGCAAGGCTCTGAGGGCAACGTTGGAGCAAATGCATACATTTCCTTCAAGGGGCAGTTGACAAAGTGTTCGCTAGAGCATGTGAGAAAGGCGAGCCCCATGGAGCAGATCACTGCCGGAGATTGGGAGGAGGCAATTCGAGAAGCAGTTGAATCTTCGCTGCGTGACCTCACTCGCAGCGGACTGGCTGACGCCACTCAACCTCCTGCTCTTCAACAAGATGAACCCGCAGCAGATCTGGACTATGCTCCAACTAGTGATAGCGAGGCCGCTCCCTCTCCTGCTGATGAACCGTCGCCTCCTGTCAACATGTTCAACCCTGCATTTCCTGTGGTTGGTCTTACACCGCCAGTTGGTGATCTTCCGCCAGTACGACCTCAAGAGATGGTTGATGCTGTGATTGGAGGAGCTGATGCCTCTGGTTCTCGACTGCCTTCGCAGGTTGGAACTATGACGTCTAGGATGACGACGCCCTGGACTCGCCAGAGCACACCCATGACTACGCCTTTGACGGCGCCTATGTGGGCTGGAGCGAGGAGGCCTTCTACCTCTTCATTGCCTCGTCTGCAAGAGCAAATTGAGCGAGCCCGCACTATGGACAAGCGTCCTGCAGAGCTTTCCACGGAGACACTTCGCTCCTTGGCTGAAAGAGATGCTCCCGTTGCACCTCCCGCTGAAGAACCTCGACACCTTCATGACACCAATGTCGTGAGCAAGGAAGATGTGCTTTCCATTTTAGACCGTGGAGCTGAAGTGCACCCTCTGGTTCGCTTATACTGCGAAGCTTGCGTTGATCGCGCTAATCCTCTCGATGCACGAGTACAAGATCATGGATCCTGGGATGGGCGTTGGGGACTTCCCTCACGCACTGAGTGGCTGACTCGCCAACGAGTTGGGCTTTCCTGGCCCAATGGATCCGATGACATCAATGAGGCTATGGCTGTGCAAGCTGCTCGCAAGGAGTACTATTGGCGCTCCATGAATCCCTCTCAAAAGGTGGCCTTTGAAGAAGCCGCGAAGACTGGTTGGAGCGTGTGGACGACCAATGATGCTGTGGAGGTCCTCGATGAGAAGACTTCGGCTCGCGTCCGAGCTGAGCTGCGATCGAAGCGAGAAGATTGCAAGATCCTGACACCTCGCTGGGTCTTCACGGACAAGAATGATGGGCTTCGCACCAAGGAGAACAATTTGGGCATCAAGGCTAGCGCAAGACTGGTCGTGCCTGGTTTCCGAGATGTGCTTTCCTTTTCCTTGCGCAAGGACGCACCTACAGCGTCGAGATTGTCACAGCACCTCGTGTTCACCCTCACGGCTTCGAACTTTCAGAAGCTGGAATGGCGGCTGATGTCATGTGATGTGAAATCTGCCTTCCTCAAAGTGATCCTTACATGGACGGCGCCCGTGAGCTTTTCATCGAGAACACCAAGGGTTTGCGCGGTGAACCTCAACTTCCTTTTGGTGCCCGTGGCTTGGCGCGTGTGAAAAAGGGAGTCTTTGGCTTGAGCGATGCACCAAGACAGTGGTACCTTCGCCTGCACCGAGCTTTGAGCGAGCTTGGTTGGGAGAGAAACTTCATGGATCCCGCTTGCTGGATGCTTTGGGACAGCAAGCATGAGCAGTTGCTTGGTATTTGCCTCTCCCATGTGGACGACCTGCTGGTTGGTGGTTGCTCAGCAGCTCGTGAGAGCATCCTCTCCCTGGAGAAGACGTTGGGTTTTGGTTCAGTTGAACACAACTCCTTCAACTACTGCGGGAAGAAGATTTCCCAGGACTTGACCACCGGCGTGATCACTGTCACCATGAAGGAGTACCATGAAAATGCGCGTCCAGCTGTGGCGCCGCTTCATCGTCGAAGCGATCCCAATGAGCCCTTGACTGGAGCTGAGCAAAAGCAACTTCGTGCTTTGCTGGGTTCACTGCAGTGGATGGTGGCGCAAGTAAGAGTTGATCAAGCCTTCGCCCTCAGCACTCTCCAAGGAGAACAGCCTCAGATGAAGCTGACTTCTGGTTTTGGCTTGACCTTCAGGCCTATGGATCTGGAAGATGCTGGAGTGATCGTGGTGACGGACTCGTCGCTTGGCAATGTTTCAAAAGAAGGCTCAAACCTTGGCCCCGTTCGTCCTGCTCGGAGACAAGCGTCTCATGGAGGGTGAAGAGGGCAACTTCTGCCTTCTCGATGGCCGCAGCCATCGGTTGCCACGTGTTTGCCGCAGCACCTACGCGGCGGAGCTTTTGGGGGCCGAGGAGGCCTTTGATTGTGGGCAGTTTGTGAGAGGAGTGGTTGCTTCCTTTCGTGGCCTGCCGATGGAAAATCGGTATGCTGAGAGCGTCATGGACGTGATCCGCATGATGGTGGTGGTTGACGCCAAGGACGTCTTTGACAAGTGCTCCTCGGATTCCACCTATGGGAGTCAGAAGAGTCTGGCCTTTGCAGTTGCTTGGATGCGCTCCATCCTTCGCCGGCCAGGCACCTCACTGAAGTGGACGGCCGCTGAGAACATGATCGCCGACGGAGGCACAAAGGTCATGGACACGCACCACCTCCGAACCACGCTCGACAGAGGAAGATGGTCAGTGAAATTCAATACTGATTTCATCAAGGGCAAAAGCAAGGTCGCAAAGAAGAAGGCCGAGCCCTGTGTTGAGCTGCCCGGTGAGCCGATGCGTGAGAGTCACCCTGTTTTTCCATATGTCCACCAGCTGGCAGACAGGCCTGGCTGGCACTTTGAAGATGATTTGATTTTGCAGGTTGCTCGGCACGCTCGATCCTTCAGATCGCCCAAGCCCAGAGTTGATGTAAAGCATTTTCCTTTTCGAAGCACCTACGGACGCTTCGATTTGAAGTCAGGAGCCTCAGAATGGAGGACTTTGGAAGAGGCGGTCGAGCTCGACCATTTGAGCAACACTCAAGCGGCCCTAGGAGCCACGGCAGCGATCCTTTGCACAGTGTTCATGAAGAATCCACATCCTCAATCCACAAAAGAAGACTAGCCGCTGTTGAACTGGGCATTGGATTGGGATGTCGTTTCAGCTTGAGAATCCCCGCTGCCGTCGGGGGCCCGAGATCTTGACCCTTTTTGGCTTTCGCCTTTTGGTCCGGAAAAGGCCGCTTCTTTTGCTTTGAGCTGGCGTGCGCCAGCCCTTCAATAAATATAAACTCTTGATTCACCAAGAAGGAACGAGAACATATCTGCAAACTCTGGCCATTTAGCGTATCTCCCGTGCTCTGACAGTTCCCGGGTGGCCTCTTGCCCGCGATCCGTGACGCCCCTGCTTTGTCAGAGCCTTTCTCGGTGGTGTGCACCTCAGGGGAAGTGAAGTTGAGTCCAATGAGGTTTGGAGAAAACTGGAGATAAATTGGCAAGGCAATCACGCCGATTTGATGTGGAAGAGAGTCCAACTTGCGATCAGCATTGTGAGCCATTTGTAGAGTTTTGGATGTGACTGATCTATGTTGGTGGATGGCTGGGCCAGCGCCATCGCAGGTCCTTGATGAGTTAGAGGCCAAGGGCAAAATGCAAAAAGGCAGCTGGTTGGAGACTTGGTCGGCCTCGTAGAGAGCTGCTCAGTGTGGATTCGCTAGTCCAGGGGAAGGCACATGTGCTCCGACATGTTTGACACTCTGAGTGAAATTCGGGAGTGGCTTTCTCCCTGACTTTCTCAGGCTAAGAGACTGGTTGGACGCTTTGGCCTTTTCCTTGTCTGGCTTGGACTGCACAGGCAAGGCACAGCGGAGCTCGGTCAAAGTCAAGAGTCGAGCACAGCCCAAGCGGACGCAGCACATTCCAGGCACCACCTGTGCTGCCATGGCCTTCACCATGGAAGAGTTGCATTGGGAAGGCTCTCGTGGCTTGGCCTATCCCAAGGCCAGGGCTCGGCCGTCTGGCACGACTGGCACACCAGCCGCTTGAAAGGGCGCGGTAAACACTTTCCCGGTTGGTGAGCTTGGAGAAATACCTACTTGCTGAGCCTGGCGGCCAGTGGCCGCCACTCACGGACTCGTTTGTGCCATCCAATTTGTTCACTCGAGATTAGAGTTGACAAGAGTGTGATGCTCAAAATTGGGTTGCCAACGGCTTTGAATTGGATCAGCTTCTGCTCAGGATGTTCACACCTTTCTTCGGTGAGTTGTATGAACTTTTATTGCCCTTTTGAGGTGAGTTGTATCACTTCTCAAATTTTGCCCTGTCAGGGTGGCATGGGCTCCGTGGTAGAAGCCCTGGTAAAGGCCGTGGAGAAGTTCGGGGGCGAAGTTTGCACCAAGGTCAAGGTCGAGGAGGCACATGGAGCGACCTATGCGTGTCACTGTGACCACCGCCCCTTTGCATGTTGGGAAGCGTTTGTCTCTGATTCTGGACTCATATGTTTTTGAACAAATCACATGTGCGTAGTAGCCGTGACCCCTTGAAATAGAGATCATGAATAGGCTAGTTGTATTTTTGTTTGCTTTTGATTTGATAATCTTCAAGTCTTCCAAGATGAAAGAGTGGATTGGGCCATGATTCCTCAAGACAATTCCCTTTGAGGTTCTCTTAGAGGGGCAGTGTGCTGTGGGTGTTCGCAGTCGGGGGCCAAAGATAGGCTGAACCCTTTGGCACGGAAAGGTTCGAAAGGTTTCGGATGAAAAAGTCTGGCCATTTCATGTAGTCTTTGAATGTCCGAAAGCTGAAAGCCTCTTCATCTCCAAGAAGTACAAAGCTGATTGTCAAACTTAGGCAAGGATATTTGATGCCATTGGTATTTGTGGGATGCGGTATCTGAGGCTCCAAAGGCGAGCTGCGAGCTCGGGAGGCACAACATAGTGACTTAAGCTTGCACTTTTGAATGCTTCGTTGCTTTTTACGGTTATAATTTTCCATTCCCGGGCTTTGATTTATATGTATATATGTAATTATACTATATACTGTAGTATGTTTATATACATTTAGTTCTCCTTTAAACGTGAACTAAGTTCCAGTATAGCATGTATCTCACAGATAGGCACAAGGTGACACGGCTGAACAACTTCAATATTTGTCGCTGGCCAGACTTTTTTTTGATCGGTGACTCCGTACGCTTGTGAGAGCCACGTTCCTTTCCCTACACAAACGAGCAGGATGTCTTTAGAGTGCACTGCAATCGCCTCTTCACCAGATGCTGCGGTGCCATCAGCAGGCGGTGGTGTGCAATGCCCCGATTTGGGATGCGGCCAAGCTGCTGCCTCAGGCAAGGATCGAGCATTGACGGCAGAAAGGCTTGAGCGCTATCCGTGCTACTCAGTAGCTTGACTGCTTATAGCATATCAGCTCAACGAGCACTTGCGGCTGATTGCAGGCATTGCACACAGCATGTATGCATAGACAAGTTGTAGCCTTAGGCTAAGAGGGAGCACAGCCTGACAGTTTGAAGGAGAGTTCTGCATTTTAATTGGAACTGACACTGTCCCAAAGAAATTTCGGATTGCGGCAACAGTACAACAGTACAACTCTCCAAAAGCTTCAAACAACACTGACTAGGAAGCAGGATGTATTTGTGTTCGGCAATGCAGCTACAGGTGGGATGATCAGTTGATCCTTTCCCTGATACACCGCAGCGTTGGATCCGACTATATATTTGAGACAACCTCCATGACGCTTCGTCGACTGATTCCTATGCTCTTTGAGACAGGATCTGAGCTTAGATGACATGAAGCAAGATTGGCAGGAGATCAAGTCTTGGATTAAACAACGCGCTACAATCCTTGGAATGCTTTTAAACGGGTTTGAACCCTTCCAGTCTTGGACCTAACTGCCACCAGTTACTAACAGTGTGCTGTGTAACGTGCTGGTGACGGTGCACCATCTTCGCCCTCCTTACTATAAACAAGACACATTCATTTTCCATTTTTTCAAGACATTTCTTATTCTTCTTTTTCTGTCTTCCTTCCTTCCTTCCTTCCTTCCTTCCTTCCCGCTCCCTTCCCTTCTTCTTTTTTTCCTTGTTCATTTTAGAAGGATGATGCGTGGGCTATGTCGGCTGTGCCAGGAGACTCCCATGACGCGCTCCTATCTCCACTTACACCTGGGTCTAGATGCGGAAGGCGGGCGAAGCGGCGAAGAGTCGGAAGCGGCGGAGACGGAGACGACAGGTGTTTGGCTCCCTCGGGAGATGAAAGTGTACAACTTGAGAAAGAGTGGCTATCGGGACAATCCTTGCTTTCTTTTTTTCCCTAGTTTTGCAGGTTTTCTTCTTACAGAGATGTCGGACACAGCGGGCTTGAGGTCTCGATCTATCACAGCTGGAGGCACACTACACCAGCATGACCAACTGGAAGGTGGGAGCACCGGAGTCCGACGGAGTCCGACGGAGTCCGACACTGCTCAGGACGTGAGCTAAAGCCGCTTAAGCCTGCACATTTTGTGTCAATCTTCAATTGGCCACTTTTGATTTGTGACTTTTTTTCGAGGATTGGGGCCAAGCAGTTGTGAGGTCAATTCACTACTACAAAACCTCAACTTGAAAATCCACATGTCCCTGAATAGTTTTTGATGCACTGAGGATGTCACTGCAGAGCAGAACATGGTGGACCCCCTGCACCTGGGTGCAAGGAATTGAATCAAAGCGTGGAATAGGAGTCTGTGAAAGACCTCAGTTGCAGAATGGGCATGGTAGATGCCATTCACAATTTTGGTGCACTTTTGCATTGGCTCAAGCGGCTTTTGCAAATCGGGGCCGCAACATTTGATGCTTCAAAACATGGTCAGTGGTATCAAGCCGTTTTCACACTTGGTAATGTCATGTCATCAGCATATGCGGATTGAACTTCACATCAGCGAGGCGATAGAAACCAAGCGCTAGGGCGCAACAACTCAGCGGCCTCAGCGGCGCTTTCGTTTCCGAATTTTTGTGAAGTGCCTCCCAATACGCTTGGGTGGCTTGGTGGCAGACAAATACATGCTGATGCTACACTCAGCATGAAAAAGTTGAATGCTTTTAAGCTCTTTTTTTGGCTATTTTTGCAGTGTCGAGTCAAACTGAGGACCCATGTCGCAGGCAGTGGTGGTCAGGAACACGTTCCTGGAGGCAAGAGTTGAACACAGCGAGGGTGACAACATTGACCTAGGGGCTCCTGGCCTTACTACTAGTAACAAGGACGCTACTAGGGGCTTACTACTAGGAGCAAGTAGCTACTAGGCCATATAGGCGGCCATTTGTCACCGAATTTCACCGTGCAATCTTTGAGATTGTCCACACACACAGAGACATGCTCAAGAAATCAAGCGTGCGATTTGATTGCACCGAGGCCCTGAAGCGGGGAAAAAAGACACCTATAAGTAAAACCACGGAGACACCTGTATGCAAGTTGGTCTGATTTCATTACTCCGGAGATTAGAGGGTCAGATGTCACACCGAAGTTCAGAGTTTCCATCTCCAAACGTTCCAAAAAGGAGTGGACGAACACTTGTTTGACCTCACCAAACAATCAGCTTCCACTCGCTGTGAGTGGCGCGCAGTTAACACCACAAACATCTTGAGAAGGCGGGTGTGCCTGGTATCCACCATTACACATAGCTTCGTTGGCATGCGTTTGCTTACTGGCCGCGTGCCCCCTGCTTTAGCATTCAAATCCAACAGGCCGCCTATGACTCCAAGGGTTACACACATACACACATGCCACACTTGCATAAGTTGGAGTCTTTTGACTCATAGTTCCAACAAAACAAGTCCGCACTGGAAACAAGAACCTGGCCTGAGGCAAGAATCTGCCTTTTGACATGAATTGGAAGTGGAACTCTCGGATTCCGCAGGTGGGTGGCGATGAGGCCACGGTGTTGGACAACTTCCGCCGACAGGTCTCCGAGCCCGCCCGGACCAAAGCGGAACAAAAACAGGGCGAAGAGCGGGAGAAGTGCAAGGCTGAAAGCCAGAAAAAGACATCGGCACATTTCTGTTTTGAGGTGAAGATGTATTCAAGCCCGCAGGCTTCTGGTGAGGCCTGGCAAAACGTGCGCAAGTGCTTTCCCAACTGTTGCTTGCAGTGAACAGTCAGTCCGTTGGTCGTGTTGAAAGCTGACAAACTGTTGCCAAAACACGGTGTTTATTGCCAGGATTCAGATGAGGATTTCCCAAAGGTCTCTGGCCTCCGTGCGGCAGAAGTCTGAGATCGTTCTCAGATCTCGGTCCGAGGTCGAGGTGTCGTTCGTGGCTGTAGCCAACCTAAAAGCGACGGCCTCCAACCATCTCTTTATACATCCCATTTTGTGCTAAGGTGCTTTTAGGGAAGGCTTGGTGCCTTTAGCTGTCGCTCTTCGATCTTCCCAGAATGGCAGGATTGATATTTAGAAGGCTTGATCACCAAGGATACATGCGTTTTACCTGTGAACAAAGGGTCCATTTCCCACACCAAAGATTGAACTGTGATGGGTGCAGAGGTGCTTGTTTGCTGGCCTTGGCTTCTGGCTCCAAAGCAATTTGTCTCAAAAAGAATGCTAAAATCACAAGAAATCCTGGATGATGACATGGCAATCTTCCACACACGACAGATGCGGGTCTGAAACAAGATCAAACCAATCCAGATCACTCAACACGATCAAATTGAGTGGCTTCAACTTCACGTTTGAAGTCTCCCGTTTGATGCCTCTTGAAGTGTGGCTCGAGTGCGTTTGCGACGAGACTCACTACGGTGAAGAGCTAGTGTCTCGGAGCGCATAGGGTGCCAATTCGTTCAAAACCACTTTCCAGAATCTCGGCTTTGGGGATATGTTCGGACCCAGAACTGATAAGGATTGATCGAAGCTTGAAACTTCGTACTCCACAGGGATTCTGGGGCCTTTGCCATTCAGTTGGAGGCCTTTGCTATTAGGTTGAAGGCCATCGCTATTAGGTTGGAGGCCAGTGCTACTAGGTTGGAGACCATTGCTATTAGGTTGGAGGCCATTGCTATTAGGTTGAAGACCATTGCTATTTGGTTGGAGGCCCTTGCAGTTAGGTTGGAGGCCAGTGCTATTAGGTTG
>CAXAMN010028450.1:508296-534317 GCA_963970005.1 Durusdinium trenchii | reverse complement strand
ATTTTAGAGGAGGAATGTGTCATTCCAACGTAGCAGACCTTTTGTGAGCCACCAATGTAGCAGACGTTATGTGAGCCAGCCGAGGGAAAACTTTAGAGGAGGCAGGTGCTATTCCAACCTAGCCAGGGTATAGTTGAGCTTAACGTGGGATCCAGTGGGATCGCCATGCGGGCTCAGTGATAGATAGCCGGTCGAGCTAAGGACAGTTTTGGCAGCTGGGTTGCGAAAACAGAGGCCTCCTGGAGCGTGGGGTGAGCTCAGTGGAGAAGTGGGAAAGTTGGGAAAGACATCGCAAGGCGCATAGCAAGGCACATGGCACGATTGCTCCGACTCCTGAGGCCTTGAAACATTGGTCCCCTGCGATAGCTGGCATGAGTGCTGTGTAGAGCTTGGCGTGAAGTGCTGCAGACAAAAACAACAATGCAAAGCAGGTAAGGGTCTCTTCAACAAGACCCCTTTTCCTCTTTTTTGCCTCTTCCTGCGTGGGTCAAGGTGCTTCGACGCAGCAGTTTCGTTTTTGCAAGTGGCGGCCGCGGAATCGACCAAGAAGACGTCGTCCACCATGCAGAGAGGCAAGAGAGATTCATTCTTGCAACTTGAATTTTTCATTGCTTTTTGAGGCCTTCTTCCTCAAGGGGGAACTCTCGACACGCATGTGCGTCACCTATTGGCCCCACCTTTTTACCGGTCCTTCGATCCAAATGGTGTTTTGGTCCCCATCACATCCTCAGCAGAAGAACTTTGTAATGATGCTGAAAATGCAAAGGTGACCTACTCCGGTCAAAACAAAAACCATTCATAGCTTGTAATAGCTATGACGCAAGGACCAGATTGTTCTTGTGCGCAACTTCTCATCCCTCCGCTTGCACTCGATTCTGTCCATTGGAATCTAAATGTTTGCATGGTAGTTGGTGCCCTTGTTCATGTGCTGTACGGGGTGCATGGGTAGCAGCTAAATGCGCTTGTCCTTCACGTGGATCACCAGGAAGGTGACATTCGCCGAGAATTGAATGGTAGACTTGACATATTCCATCATACTACTAACAAGAAGCTACTAGTCGCTCCTGGCATTACTAGTAACTAGAAGCTACTAGGTTGGAGGCCATTGCTATTAGGTAGGAGGCCATCGCTACTACATTGGAGGCCATCGCTATTAGGTTGGAGGCCATCGCTTCTAGACTGGAGCCCATCGCTTCTGGAGCCCATCGCTATTTGGTTGGAGGCCATCGCTGGTAGGTTGGAGGCCATTGCTAGTAGGTTGGAGCCCATTGCTAGTAGGTTGGAGGCCATCGCTAGTAGGTTGGAGGCCATCGCTTCTAGATTGGAGGCCATCACGGGTAGGTTGGAGGCCATTGCTGGTAGGTTGGAGGCCATCAATGGTAGGTTGGAGGCCATTGCTAGTAGGTTGAAGGCCATTGCTAGTAGATTGGAGGCCATCGCTCTTAGTAGGTTGGAGGCCATCGCTAGTAGGTTGGAGGCCATTGCTAGTAGATTGGAGGCCATCGCTCTTAGTAGGTTGGAGGCCATCGCTAGTAGGTTGGAGGCCATTGCTGGTAGGTTGGAGGCCATCGCAAGTAGGTTGGAGGCCATCGCTGGTAGGTTGGAGGCCATTGCTAGTAGGTTGGAGGCCATCGCTTCTAGATTGGAGGCCAGTGCTAGTAGGTTGGAGGCCATCGCTAGTAGGTTGGAGGCCATTGCTAGTAGGTTAGGAGGCCATCGCAATTAGGTTGGAGGCCATCGCTGGTAGGTTGGAGGCCATCGCAAGTAGATTGGAGGCCAGCCATCGCTGGTAGGTTGGAGGCCATCGCAATTAGATTGGAGGCCATCGCTATTGGGTTGGAGGCCATTACTACCTGTAGCTAGAGGCTACTAGTAACAACTGCGCCGAACTTTTTCCTGTCCAATCCAAGGGCATCGCACTTCAAATCCAGCCAGGGTCTTCGGCCAGCAGAAGCGTGCCCGACTCCTTCTCTGCTTGTGGCAGCTGCGGCACTCCACTTTGGGCGGGTGTCTTGCGCAGGCGTGATGGTTGGGGCCACCCCTGGGTATCTCTGTCTCAGAGGCAATCTGCTTGTTGTGTCCAGCTTTTCAAATTTGTGGGATTTGGACAGTGATGAACCCTGTGGCGGACTATACATGCACAATACATGCACACATCACAACAGTGAATGTTCATATTTATACTGCTTGGCTAAAGGTGCCACAAGTTCACAAGTGAATTGCCAGACATGATTATTGTTTCCTGAACTGCGGAAATTGAGTATTCATTGCAACCATGCTTGCTCCGACCTTGCGAATAGTTGCCTTGCCTTGGGTAAAATTGGGGAAGAGAAGGCCTGTCACCTGGAAGGGTGTACGTTTAGTTGGGTGTGGTAGACAGGGAATCGTTTCACAGGGAATCGTTTCACCTGTAGTAAAAATAAAACTTTGGGGTCTTTGAAGCTTCTGAGTAAAGCTTTCTAGTGACCAGAAGCTTGCTTGAGAATTTATTTAGACAGGGTGCGGTAGAGAAACAACTAGAAGCTTCCTTGTGAATCGTTTCACTGGCTTCTTAGTAACAATAAAACAGTTGCCGTTTTGTTTCTGAGCCGAAAGGAGCTTTGGCACCGCATCGGCGACTATATTGGCGGTTTGAAGTCGACGCGACAGGCACCAACTGCACAGACGCCAGATCTGTCAGTCTTTCCTTTGAACAAACAACATATTTTTGAAGAGTAGGAGAATTCAAAGGGACAAATTCAAACATATTTTTGTAAGAGATTCTAAACGAATCAAAACGGATCTAAAGGGATCAGAACCACTAAAGGTGATACCACGAAACTATGCGCAGACATTCGTTAAGTAGGATGGTGGACAAATCCTTCCTTCTAGTTCAGAGTCGGCTCTATCATTTAGCTTCCAGTCAGCTTCTGCCTCTGCTTTTGACGAAGAGCATGCAGACATGTCATGTCCTTCTCAGGCAATCTACTCGGGCCAATCAAGAACTTGAAGGCTGGTGGCGCTCTCTCCTCCATCGTGGATGTCAAGCATTCTCCTCTTCAGGGCTGTGTTCACGTCGCACACAATAGTTACCAAGTTGACTCCAGCAGATGTAGCAACCATAATGGCACGCACGCCGCGCTATGCTTCTCGTGACACAAGACCCGCTTGTACACAGACATACACTGTCATGGAGAGCAACTTGCTTAGCAAGATACGCGGAATCAGCATGAATCGCAGGGATGACTGTCATGAGTTCAAAGGTACACAGAGCTAACCCATGCAAATTTTCCACGTTACATGGACGACCGTCGGCTTAGGATACTGACGGGCAGGCCCTTGGCAAAGCCAACAGGGCGGGACGGTGCAGTAACCAAGGCTCGACTGCCAGGCATTTTAACTTGAGCAGTGCCAAAAGCCTGGGCTTGCCAGGGCTTTCTAATTCAGTAGTTGTTTCTGATTCCTCGGAACTCATATGGCAAATGCCAAACTTGCCAACAAAGGTTTTTGGCATAGCTCGAATTCGCTTGGCGGACAACTGCACTCGGTGCTTTTGTTCGGCGTTTGGCTGCAAGGTTTCAGCTGTTCAGCATGTAGAGCCAGACGTGGAGACAATCAACAGAAACGTGATTTTGGGACAGCCAATCGCCCCAAATGCCCTGACTGCTGGGCTTTGGTTGCCTGGAGCGTCGCACGCCGCAATGGCTGTCCTTTGGGCTGCTAAGTGATGTCGCCAGTGGCACAGTAACAGTATTCGAAGGGTATGATCGCCTTCCAAACACGCATCCTGGCATGCAATGAAAATACCTACATCCCATCCTGCAGAAGGAGAGATATGGTGCTAAAGGGTTGCCTTTTAAGGCTTACTTAGCCGAGACCCCACTCTTCTCAGTCCCAGGAATGAGTGCTGGAGCCAGAGTTTTAGTATTGAAATCAATGTAATAGTTCACATCAAGAGATGCTATTTTTTGGGGCGCATCTCGGCTGGGCCAGCGTAAACTCATCCGTCCAAGCAAAGCGTCAAAGAATGCAACTGGCCAGGTGTCTTGTGCAAATTCGGTCTTTCTTATCCCACTTGACAAGACCAAAGGTGTTTTCTGGGACTTGAATGGTTCAAGAAAGTAGACATTTTGTCTTTTGTTGCAGAGAAATAGAGATGCTTTGTAGAGGAATCAATACAGTCATTGCGTAACCAGGCTCATCAGTTGCTTCATCAACTGCTAGGACACGAGTTGCTGAAAAGACAGTAAATCCGGTGCCTGGACGGAGTGGTGAAATTGAACGGCCTAATGGAGGATGTCTTTCGAAGCAGCGAAGAGCTCAGTGTCATTGAAGACACACACACACAAGTCACAAGAATCACTAGTACCTATGCCAAAGGCTTTCTTAGTGTTTCGCTTGTCTCATCCTAGCTTGGATGTTTCGACAAAAACTGTCTTCACATATTGATGCTTCTTTTTTTTTGAGAGCCGCATGCCATGGGGCCTGTGTTTTGGTTTTCCGTAAATTTAAGATACTGCAAAAAAGTTTTACAATATATATAAAGGAAACACACATATCTGGGAAATCTACTTTCCCAAGATCCAGAGGAAAGCTTTAAAAAAGAAGCTGAAAGCTTTATAGAAAGCTTTTCAATATAGAATTCATCATTCGCAGATATCTAGAGCAAAGCTTCTGAAATAAAAGCTCTTCATATATAGAACATATTCTTATTCCCATGAATCTAGAGGACACCTGTTGAAATACAAACCTTGTATATGGGCTTGCGACCTCGTAAGTAAAGACGAGATATGACAAACGACTTTTTTCCGCAGCTCCGGCTCAGCGGGTCAGCTGATGTGGGGTCACCCACAGGGGTGTGGCTGTGGACTCTGTTCGAGTTTACAGCGGCTCCATCGGTTGGTGGCCGAAAGGACACACCTGCCTGGCTTCGTACTTTTCGGAACTCTACCTCTGCGTAATCTTCTTGGAGAACTTGAGGATTGGGCAGATCACCATCCCGCCAGGGAGGCTCCGGCACAGCCTCCTCGGGGACAGGGAGCTCGACGCTCGTCGAGCACCTGCAGAGCGACTTCCGGCCGCAGTGGCCAACGCGGACATCGAGCCGCAACATCATCGAAGCACAGGCACAGAACTCGTGAGTGGCACAGGAGAAGTCAAGAAAGAGGAGGAGAAGTTTGAGCCAGGCACAGGACCTTTACCAGGAGAGACCGAGGCAGAAGGAGCAGCTCGCACATTGGCACCAAAAGTTCATCCACAGCCCAAGAGTGACAAAGGTTCCGAACAATCAAGGAAGAGTGAGCCCTCAGCTACAGCTACAAGAAGAAGCACAGGAGGTGGAGAAGGCGTGAGGGAGGCCAGAAGCCGGTCTCCTCGCCGAAGGGAGACAAAGGAGAAGAAGGTCAGCCGATCGCGAAGTCGAAGGGCAAGATCAAGCGGGGGTAGAAGAAGGCGAAACTCCCGGTCAGCAAGTGTTCCCCGAGCTCGTCCTACCCAAGGTTGGGTGTGTTGAGGCAAGGGAAGGGCAAAGGAGAAGGAGGGGCAGGAGCCGCAGAGGAAGCAAAAGGAGTGAGCGAGAGTTCAGAGGAGAGCAAGAAGGAAAAGAAGAAAAAGAAGAAGAAGCCCTTCCGCATGACAGCCAAGAAGGACTACAATGCGCTCTTCCAAGGAAGCGGGTTGGACAAGGACGCCAAGGTGAGGAGAAAGGTGGCTCGGATAGCTCGACGGGCGATGCGCAAGAGGAGCAGGGGATCCAGCAGTTCGGCTTCGTCGGAAGACAGTTCAGAGGAGAAGGAAGCCATCCAAGAGGAGTTGTTCGAAGACAGCCGCAAGTCTTACCTTGCCGCCCGGGCTGCTCCGGGCGCATTGTCCGCCCACTCCCTGAAGCAGATGAGCAAGCAGCTTCTCCTAGAGATGGGAGAATTGGCCGAAGGGGAAGTCCAAGTGAATGCCATAGCCTTGAGGTTCTACAGAACCATCCTCAAAGACAAGATGTCGGCGGTCATGGGACGAGAAGCGCTGACACTGGCGTCCATTGTGGACAACTTGCTCACAGGCCAGGCGGCGTTGGCAGTGGACACGGCGCTCCAGAGGTTGAAGAGCTTGGAAGCCATATCATCGGGTGCAAGCTGGCAGGTGGCTCAGCGCTACGAGGTGGTGCCAAGCGACATGGGACAGATGGCCAGTCAGGCCGAAGCTTCTGCAGCCGCCTGAGAAAATCGCGAAGAAGCACGATCTCGGAACCTCCAGAAAGGTTGGGACCGCGACTGGCGACCGAAGGGAGAGAGCAAAAGCAAAGGCGACAACAAGAACAAGGGCAAAGAGAAAGGACGAGAGAAGGGTCGAGGCAAAGGAGGACGCCGCGATCAGCAGAGAGAAGACAAAGACAAGTAGCGAAGGGTGCTCTAGATGAGGATGAAGTGTCAGAGGAGCTGTGGAAGATGATGGAAGATGTGCCAAGCTTAGAAGGTCCGAAGATGTGCCACGATGAAGTCATGAAGTTTGACCAGGGCAAGAACTATGAACCTGGCTTCGCAGGTGACAATGTGCCACCCCGTACAGTGCCTTTAGGCGGAGGTGCCGCTCTGCCGGGGCAGACTCAGTTACCGTCCGAAATGGATGAAAAAAGCGTCTCTTTGGAAGGGAAACGGGTTTGTCACTTCGTTCGGGGTTGGGTTCGTGAGCTGTCGACTACCACACTTTGCAAGGCCGAGACCTCGGGAGAGCTTTTTCCTCTCCTTGTCAATGGTTTGTTGGATCACCCCGATTTTCGTTCGCTCGGTGGAGATGTTCGTGAAGTTTGGTTTGGTTTGATGATTGGTCTTAATCATTTGTACGGAGTTGAAGCCCGAGGCCCTGGTAAAGTTTCACGAGTACAGCTTAAGGCATGCATGTTTTTGGCGGAGGAAGCAAAAGGAATGCTTGTTAGATGTCATTCGTTTGGCAAACTCAACTGGCATGATTTTTTGAAAGTACGGACGATTGATTACAAAGGAGATGAGGTGAAGGTGGCCCAAGAAACAACCTGGACCAACATTGCACCTGCCCTTCCAGATGAAGTAGGTACAGTTCCATTGATTGATGTGGTCACAAAAGGATCCTTGCACTTTTTGGGTCATGGTTCCCGACTCTGAGTGGGAGACTCTCGCTAGAGAAGGGTATCTGTGGCCTGATCAGGGAGTCTGACATACATCATATACAGGGAAAGCCTTTGTTTAATGGCCTTTTTGGAGTTCCTAAGGACGAGACGCCGGGTGGAGCACCAGTTCACCGGCTGATCATGAATCTGATCCCGTTGAATCGAATCGTACGGCCCATCAAACACTCTTCCTGCCTGGCCTTCGATGCACCCTTTCAAGGTAGGAGAAGGTGAAACTTTGGTGGTGAGCTCCGAAGATGTGAGGTGTTTTTTCTATATATTCGCAGTTCCAGTTAGCTGGCACAAATACCTTGCCTTTGGAAAAGTTGTTACCCCAAGTCTTTGCCCGCATGGTGATGAACGCTTCTACCTTTGTAGCAGAGTGCTGCCTATGGGGTTCAGCAACTCGGTGTCACTTGCCCAGCAGATCCACAGGACGATCGTGAGCAAGGCAGTTGACGAAGCCGTGATGCAGGGTTGGATCCCAGGCTGGGAGGCGGAACACCGGAAGGACAGGCCCTTCACATGGAGTAACCCGAGCTTTCGCGTGTACCTCGACAACTTCGACATGCTGGAAAAGGTTGACTCCGTGACGGCAGACAAGGTTAGAGGCACATGTGCTCCATGGGTTGAATGCTTGAGGCGTGCCTACGAGAAACTCCATGTACCCCAACACCCAAAGAAGGCAGTGAGTCGTGAGTCCCGGGCTGAGGTCCAGGGCGCAGAGGTCGACGGAGTGCGAGGTTCAGCTGCACCGAAAGGTGACAAACTTGCCAAGTACTTGTATTTGTGTCAGCTACTCTTGCAAGGTGGTCGATGTACACAGCGTCAAATGCAAGTGATCGCCGGCGGGTTTGTTTACATATGTACTTTTCGCCGGCCGCTTCTTGGTGCTTTGAACGCAGTGTGGCAGTTTGTGCAAGGGTTTGAGCATGGTCCATGGTGTCAAACCATACCACCAGTCGTGCGCGCTGAGCTGGCAAGGTTCTGTTTGCTGTGCCCTCTGTCTCAAATGGACTTTCGGCTTCATTTGTCGGGCGTTGTTACTGCCTCTGATGCATCAACGACTGGGGGAGGTGTGACAGTGTCTCAGGGATTGTCCCAAATTGGCACCATTGCAGCGAACCAATCAGTTCGAGGCGACGTTGTCGACATCCAGGAGATTCCCACCGTGTTGACCATAGGGTTGTTTGATGGGATTGCTGGATTGCGTGTGGCAGCGGATGCAGTAGGGATGAGCGTGATTGGTGGAATGCCATGGGCCAGCCAGGCGTGTTGTCGAAAGAACCATCTTTGTGGACAGTGTGGAGAAGGTGTCAGATGAGGTGGTGCAGCTATGGGCATGCTCGTTCAGCCAGGTGTCAGTTGTGATAGTAGGTGCAGGCCCACCATGCCAAGGCGTGTCTGGCCTCAATGCGGATCGACGAGGTGCTCTGAAGGACCATCGAAGCAGCTTGTTTCCCAATGTTGACCGAATCTATGAGTTGGTCAGGCGGCGGTTTCCTTGGGCCCAAGTACACCGTCTGATGGAGTCGGTTGCCTCTATGGATGCTGTTGACCGGAAGGTCAGGAGCCAGTCTGTTGACAGCACCCCTGTGCTCATTGACGCTTGTGGAGTAGCGGGCTGTCGTCGTCCACGTCTCTATTGGCCGACGTGGGAGTTGGAGGAGTCCTCAGGGGCCGCCATCTCCTCGGTCACAGGTGAAGCATGGGAACAAGTCACTGAGGTGAAATTGGTTTGTGAGCATGACGACGAGCAGTGTTTAGAGCCTGGGTGGAGCAAGTGTAGCCAAGAGCCTTTTCCGACCTTTACCACTAGCCGTCCGCGCAGTTCACCTGGTCGGAGGCCTGCGGGCATCCACCAACGCAATGCCGATGAGCTCCAGCGCTGGTATGATGACCAACATCGTTTCCCGCCATATCAATACCGTAGGGCACTGTGCGTGGCCAACAAACATGGCCAAGTCCGTGTGCCGAGCATCGAGGAACGAGAGGTTCCCACGGGGCTACACTTCACAGTGCTTTTCCAAAGGTTTGAGGAAGGGTAGTGCTTGGATCGACGAGCGATTGTCGCTTATTGGAAACTCGTGGTGTGTGTTTGTCATTGCATGGTTGCTTTACTGCCTAGGTCTGCCGCGAGGAGTCTGTCGAGTGTGCTCGTTGTCTGAGTTGATGCAGGAAGACGCGCAGCGCTACCATAGGTTGCGTGCAAGCATCCCGGCGAATCTCTGGCGGCGGCGTGCAATCTGTGGTTGGCGCTGGCATGGGTCCCCGGAGCATATCAACTCGTTGGAATTGCGTGCCGTGTGGACCGCCCTGAAGGTTGGTTGCGGTCAAAATTTCTGCATTTGGTCGATTCGCAAGTATGCCTTCATGCTTTGGCTCGCGGCCGTTCCAGCAGCCGCAAACTGCGGCGAACTCTCCTCAAGATAAACTCCCTCTTGTTGGTGTCTGGATCTCATGTCGTGTGGACGTACGTTCACACGGACCAAAACCCTGCCGACCGCCCGAGTCGGTGCCCTCTACAGCGAAAATGGGCAAAGTAGGCAGGCTTTATGTTGAAGGACACTCACAAGAGGAGCGAAAAAAGAGGAGAGCAGAGTTAGGAACGCTGAAGTCTTTGACAGTTCAAGGGTCAACCCGTGTTAGGTATGACAAGGCGCTGGAGCAATTTTGGAGTTTCCTGCGTGACGAAGGCCGTCGACTACCCGACCAAGCGCATGAATTGGACCAGCTGTTGTGCGAATATTTGGAGCATTTGTGGAGTGAAGGCGTTGGCCGTGCTCTTGCTTCTGATACGGTCGCCGCTGTTCAGGATGCACAACCAGATGTGCAAGCGCCTTCCGGCTACATGGCGCCTCTTGAAAGCTTGGAGTATCCATGAAATTCCTGCCCGCGCCCCACCACTCCCAGAAGACGCTCTGCATACCATGGTCGGCTATGCGTTGTTGTTTAAGTTTGCCTTGTCCCTCCTCGTAGGGTTCTACGGAGTCCTGCGTACGGGAGAGATCCTGGGCATTGTCGGACGCTCTGTGGCCGTGGACACCTCGTGGACCAGCCGTGCTTTCGTTGGGGTTCACCAAAGGTGGCCAGCGTCAAGGCGCTGCCGAGAGCGTCACCTTGACCGTTGAACAGGTCCTTCGATGGCTTTTTCACTGGAAGAAAACTGCTAGGGCTGAAGAATCCTTATGTGACAAACCTGCCAAGTGGCGCAAGCAGTTCAATGATACCCTGACTGCCGTTGGGTTCCAAGCCTGTGATTTTAGACCCTACTCCCTTCGTTAGTGGGGGCAATTAGATCGGTTGTTGGTGTACGGTCGGTGGCAGAATGCCCGCGCGGCGCGTGCATACATCAATGATGGTTTAGCAGTTCTCACAAGTTTAAAACTTCCCTCTACCCATAGCAATCGTCGTTTCCGCCTCATTTATACGAATTCATGTCATGAACCCCTGCCTTCGCTTGAGCCCGCTGTTTCCAGCAGGACGGGGGGCCGTGGAGGTAGGAAGAGCAAAGCTCCAAAACCAAAGCAGAGAGCTGGAAAAAAGAGCCATGTGAGAAGTGAGGGAGAAGTTTCTCCTCTTCGAATTGTTTAATCGAGGGTTGCGAGGCCTTGGAGTTCTCCGGGTTTGGCGGAGCAACCAAGGGTGACTCTATCCAGTCCTTGAGGCTGAGTAGCCATTCGGTTTGGCGGTGGCTATTCAGGGGGACTTCGAAGTAAAGAGTTAGTGAACTCTTCGTTTCTGCTCATTTTTTTCTTGACAAGATTGGCCTTGCAAAGCTGTAAAAATGAGTGTTCGGTCCGAGTCTTTATATATAGCTTTTATTGTAAAAAGTGATCATTCACAAAGCTATTGAAATGACAGCTTCTATATAAGGCTTTTTACATATAGACATGATTATTCCGAATTTTAGAGGAAAGCTTTTGAAAGATAAACTCGCATAGAACGCTGTTTAACATATAGACATGATAATTCCTTGCGATTACTTTTAGAAGAATCTAGCTATCTACCCAACGACAGTGTTTTGACCTAGTTCCCAGCTCTCCCAGAGCAAGAACACACTGTAAAATACAGGGGTTTTGTAGCATTTGTTTTCTTACGCTTTTAAATTGGTAGCCTGCCCTCCATATTTGATAACCAGATTAGAGTTCAATTAGATTTGAATTAGAATTACATTAGAATCGATTAAGATTCAATGATAATTATATTTGCACCAAAGTAGAATTAACATAGAACTAAGATATAGTTGATCTAGAATTAGAGTTGAAACAGAACCGAGTTTAAACTATTGTAGAACTGAGTTTGAATTATTTAACTTAGAAATTTACTGGAATGAAATTAGGAGGGAACTAGAATTAAATCAGGCTAGACTTACAATCTTATGTGATTTAAGTTAAACTGAAATATAATTAAACTAGGTTTGAATTTGAAGTGATTTGAAATTGAATTAAACATGCATTAGAATTACATTTCAACTAAAACGACATTAGACGTAAAATAGAATTAATTTAGAATTAAATTCGACGGACATTTGCATACACTTGTACACCTCACCGTTACAAGCAACTTCCACAATTCACTTATTCACCTGACTCACGCAACCAACTTCCACTCACTGCTTCGCTCATTCTTGCCTTTCTTGAGCCTAGAGACGTCTAGTGGGGCGCAGGTCCCACGCTTCGACCATCAATGTCCGTTGTGAGACTCGTGGTCTGTTTCGGTGACCGGTGAAGAAGTGAAGAAGTGATGACAAGGGGTGTTACTTCGGGCACAAAACACAAGTGAACTCTGTCAGCTTCCAGCTAGTAATTGATGCCCAAAATGCCAGCTCTTTTGAGCCGACCAAAGACTTCAGTGCCGAGACATCACATAGTACATCGTGTTACTGTGCTGTGAGCTGCAGAAGGGCATCTCGCTAGCAGGTCAAGTTGGTGAAATGAAGCGCCTGTGGATTTCAAGTGAATGGTCTTTAGAAACCTCATGTAAATCAGTGTGAGCGTTTTGCCCGGAATTCGTGTGCGCCACCCATGCCAATACACTGGCTGGTGAGCAGGGTGAAACACTGGATATGCTGAGCTTCAAAAGTTTCGCACACTTGATGGAAGCTGCACGAAGTAACAGGATAGAGAATCAAAGTTAAGTTTCCCTCAAAGTCTAGGAACCAAATCATTAGTGCGTGAGCTATCCTGCGTCCGTATGTAGCATCCAGTAGCTAGGAGCGAACAAGTTTGTCCCTTACTTAATTGAGTAGGCGCCTACTTGATTAGGTAGAAGTTGGCTAACAGAAGACACTGAACAGATTGCACTCCAATGATTGCTGGTCGGATTTAACCCAGACTTTGGAGGCAAGATGTCCTATTTGGTGTGCCTTCCGTCTACAAATCAGGATAGATTCACATTCGTAAGAAACCGAAGGCCAGTAAACAATCTTGTTGCCCAAGGCTCAGTCCCATTTCCGCGCTCAGAACTGCCCTGAGGATGCGCCGGCCTTTGAATCCACGCAGCCCCAGCCCCAGTCGGGAGCCTCAAGCAGCTCCCAAAGTATTTTGCCTGAGCAATTCATCTGAGGTGTACAACCCGATTTGTGGGCACTGAGCTTGAGCTGAGGATTCTTAGCAGATGGGTACGCGGTCCATTCTTCCTTCGGGCATGCAAATGCAGACCAAGTAAGGGTCTGGAAAGAAGTGTAGGTTTCGTGTGAGCGTCTGTACGATATACAATATATATATATATGATTAATCGCTGCAAATGCAGATAATTTTTTTATATGCTTGAAGTCTAGTGAACACGGAGTTTCGGCTCAGTGAGGGCCGGAACCCCCAGATAGGAACTTTTGTGGGTGCTCTGGTCTGGGGTGTCATAAAAGCAGGTGACAGCGGTCTATGGTGGACCCGATATGGACATCATATAAGCTTGCTGTTTTGTTGCGCAATTTTTAGTGCGGAATGCACAGAATCCACTTGCCCCATTTTATAGTTTAGATGTTTTTCTAAATTTGGCATTTTATTATTTGAAATTGACACTCTCACGGCAATTTATAAGGCCCAAAGTTAATAGAATGTCTGTAAAAGCATCTAACAATGAAGGGGGATTTACAATCTAAAGGTCGTGGGTGTTTGCAAACGATTGCAAACACACCAAAAAGTCTAAGTACCTGGAACACAAAGACCTGCAGTGCTTGCAATCGATTGGAAACGCACCGTATAGTCTAAGTATCTGGACCATACTGACCTCCAGCATCTCAAGATCATGAAAATTGTGGGCACCATATATGCCCAAGACCAGCCTGCAAAGATACTGTTTGGGCTAGGCTGCTAGGCTCACCAAAAGTGTTCCAACTCATTTGGTGCGTCATCAGCGCTTCTTCCGCCCGAGTAGGCACTCCATGCAGCAAGCATAGAACAAGATAAAGAGAGAACAACATAAAGAGGCAGACAGAAGAACAGTTGCATGGAAGGGAACATCAATAATTTTCAGAACAAACCTGATACCACATGTCAGCCTCTCACTGCGCTCTGTTCGAGATTTGTTATTCTTTCTGGAGTTGCTACTGTCCTACTCTGCTATTCTGAGGTGCGACTTTCATATCCTGAAAGTTTCCATTTCATGTAACAAGTGGCCAGAAGGGAACATAGCAGAACTGAATGATCCGGAACCTCGGGTGGCTGCGGTGTCCTTTCGTTTGGACTGCGAGCACACCTTTTCCTCCCGAGGCCTCAAGAACAGGGCTATGCCGGGATCCCAAGTCAGACAGTTGATGGAACAATTCGCAGTCACAGTTAATGAAGTGAAACTAGTAATTAAAAGGGCATGTCCTGCGTAGGCGGGTCCAGATATTTTGAGGAATAAGCAGCTTACATGATTAACAGATAGTGTCCTTGTCCAAGGTGCAAAGTGGTGGAAAGCAGAGGGGCAAAGGACAGCCTGCCCCAGAATACAGTCTATTTGCACAAAAATATTGACTGATGCCTCATGTCCAGAGTTTTCAGCCTACTCAGCTCATCCATATCAGCCAAACGCTCCCCCATAAGTTTGACGAAAAGGCAAACTTTTGGTGTACCTAGAAACAAAAGACATCCGAAATCCGAACATTTTGTCACCTTGTCGGAGGCCGCCAGAGGGACATGCAGGCGAGCTTTGGGGGTGCGAAATGTGCTAAGTTGTGATGACCAAGTGTTCCCAAATTGGAAGATGGAATGTTCAAAGGTTCGTCTGTCACATGCCTAGCAGCTAGGCATGTGACAGACGAACCTTTGAACATGTGTCAAACTCGACAGTCCGAGTCCAAGGGTTGGAATCGTGATGGCCAGCTTGGGAAGCCCAGAGATGTACTGTAGCTTGTTGTGAGGTTTTGCAACGCTGCAGAGGTAGCATACATGACTCACAATCTGATCTAGAAAGATGAGTTCTTTTCTTCTAGAGCTGTACGTGTGAATTTACAGTCTCAGTTTGTGGAACCAACATGTACAAAGAGCGGATTCCACATGTCCTTGTCGCCTTGGCCAAGGTATCGTGATGCACCAAAGCGCTCCCGGGACGGACAGTCAGAGCCTCAGAGCCGAGCATCGCCTTGCACAAATTGATTGTTTTTGAGAATGCCTGTAGAATGCCTTTTGTGATTTGAATCGCGAACTCAATCCTCAATCATGCAAACAACACAATTCCACGCCAGCATCTTTTAAGGTTGAGCCGATTGAAAGATGAGGACATCACTCACCTTGAACCTCCCTGGGAGACAGCCGGGACCTCAGCTGGAACCGAGCACTGAAGATTTGCTTGGAAGTTTTAAGCCCTAATCGTCAAAGAGTTTTGGTAGGAATTCCACGTTTGTTGTCAGAGATCTCGATAGATTCCTTTTGACTAGCTTGAAGATGTGGAATCGTGCCCCCTTCAGAGTGCTGCAAGCAGTTCACATCCACATCACATACGGTAGGCTGGTAGACCCAAGAATTGGAATTTGCATCGCATTCTTCCCATATTTCTCAGGTTACTACCGTCATGATGAGGAACCTGCCAAACAAATACACACAGCAGATGCTGTCAGGGCCTTGCTCCAACCTGCGTTGCTGAGAGTGTTGAACAAAGTTTTGCCTCACATCAAGACTTGAAAGATGACGTCACTTGTGGAATTTCACTTGCAATAGCTTGGCAGCTTGGAATTGCGTGATCAGGCTGGGCGAGTTGAGAGATGCCGGCTTCCACATGCAGGCCATTGGGCGATGCTGATAGGCTGCCATCGCTCAAGGTGACATCAAGGCCATATTTTGGGTTGAACCCTGAAAAGATTCTGCGCTTTGCAAGGTCAAGATTGAATTGAACAGCAAAACATTCATTTGAGATTTTGTTCTCACAATGAGAACCCCCAGTCCTCTCCAAATCAAGCTCCCCCTTTGAGAGTGCCAAAAGGAAGAGGGTTCGGAGAGTTTCCAGGAAGACTTCGACTTTTTCTACCTGCCGTTTGGCACTTGGAGGTTGAGCTTCCTTGTGCTTTATGCAGTTTTGCAACCGTTTTGTACGGCTCCTTGCCAATTGTCCATTCCACAAACCGACAGACTGCTCCCGAGGATGGATCACAGCAACTGTGCGAATCTGGGCAAGGGACAAAGGGACGCGTCGAGACTGCTGACGGAACCGAACCCTCGAGTGAATCGAGCTATAAAGACGAATTGGACCGCGCTGCTAAGGCTACTGCTTTATCAACTTCACCAGACCTCAGAGGAGACCAATGGTTCCAATGTGGTGAATGAGCACTCCACATGCCTTTATGAGATTTGTGACTATGGGTTGTTTGGGCAGGCTACCCTTCAGAGAGTTTTAGGTGTTTGATAATTTACGCCGGCTTGAGCATTCAGGAAAGTCATTCTTTGAGGAATCGTGATTGATGTGGCAATCTCTGTACCCGCAGCCCACAGGGCAAACGACTTCGCAGCTGCCTTTTCCGGGAAACGCATGTGTCTCGGTGGCAGCTCTCTTTGTTTATGGCGCAGAGCGAGCGAGTACGATTCTTCGAGCGGAGTAGCGTTTTTGTAGGAATTATGTAGTAGATATGGTAGGAAGCACTTTTTGAAGAACTGGCCTTACTTTCGCTATCCTGCGGCGTTCTTGTAAATTACAACTTGGAAGGGGTAGTTCAGGACATGATCCTGTTGTATAATTCCATATGAGCAACCACTTTTGTTTTGTTTAGTTTAGGCTTTACTAAAGTAGTCTACGGCATGCTCTATTTGCTTGTCTATCATCAGCATTCGCTTGTGAACGAGATAGGGTCCCCACATCAACGAGATACTTTTGCTTGATGACACTAAAGTAGTCTGAACGAGATAGTGTGATCTGCTACTAAAGTAGTCTGAACGAGATACTGTGACATGACCTCCTATTTAAGTAATCTAAACAAGATAGGGCCCCCACATACCGGATAGTGTATTTGAGTTTAGTACCAAATAAATGCTGCCGCATATGACTGACACTGTATTTATGTTTCATGATTGAGGCGTTCACCACGGGTTCACCGTTTTCTGAGGCGTCGCTTCAATTCTCACAAGCCAGCCACTCGGGGCCGAGGGGCTGAGGGCCTCGGGGACCTTTGGCATTTGCAGCTTTGCGAAGTGTTTGCTAGGGCGCAGCAAAGCGCATAGCAAACAAAGCGCATAGCAAAGCGCATAGCAGATTGCGATCGTGGACTGTTTTTGAATTGTGAGACGTTCTCCAAATGCCTCTACTCCTCAGGACGGCTGTGATCATGCCGGCGTCCATACAAGGGCCTCTTCCTAAGAGACGCTGTGAGTTGAGACTGCCTCTTCTCTGAGACTGTCTCCAAGTGGTTACTTGTCGCTCCAAAAGGTGGCAAGTGGGTGCTGGGGCTTTCCGGGTCGGTGGGGCCGTCGCGGTGGGTGTTTGGTTCCTTCTCGGGGGAAGAAAGCTAGTCCACGACATCCTCTCACAGACCACGTTGCCCGGAAGTGAACAGTCTCCTGTGCCAAGGTATGAGCAAAACTACACCTATTACATCTCTACTCGTGTGGCTCAAGCTGCTGACCCCCAGTTGGGCATCCCAGTTAGCTCAATTGCAACTGAGGTCTCAGCTTGATTGTGCTTGTCATTTTGAGAGGTCTCCGCATGAGCACATCAGTTCACTCTTTGTGGTCCACTGTCATTGCATCACTTGGACCGCAAGATTTCAGAGGTGTTTTCGCTGATGAGGTACCGACCTCTCTTCTTGCGACCACTGCCTTCAGTGGATATGGGGGCAGGGCTCCACGGAGGGTTGGAGACGCTCGAGAGGTCCGGGAGACGTGCCGAGTCGTTGACAGATTTTGACTCACGTTTTAGCCCGAGGCCGCGCCTCCCTACTTCATTCAGTAGGTGCCTACTTAAGTAAGGGAGAAACTAGCTCGCGACTGGGCTAAGTGAGCTACTACCTACTGGACGCAGGATAGCTCACACTTAGATGTCTTCCAACTAATGATTTGGCTTCTTAGTTTCTTCTAGGAAACTTA
Source organism: Durusdinium trenchii (assembly GCA_963970005.1). Taxonomy (NCBI): domain Eukaryota; class Dinophyceae; order Suessiales; family Symbiodiniaceae; genus Durusdinium; species Durusdinium trenchii. Next base: position 516,704 of record CAXAMN010028450.1, on the reverse strand, counting down.
ATACTTGTCGTGAGAGGCATGAAAAGGTACGTGACTCATGTGGTCGCTCCAGCCGAGGCGCCCACTGGCAAGGTGGGGAGCAAACACCACGGGGCAACTCGAAACTTCAACTTAATGAGTACTGTACTCCGTTGTTTGGGATTTGTGTATTTGCCACTGTCCTCCATGTACCAGTGCCAGACAATATCTGAGAGCGAAGGAACAGTGTTAGCTCGATTTCGCAGCTGGAGTTAAGTTTCCCTAAAATCTAGGAACCAAATCATTAGTGCAAGCGCTATCCTGTCCAATATGTAGTAGCTTAAGTAGCTATGAGCTTACTCCCTTACTTGATTAAGTAGTCACCTACTTAATTAAGTAGGGAGGGGGGAGCGGACGAAAAAGACAAATAAAGAAGGAAGAAAGACACGAACACATCAATTTCTTTATTTGTTTCTTGTAGCTTCGAGCTCGCCAGGGAAAAGGCCGAGATAGAGTGTGGAAGCCTAGCAAGAGCAGGCACCAAACACTTAGACCAAAGGCTCACAGATGTTCACAGGCTCGTGAGGAGATTTGTAAGATCTGGTTTAACATGCCACAGATCTAAAGGTTTAGAGCCTCTGAAAGAGAAGCTTTTTGAAACACATGACATCCGGGTCCGCCGTGGAGTTCTTGCCGAGGACCGAGGGAAGGATGGTGGCCGTGGTCGCCGACGAGGAGCGAAGCAGAGTGAAGCAGAGTGAAGCAGAGCGCATGCAACATAAAATCGCACCGTTTTTTGTGGATGTAAAACCGCGTTTGATGATCTTCGACCAGTTTCATTTATGAAATCAAACGACTGGTTTTTACATGTGTTCTTCCGCATCTCGAAGTCTCAGGACATGTTCAAGTAGGATGAATTGGACGAGAACAGAAGGAGACACCTCGGGCCCCGTTTATTCTATTTCCCCAGTTAGCTGCAGGCTATAGGGGTTTTAACTTCTTAATGGTGTGGCTCTGGATCGGCGCTTTCTGTTTGCGGGTGCTGCTGCCGTGCTGGTGCAGGTGCTGGGATTACATCATGGCATGGCAGGGGCGACATCATGTCATGCCAGGGGTGAAATCACATCATGCCAGCGATGACGTGATGTCGCGCCAGGAATGATATCATATCAATGACACCATGTCGTGCCAGCGATGACATCATGTCATGCCAGGGTCGGCACGACTGAGGCTCACCTGGCACAGTGAGCTTAGAGCGTTTGGCTGTGGGCAAGAGGTCTTCCCTGTCATAGAACTCACGCTCTGAAGGGCGCAAAAGCAACTGTTGGGCCCAGATGGATGGGTTCCGGAATTCATGAGCCTGGTGATCCCATGAGGTCTCTGGAACAACCATGGGCTTCAGAGGGAAATCGAAGGCCGAAGCAGAGATGTCCGCCCGAATCCAAACTCCCAACCATCGAGTCCGAGAGTGATTGACCACAGCATGATATGGGGTGGCCTGAGAAAACACCATCTTAAGTCCAAGAACCCTTGCATAGGCCTGAAAGAAAGGCCTGTGGGCATGTTTGACGATTTCGTCAGCACATTCCGCCATCAATACATTTGACTGGCAGCGCGCAGCTACACACAAAGCGTCCAAGAAGGAAAAGCCATTTGGGTCATCTAGCCCCATTTGCTTCCCTCCCCTGCTCCATGATTGGCGAGGAGGGCTCATTGTTTGCAGGAGGTTGCACTGAGCACGCAACAAGTTGGAAATTGATGGATCCTGGATATGCCCGCAGACCCCCACATGTTCAGTAGGGTGCCAAACAGCGGTCATGAGCAACTGGCGTGTAGATCACCGCCGTGCTATGCTTCAGCGACCATAGTTCCATAACCGTGTCATCCATGTCGATATCTCTTGGCCTTTGAGGAAGAAGTTCTGAGTGGCGTTCAACCAATGCAATGCCTGGCTCCACCCAGAGAACGCACCTGCATAGAGATGCAGTGAGGTCCACTCCATCTCTTTGTTGAACTCCGGTCGAAACGATACCGTTGCAGCGTCGAGCCAAGATTCCGGTCCTCTCTTCGTTTGATCAAGGCTCCAGCGCAAACAATTTGTACCCCCTCAGCTAGTCGAATGGCTCGGCTAGTTGTATCTTGGACATGTACTCTGATGATGTGTTCCCCATTTTGGCAGCATGTGAATTCACTTCCTGGAGTGAACAGTAGTGCAGCAAGATCAACCAGCTGTCGCCAGTCCGTGCAACATCGCCAGCACAATGTGTCTCTCCCCGATCTGAGGCAGGAAACCCCGTCTCTGAAATTGAGTGAAGAGCCCTTTCACCCTTGAGCGAAGTGGGTCTTGCAAGATCTGGTCGGAAACACAGGCTGCAGGTCCATGGCACAGGAACACTTGAAACCGCGCTATAAACAAGTGTCTCACACCAAAAAGGCTGTGGACCGGGGAAGTCCACTTTTAGACACCTCCCCCGGCCGTCGGGGCCGGCTAGGGCCTCCGGCCGCCGTGACCCTTGGCCGTCGGGCTTTTGAGTGGTACACCAATCAGCCTTTTCATTTCAGAAGACCACTGTGGTGTGTAGCGTAGACGTTGGATTGCAAGTACTCCATATTACAGAGAACCTCTAGTCTACACATGCTGCACCGGCTCTGGTGAAAGCATTGCTAGTCAGAGACTCCGTGCATACATATGCAAAGGCTTTGGTGTACTGTATTGTGCCTGGGCTACATTACACATGTAGCGGCGGTGCACACACCACACTCTACAGCATACACACTGCCATTCCCAATGGAGTTGCACACTGTACCGTTGTGGGACCTATTGCTGAGCACTTTTGGAAGCACTGACTTGAACATATGGCATTGGAGAAGAAACTTTGGATATGCAATACTAATGCCAGCCTTCAGGCTAGGCTGCAGATGTAGGTAACATGTGCATTGGTGTGTGCAATGTTGAAAGGTGCTAGAGATGGAACTGACAGCAGAAAACATTTTGAGCAGTACTTTTTTTGGGTGCAAGGGTCCAAGATAGAGGTTTTATTTGTGGGCATGTTTTGAGCGTGGACTGGAAGACGATGGTAACAGCACAGAGAGAAACAACGGGTAGCGGCTGCTTTGCTGCTGCCGTTGCTGCTTCCGCTGCCGCTGCTGCTGCTACGGCTGCTGCTGCTGCTGCAGTAAGCCCATGCGGTTTGGCATGTTGGAGGTTGAGTCGCTTCACGGAGTGTTTGTTAAAGTTTACTGGTGTGCCATGGTGTGTTTTGGGTGCAGTGGCCAGAAAGAGACTGTTGTTGACGCTATATTCCTGAGCATGTCCTCAGTGTGGATGGGAGAAGACAACAATAACACAGAAGGAACTAGTAGTTGGGCTGCTGCTTTGCTGTTGCTGTTCTGCTGCTCTCTGTTTTTTTTGCTTGGAGTGCCCTGGGATCGGGAGGCTCAAACACTACAGGGTTTGTCTTTTTGCTGAGCGCTCTTGGCCGCTAACAGCTTTCCCGGCAGTCACCACCAAGCACCAGCCACAACCCACACCCAGGTCTAGATTTCCTAACAGTGTCCAAGGATACTGCGTTGTAGAATCTGTGTGTGCATCATGCGGGGTAGATTTAGCTCCCGTTTTCTCTTCTCTTCGTGCGGTTTGTTCCTTTGTACTGGGTTTTCGTCTCAAGTAGTATGTATGGGGAGACGAGACAGGTCAGAGAGCGCAATTTTGCTAGTGCACTTTGCAATTACGTAACATTTGCCCAGTCCCGCAATAAAGAAGCTACTAGTAACAAGTGCATCGCCACTAGTAACAAGTGCATCGCTACTAGTAACAAGAAACTACTATCAACTATTTCATGGACCGATGACATCAACGGCAGGTGACTGGAGCTCTGAGGCTGGTTGTGAGCTGCACAGGTTCTTATTTTTGGTGCCTTTACAACCCTTCCCAGACCGAAAATCATGTTGAACATTTTTGTTTGGCAAGAAATCAGACTTTTGCCAAAAGAAGTCTCCAGACATTTGTTCTTCTCCAGGCTGGCCTTGGAGGAGAACTGCTGTGTTGATCCTTCTCACTTGGTCCATTGACAAACGTCCTTTATAGTGTGCTTGGTGGCTGCAAACAACAGGAGTTAATTCAGTTTCGCAAGTGATTATCAGTAATTAAACACAATTATATGTGTCCACAGTGTTGTACTAACAAACTGTGTCAGAATTCGGTTTGGGAGCGTACTCGGAGCAGAGCTCCAGGAGATTGGGGAAAGGACGAGGACAGCATGGATTGCAATTCAGCATTTGCTCTCGAAGCGGTCACAGACAGATCAGACAGAAAGAGGATCCCTTTGATCTTCACAAACATGCCCAAACCATAACCAAGCCCGGATTTCCACACTTATTTTATCAGGACAGCATCGCGCTATCGATGTTCCTCACGGCGATCGTTTCTTGAAAGGATCCTTTCAGAGAATTTCTCAGGACCGAGTGGTCCCTCCTCAAATTCCTGCTGGACCACAAGAGTGGCAGGCAAGGTAGCCGGCCGCAGCACAATGGGGCCAACTCGAGTTTTCCGAAAATTTGTTGTATATATAATCATCCTGGAGTAGATAGAATGGACAAGTTTTCAAAACACAATTCAATCCTCAAAACCGGCCCTTCCAAACCCCATAGATAGAATATGGTTGTAGGGGCTTCTCTTCCTTTTCCTTTGTTGTCCTTTTCCTTCTCTGTTCCTTCTATTTTCTGTTCGTTCTAAAGAAAAGAAAAAAGGAAAGGAAAGCTTAGATAATACACATAGCAACAGAACATGAAAATAACAAAGGAGCAAATACCAGAATGGGAGGAGTTGATAAGAATCTTATCACTGTTATTCTATCTATAGGGTCAGTCTTCATAAAATGAAAGGGATGTCAAAAACAGGATGATTATATATGTATAGTATATATATATATATATATATATTCATATATATACTTAAAAAAGAAAACATTCTTAGGTTGGAGGCCATCGCTATTAGGTTGGAGGCCATCGCTCAGAGGTTGGAGGCTGTCGCTATTGGGTTGGAGGCCATCACTAATAGGTTGGAGGCCATTGCTATTTGGTTGGAGGCCATCGCTAGTAGGCTGGAGGCCATCGCTAGTAGGTTGGAGGCCATCGCTATTAGATCAGGGGGTGATCGGGAATTATACTATGGAAGTAGGTCACGACAAGCTTAGGCAGCTAAGCAGTAAGGTAAGCAAGCTACTAGTAGGAAGCTAAGTAAGTGAAGTAGGCTTGGAAGCCAGTAGCAAGCATCCGTTTCTAAACTACGCTTCAGACACGCGCTTGTGAAACGACATGCCTGTCAAAAACCATAGTTGCAACAGTAACTTCGTGTATATATAAAGTTTCCAACATATGCCCACATACTTTCAAAAACACACAACATGTGTATTTTCCGAAACATAATTTTCATGGTTTCAGAAACTGCTATGACACCGCTACTAGTTGTCTCAATTTTGAGTGTAGCTTGATTTTGTCTCGTTGCTTCATCGGGTCAGGGGGTTGTCAAACAGGTGATGTGCGCTGCATGTGGCACCCTTTGTGGCCTGGGATCTCAGAGGTTAGAATTGCTTTTGGTCATTGGGTTATATAAGTTTCCACCGTGATTCAACGATATTTCGAGATGTGTGAGTTGCGCAATGACCAGCTAACGGTGATGAGGGTTTATTCACTCGGAAAATTCAAATGCGGACTTGCACCAAAGAACATCTCGTTGGGGCGGAGCCGCATCAGCTGCGCTTCGCTGCACTTTCGTCACTCCTGTCCTCGCACCGCAAGCTCGCGCCCCGTTCTCCGCCCAAGGATCCAGCTATCGCTTTTGCTCCTTCTGTGGCAACTTCCTTCACGATGGCATTGCCGGCCCCGTAATGATGGCGCTTGGACCCCAGATTCGTTTGATCTCAAAGGTTCAGAGTATTAGCGACAAATAGAGAGCTCCGGGCCGCCACTTTGTGAAGGAGGGCTTGACCAAGCAAAAGGCTTAGACTGCCGGATTGAGGATTTATCTCACATTACAGAGACCTCAGCCCCACATGATGGTGCGTGGACAACAGTTGGCAACCGAAGGTGCTAGACTGAACTCATTCCTGTTCCTTGACTGAAGTATTTGATTGATCGAGGTATTTCCAGCCACCTGATTGGCAGATGATGGAGTCTGGCACTCAGCTTCGAAATGTCTAGATCTAGAAAGTGTGTGCCCTTCCATGGGTAAGCTTGAAGTTTTGAGAGGCGCTTGCCTATGTTCTTGGTTAGCCAACATTGTACGCCTTTGCCCTAATTGCCTAGAGCTGTGTAGCAGATGCCAATTGGTCCCAAGCTGTTGGATTGCAAGGTGATATGTTTGTGACTTGATTCACATGCTTCCAAACACTAGCACAAGTTCAACCAGCTTCACCACGGTAGATCAACATAGCAGGATTCTTCTATATACATTAAACTTCCCTTTCATAGGTGGTTCACACTGCAAACATCGCTCCCTGTGATTCCATTGAGCTGTTGGAGCAGATCTCAGAAGCCTTTCTTTTGTGACCGAAGCCCAATCGCTTCGGCCGCTCAGTAGCCAACAGTCGGCACAGACTCCAGAGCAGCAGCCTCAGTGGAACATGAGAATGCTATCTGCGGATTGTACTGAGTCTGTTTCGGACTTTTGCTGGAAAGCTTTGGACATATAGTGATGTCCAAGGGTGGCCTAGTATTTGTTAAAAGCACATAACTTTTCAAAAGAGGTGTTGAAGATTAAGCGGATAAAGTTTGCTGTTGCACATATGTTATATATATATACACATGATATTTGTTGGACTGTAGCACACTCCCTCTACACACTGTAGCTGTAAGCATTCGGCTTCCTCAAGGCTCAAAGACAGTCACTAGCCTACATAAAAGACACTGCTAGCCTGCGCTACATAGTGTATGCGGTAGTCACTCTTTCAGTGGTGGCGGAGCAGTGACCCTGGAAGACGCAGATGAGCTCCAGGTCCTAGATTATAGTCTCTAGACTTAGATAGAAGCAATCGACCGGATAGTCGACTGGGAAGAGCCTGATACGGATTTTTTGAGCCACAAGCACTTGTCAATAGAAATGTGAGAAGAGAGCCAGCAGCAGTAGCTATGGCGGCACAAGTGACGAAAAAGACACCCAGCATATACGACGGGAAGCAATCGGGATTTTCCTATGAGGATGCCATAGACCATAGGTGTGGCATCACAGGGTTAGAAGAAGAGAAGAGGAGAAGAGCAGTATATATACAAAACGGGTGCAGTACTTGAAGAGTGTTCTTGGGCCATGTGTTGTCAAAGGTGCAGCCAACGGACTCAATTCATAAAGTTTAATAGAGGCTGGGTGCTTGAATGCGTACTTGCTTCGCTCAGCAACAAAGGCATGACATGGAAGTGGTTGCAAGGTCGGACAGGTTGATGGAGCCTCATCCGCTTCTTGCTGGATTCTTGTTTGGTTGAAAAGGAGCAGGGTTTTGACAGGGCCACGGCTGATGGCGGCTCGCGTTACTTCTAGTGATGGCTGCAAGGGTTCTGGGAGCAGGCATGCACTGTCTTAGGAGCGGACAATTCTGGCAAACGCCAGCTTCTTGAGTGGCTGCTGCAAGCTCAAGAGGAGTCAGATGAGTCCATCTCTTTATTTACGCCGCTGCGTGTTTGCAAGAGGATTGCAGCTCGCGAGCGTTGCTAGCCCACAATAGAACTGTCAGTAATCAGAGGTTCAACAATCACCCTGTTTCTCAGCTCTCCATGTCATTAGTAGCGCGGGGCTTGCATTTTAACAGCTGCGCCCATTAGGGAGAGCAATTTGCCCAGGCAGGTGTGCGCAGGCCACCCTTTTGTGACATGTGCAACTACAGGAGAGCAATGTGGTCAGGAGTGAAAAAGTAGCAGCTCGTTTGTCACGGTGCTGCGTTCTAAGTAACTTAGCTATGGGGACAGGTCGTTGGGCATGCAGTTGGGAAATTACTTTGCTCCTGTCAATGCAGGCCAAGACATTAAGTGTGCACACACACACAGTGCGCACACACACACACAGTTGGGATGCCAAAAGAATAATGAACACTGTGCGCCAGTTGATGATTTAACTTTCCAGATATTAAACACACTGCACCACAATGAGCGTACATTCCTAAGCATACATGTCCAAAGTTGCTTTCTCCAATCAATTTGTTCCTGCTACAAATTAATTTTTTAACTACTGTGGAACACTTTTGCTTCAAACTTTTGAAGGACATCAATATTTTTGCAAAAACAAACAGGAAGAAAACCCTTCTACCTAACCTCCAAAAGGCCAACCCAAAGGGCCATTCGGATTTCTATTGAGCTATGTCGAACTTCACAAGAACTTGTATGTTAGTCTACTTGTCCTTGATGGTGTTACGAATTTACTCTGGGCTGCGTGCAATTAAGGCTCTTGTATATATATATATATG